>CM072813.1:47370115-47942899 GCA_036937905.1 Salvia rosmarinus
TGACCTATCTGAGAGGCTCTTACGAGCTCTAGACATTGAAGCGACAATGCGGATGATAAGCTTGACATCGGCTCGGATCTGGTCTGATGAACAAGGTAAGAGGAAATGGGATACAAGTTTAATGTGACAATAAGGGAAGTTTTGAGAATGTGAATAACGACTGACGGTGGCGAGGGAGCACGGAAAATCAAGGACAAGGATGGAGGAAGCCGACTTTTGTTCCTCCAACAAGAGGTCCACAAGAGCAAAGAAGGTCTCTTACATGCCCAAGCTGCGAAAAATGCACAGGAATGTGCATGGCGGGCGTGAGGCTATTTTAGGTGTGGGATGAAAGGACACTATGCAAACTTTGCCGAGAATGCGTTCGAAAGCGATCGTGAGGCGAACCAACCCGGCAATGTCCAACCCACGAGGGCTATCAATTTCAGCCTCAACCTCAACAACAAGTACAGCCACAACAATGGCAACAACCTCCAACAAGCTGCAACAACAACGGTGGCGGCAACCACAACGACAAATGCGGCGGCGGTGGCAACCACCTCAACAGCGAGGCAACAACCACCACGGCAGCGCCCGTGACAATGACGGCCAGGACAACGACAGCGACTTGACAAGGGCAAGCACAACGTCGACCTCAACCGGCCCAAGCAAGGGCATATGCTTTGCAAACGACGAAAATCGAATGGACCGAGAAACAGGCGGTGTGGGAATTCTTCTCAACATACATTATAGTATTGTTCGATACGGTGCTTCGCACTCCTTCATAGCAAAATTATCGTGATCTGTTGGGACTTAGTCTTATAAAAGCAAATCGGGATATGAGAATCTCTTCACCTATAGGAGGGATTATGGTATTACACATACCTTTCGAACCTAGAGTTGAACTTAGGATCACTTAGGGTTACGGCAAATAATCTGAACTTAATACCCATGGGTGGCGTAGATATAATCCTAGGAATGGGTGGTTGGCTGCAAACCACTCCACGATTCTTTGCGAGGAAAGGAAAATATCATTTCATTTTCACAGACGAAGCAACACTTCCATGGAATTAGCATGGGAAAGAGTCCGATTGTGTCCGCATTGAAGGCGAGAAAGATGATGAATAAGAAGGGATACCATGCTTTTCTTGTTTACACGAGCGGAGAAGAAAAGCAGGAAACAAAGGTAGAAGACATAGAAATTGTCGGGAATTTCGGATGTATTTCCTAAGGATCTACAGGATTACCTCGATGAGCGGTTAGAATTTACCATAGACTTGGAACCGGGATCGACTCCGATGTCGAAGGCACCCTGAGAATGGCCCCAAAGGAATTAGAAGAACGAAAATCAAATCCAAGCTGTTGGACCTAGGTTTCATTAGACTAGTGTTTCGCCTTGGGGGGCGCTTGATTGTTTGTCGAGAAAATGATGGGTCTTTAAGGATGTGTATAGACTATCGAGATTTGAACAAGATGGCTCAAAACAAATACCCTTTGCCAAGAATCGGCGACTGTTTGATCAATTGAGAGGAGCGGGCATATTCTCAAAGATTGACCTCAAGTCGGGATATCATCAACTCAATCTGGCACTGGAGATATAGCTAAAGCGCATTCGAACAAGATATGGCCATTATGAATTTGTAGTTATGCGTTCGGATTAACAAATGCACCATTTGTATTTATGGACCTCATGAACGAGTGTTTCATCCGTACTTAGACAAGTTCGTCTTGGTTTTCATAGATGACATTCTCATCTATTCGAAGAGCGAGGAGGACCATAAAGAACATCTAAAACGATGTTGCAAACTTTGAGGGTTGAAAGACTATTTGCTAAGTTCGACAAATGCGAATTTTGGTGAAGGAAGTAATGTTCCTCGGACATATTGTGTCTGTGATGGAATCAAAGTAGATCAGGCCAAAGTGGGCGATGCAAGAATGGAAATCACCATGAACTCGAGAATGAGATCCGGGTTTTCTAGGATTGGCTGGTTATTACAGGAGATTCATCGAGGATTCTCGAGATAGCAAGACCGATGACCCAACTTGATACGATCACGAGGCAAATGATACGATCCTCGCAGTGCGAAGGATCTATCGACCTGTGACGGAAGAGCGAACAGATGGAATATCCCAAAACCTCGAATCTAACCCTCGAGTGATATAGGTGGGTGTTTAGCCTATACCCCACTAGATAGTGCGCGACAACTTGGGGACGATGAATGACACACAACAGTGGTGGTTTGCTCGTTCATTCGCCGATAATTGAATTTCTTGGCAAATCTGAAAATTCGAGAGCTAATGAAGAGAATAAAACTCACATTTATTGATCAATCAAAAGTGAATATTTTAGTATGCTTACAAGCCTTTATATAGGGTTGAAAATGAAGTCTAATCCTTATCAAAGAAGGACTCTAATCAAAGTAGAACTCTAATTTACAAAAGAAGTTTTAATAGACTAGAACTCTAGATAATCAAGCTAAAAATACTACGAAAATCTTGATACAAAAGCGTGGCCCATATGCCACATAATAATTAAATTCACAAAACTTGGGCTGCATCATTCCCGTTCTCTTGAAAAGGATTTGTCCTCAAATCAGTCTTCACCTATATCAAGCGGACTCACCCACTTCATTCACTAGCCCTGAAGATACCAAATGTGGAATCCGACCTTATATCCGACCAGGGATAAACCTCCATGAGCATGTGGGACGCATCATCCCACCCCATAAGACCCAGCGCCTCGATCGGCGATCTGCGAACCACATGAGACATCGACCCAGCGGAAGGTCGGCTCGATGCCAAATGATACGATCCTCGGCTGAGTGCGAAGGATCTATCGACCTGTGACGGAAGAGCGAACAAGATGGAATATCCCAAAACCTCAGAATCTAACCCCGAGTGATATAGGCGATGTTTCGCCTATACCCCACTAGATAGTGGCGCGACAACTTGGGGACGATGAATGACACACAGCAGTGGTGGTTTGCTGGTTGATTCGCCGATAATTGAATTTCTTGGCAAATACAAGAAAATTCAGAGCTAATGAAGAGAGAATAAAACTCACATTTATTGATCAATCAAAAGTGAATATTTTCGTTATGCTTACAAGCCTTTATATAGGTTTGAAAAATGAAGTCTAATCCTTATCAAAGAAGGACTTCTAATCAAAGTAGAACTCTAATTTACAAAAGAAGTTTTAATAGACTAGAACTCTAGATAATCAAGCTAAAAATACTACGAAATCTTGATACAAAAGCGTGGCCCATATGCCACATAATAATTAAATTCACAAAACTTGGGCTGCATCACAACTACTCAGAAAGGAGTTAAGTACACTTGGATTGTAGAATGTGAGTGAGTTTTCAAAACTCGAGGAGAAGTTAATAGCATACAAAGAATATGTGGTTTATACAAGCGCTTGAAGAGCGGACTAGGTTGCGTTTTGATGCAGAGGAAAAGTAATAGCATCGCATCCGGCAACTTAGACCACATGAGTTTGAACTACCCACTCGTGACTTAGAATTAGCGGCGATGGTTCATACCTTGAAAATATGGAACACCATCTCTACGGGTGAGATGTGAAATCTACACGAGATCATAAGAGTTTGAAATACTTCTTTGAGCGGAGAGATCTAAACATGAGGCGAGAGAAGATGGCTCGAACTAGTAAAGATTCAGTTGTGGAATTAACTATCACCGAGTAAAGCGAATGTAGTAGGCGGCGTCTTGAGTCGTAAAAATCAAACTAAATTGGGATGTCTCCTACGCGAAGATAAACTCATCGAGGAGTTTAGAAAATTGAGGATTGAATTGGTTGAACAACCAAATATGATCCTGACTATATCGCTACACTCATGTGTGGCCTTTGATTTAAGAAAAAGGATCATTGAGAAACAAAGGATGGAGGAAAAGTATGAAAAGATAAGAAGAAGGGTGAGCGGGTGAATTGAAGGATTTCCACGAAGCATCGAGATAATGCTTTAATGTTTGAAGGAAGAATATGTGTTCGGAAGATATTGATGTTGGAGCGAAATAATGAGTGAGGCTCACGATACACCTTACACCGCCCACGGTGGTACTAAGATGTACCAAGACCAAAGGAAAAGTTCTTGTGGGAAGGCATGAAGCGAGACATAGCTTCTTTTCGTAGAAACAGCTGCCTTGTTTGCCAACAAGTGAAAGCCTTACATCAGCGTCCCTACGGAAGCTACTGACCGTTGGGTATGCAGAGTGGAAGTGGGATGAGATAACGATGGATTTGTTCGGTTTCCCAAGTCGAGAAGAGGAACAACGCCATATGGGTAGTGGTGGATAGACTCACAAAATCGCTCACTTTACGCGATTCGAATACTTATGGATCGATAAGCTAGCTCGGTTATATGTAAAAGAAATTATCTGTTGCATGGAGTACCAAAATCTATTACCTCGATGAGACTCCAATTCACATCGAGATTTTGGGTAAGCCTACAAAGAAAATTGGAGTGCAGTTGAACTTGATACAACATTTCACCCTGGCGATGGGCGGTCGAGAAGGACAATCGAAACTACGGAAGACATCTTGAGAACAGTAGTACTAGATCGAGGTGCAAAATGGGAAGACATTTTACCTCTCATTGAGTTTGCCTACAATAATAGTTATCAGCGACGATTGATATGGCCCCATCTGAAGCCTTGTATGGCGAAATGTAGATCACCGCTTCTTTGGGATGAAGTGGGTGAGAGAAAAGTAGTAGGGCGAGCGATGAATGAAATGATTGAAATCGTTCGACAAATTAGGCGAAAGAATAAGAGAAGCTCAAGATAGACAAAGTCTTACCCGATACACGTGAATCCGAGTATGCAATTTGAAAGTGGAGACAAAGTATTTCTTAAGGTCTCTCCATCGAAGGGATCATAAGATTTGGTGTTAAAGGAAAACTAAGACCCGTTTCATAGGGACTATCTGAGATCCTAGAAAGAATAGGCCCGATGGCCTATGGGTTGGCTCTTCCGCCAAACTTGGGAATGTGCATAATGTCTTTCACGTGTCTCAATTAAGAAAATATGTACACGATCCAAAACACGTGATCCGTCGAGGCGACGTAGTTCTCAACTCGGACATGAGCTACAAAGAAGAACCTCACGTGATAATAGACCATAAAGTTCAACAATTGAGAACAAATCGATTTCTTTGGTCAAAGTCTTTGTGGAAACACCACGGACGAGAAGAAGCTACGTGGGAGCTTGAAGATGTGATGAAAGAGCGATACCCCAGACTATTTTTCTAAGGTATACAAATTTCGGGACGAAATTTATTTTAAGGGGGGTAGGAGGTAATTACCCGCAGTTTTAAAAGCCTGATTACGGTATTTAAAACCCGTAAATTAAATTTCAACGAGATGTTTAAATCGAGAAGAAATCGAACATGATTTCAATTAATTAGGAAGGAATGATTTCTGTCATACATTCATTGAAATTGTGAATGTAAGAATCGAAAGTTTTAAGGTTCATGGCGGTGTTATTTTAACGTTGATAGCACATCGACGGTTGAAATTTAATGAATTTTTCTAAACAATCAAGCTTAGAATTATTTCCTATTATCAATAGGATATATTAGTAAATAATTACGATTATTTTATAACCATTCGAGATGACTCGATACATAACGTTTTCAAGCGTTAGCGTTTTGAAATAAAGCGAAAGATGGTTTTATCGATCTATAAATTATAGAATTTATTTCCTATGATTATTAAATGATATTACAGTATTAATAAGCATTAAAATGGTTCTAGAACTTTGTGAATTATTTTGAACATCTTGTAATTCTCGAAAACCCTAAGTTTTTAAATTAGGGTTTTTCACATAAAATGACACCATTATTTTATCCTATGCTATTAATTATCATCTAAATTATATTATATGATATATATATCTATGTTTAGCATGAAAATAAATTATTTAATGTGTGATGGCAAAAGTGTCGTGTACTATGTATATAGGTATAACAAAGTGTGTTTTTATTTGTATCACTTTTGCATGTGAATATACATGGTATATAATCAGATTTTATTATTAATTCCCTTTTAATAATTATATTGAACCTATTTTCATATTTCCTATGTGTAGGCACTCATGAGAGTGCCCACTATCTATAAAATATTGATGGAAATGTGAAGGATCTTGTTGTGTATTGGGAGGGTGGCGAGAATGGGGTGAGTATAGGGGATTACCTCAGATTTTTCATTTTCACTTACACTCAAACACCCCAACACTCCAAACATTTCATCTCTCCCAAGCCTCTCATCTCTCAAGAAAACTCATCTTCTTCCCCATTTCCGGCCAAGAGCAGAACACCATCACCTCTTTCAAGCTTCATTTTCTTCTTCTCTTCTTCTCTTCAACACCTCAATACATTGTACCTTGTCCATTTAATCTATACCAACAAGGTAGGTGTCGATTCAAGCATGCTTGTTCTTATTTAAAAAAAAAGCATCGAACATAATGCGAGAGCCTTTGCATGTGTTCTTGACTTTATTTTGAAAGATCTTGTGTATATATGTTAGTTGATGGTAGATAAATATGGTTGCTTGTGTTCTTATTCTTTTTAAGTCTTGCATGTATGATCTAATGTGAAAATCTTTTGAATCTATGAGTATGTGATGTTCTAAGAATGTATAGCATACTATTTGGAAGCTTCAAATCATGTTTTAAAATTTATGTGAACTTGTATGAAAAGGTGGGATATGGCCGAGAGCTATAAAATTTAGTTGAGCATGAATTTGTGATCTATGATGTTATATGTGTCTATAGTATTTATTTGAAAATTTTAGAAAAATCCATGCTATTTTCTTCTTGGAACAAAGGCATGTACAATTATATAAGTGGGTGCATGATTTTATTTTGTACATGCAATGTGATATTATTGATTTATGTTGGATTGAAAATGCGTATCAATTTATTAGAATTTTTTAGAAAGCATATGCTATTTTTCAAGAAAGGACCGAGACCTATATGTGTGCTATATGGGTGATTAATTTTATTTAAGGCATGCAATTCCATATAATTGATCTATGATATTATGTGAGTCCATGGCCATTTTTTTGGAATTTTAGAAAATCCTATCTATTTTTTCAAAAGAACCGTGAGGTATGCATTGAGATATGTTGATGTATGATTTTAATTTGTAACATGCAATAGTGTTTTAATGATCTAGGATATAAATTAAACATCCTATGATTTTGTTGTAATTTTGCAAATCAATTACCCTTGAAATCAAATAAGCCGTGAGTTTGTGCTCAAAAATGGTGATGATTCAAGTGGTCTTTGATGTATTTTATGATGTTATAATGTTACACTATAGTTTATAAGCATGTTATAGTTGTTGGGAAATTTTATAAAAATGTTTGACATGTATTGTGAAGAGGCGAGAGCTATGATACCATTTATATGGTATAGAAATGTTAGATCATGGATTATATATCATAAATATGATATATACTAATGTTTGGACCTTGTAGTAATTTATTTAAATTTTAGAAAATTGTTGGGCATTTTTTTTCAAAAATGCCGTGACCTTATAAAATAAATACGGTGATGTTCGGAGGTTGATTGATTGATATTATAACATATTAATGACCATAGTGTATAATAATACACTATATAAAATTAGAAAAAAATTTGGACACCATTTGGTAATTTCTAATAATTACCGAGAAATTTTAAGGATTTTTAAGGATTTTAAATCCTTTTTAATTAAGTTTAATAATAAATTATATGTCTAAATAATTATTTTAGACATATTTAGACTTTATAAGAAAATTTCGAAAATTTCTAAATAATTATTTGAGACATATTTAGACTTTATAACGAAAGTAAGATAACTTTCAGATACCATGCTCATGAAAAAGACAAAAGTCAAAAATAGCAGAAGAAATTACGAGCTATACAATTAGATAGTTCACGATATGACATAAGTTTGAAATGTTCGACTTGATAAGTAAGGTAATTCCTTGAAGTAAGGAAGCGGATTAAGAAATAGATTCATTATTTTGAAATAAATCTTAATAACCTAAGTTGTAATGACACAAAACGCTTGTCTCGTGTAACTTAATAGTTAACAAGCAAGATAGTTTCTATAGATCTTGAAAATGAAATACATCGAGAGAACACATGAAAGATTCACATGGAAGGATCTTAAGGTGGACCTAATTGTAAATCTTACTCCCGTATTTTTGTGACGATCGATAAAGTGAGGTAGTAAGTATCTACGACATGGAAATGAAGAAATCATTGAATGTCGGGAAGTGGTAAAGATATTTGTTGTCAAGGTAAAAGTATAATACATCCCGTGGACAAATGATTTTATCTTATGCGAAATTGCATGATAAATCAATAAAGATTAAGAAGAATGACGTATATCGAAAGGGGATATTACAAATGATGGCACTAAATGCCGGTCTGATTTCTCTCGGAAAGAGTTTAAAGTAAGAATATATATGAAATATATTTCTAAGATCGATAAAGTGAAAAGGAATTAAATCATTCATCTTGGATTAGAAATAAATGATGGTGATAGAGGCATGGCGATCTCTACGATAAAATTTCATTATTGAAATATATCGATATCAAAGGATAGGTTGATGTAAACCTAACCATGAATGCTATTAGTAAAAGCATAACGATACTAATACCGAGAAGTATAGGGTGAATGAGGCACAGATGACCATAGCGAGGAACATAATGTCCCAATGGAAAGAACGATGACATATGAAATAGACATTCTTTGGAATAAACGGAACACCGTAGACTAAAGCTATACCTTGCATCGAAAAGAACAAAGCAGAACCAAAGGGCGTAATATATATGAGGAAAATTTCTCGAATAGCCATAAGATTTTGTTCAATTTAGGTGCTTCGCTTTTTGACATCGCACAAGTATACGTAGAAGCGATAGAACCCGACTCGAGGTAAGCGAATCGAAATGAAAATCCCTTACCTATCACGAGAATTTTGACCATCGCAAATGTTGCTCAAGCTCAAAATTGAACCTAGAATCGCCTAAAGTGCTATCCAATCATTTGGATCATTATATCTATGTGGAGCGTAGATATAATTTTAGAAACAAGAAGTTTGAAATGGTGTCATTCGTGTGATTAGTGACCGAGACCTAGCCTTTTCATTGGAGGTTTTACACGACAGAATATCAGTACTCACTGTTCGCTTATGCGAATATCTTTAAGGCAACATACGACTGAAAATGTAAAACGTAAAATGAGTATTAAGATGAGTGTCATGAGTCGTGTCACAAGTAGCCTACAAGATTATAACTCACACGAGAGTATCGGCTCTTTTAATATGAACTAGGAATGAATTTAGAACAGTTTTAGAGAAAATTTTTGCACCTCTGGATGGATGCTCGTAACTATAGAGTGTCAAATAAGGATGGTACCCAACGACGTATCTGTCAGTTGCCAACAGATCGGAGGAATTTTTACAAAAGAAGTATCGAAAGAATAATTTCTCCATGATAAAATTTCAAAGCACAGGACGGACTTACGAGATTTGTCAATGAGCTCAAGTATACATATAATACGTAGGAAGCGACAACTACGAGTACTTGTCCGGACCTCGGCAAGTTACACAACACGGCATAAAGGGTGGTTGTACCACGATGTTCCAAACGCCGCCCCGTCCCGTGCGTCAATTATACGAGAAAGAGGCGAGAATGGCAAAAGGACGGATCTTATTGCCTCGCGGATTAGGAGAATTACCGTTACCAACCCAACCATACTTTCGATAAAAGTAACACCAACTTCTAGTATTGAAGAAGAAGCGGGAACAGCTTGACCCGCGGCTCTACGAAGAGAATGATCATCAGTATGAAAATAAAACGTGCTTGGAGAAAGACAAGTTTCGAGGAGAGTGCGACTACGACAAAGGTCACTCAAAGACATAGAATCTTAGGATCCTATAAGACTTATATGTAAATAATGGTTTATGATGAAAATGATGTGATTATAATATGTAAAATAAGCGTAGTTTGGAAGAGTTTATGAATATGGTGAAGAAGTGTCAAAGTTTTGAGTGTAAAAGAGCTGAGCGTCTTGTAATCGATCATTTCGGTGACCGACCCTCGTAAGTAATGTATGAAAAGTCCTCACCGAGGCATTATGATGTAATATTATGTGGTCTTGAAGAATGGTATCGAAACACGGAAATGAATTGTTACGAATAAAATATGGTTACTATGAGATAATAGTTCGTCATTCGGACTAACCAATGCACCGACCACATTTATGAACCTCAAAATCGAGTGTTTCACACATACCTAGATAATTTTATCTCAATCCTCATAGATGATGTTCTTATCTATTCAAAGGACGAGAAAGAACATAAAGAAAATCGAAGGTTGTCTCACAACTTTTAAGAGCAGGCAAAATTTTGCAATCGCTTTGTAAATCTCGACAAAGGAAAAATATTCCTCGGGCACATAGTGTCTTTAGAAGAAAACAATGTAAATCGACAAAGGACAAAACAATTAAAGATGAAAGGCGTTAATGACCTAAAATAAGATCGGAAATTTTATAGATTAATTGACTTACATTGAGATCCATTAAGAACTCTAAGGTAACAAGACCAATAAGATAGTTACCCCAAAATAGAGTCACAATTCTCACGGATTAATAAAAGTAAGGCTATGTATTAATATGAGATAAATAATAACTTATGTGTCACGATGACTTAGGCCACATGAACAATTTCCCAACTCACGACTTGAAATAGTGATGAATTTGATTTAAGAAAAGGATCGTCGAGACAAAGGATGGAGGAAAAGTTAGAAAAGATCCGAGAAAGGTAAGGACTGGAGGATATAAGAACTTCCGGGAGGCGTCGGACAACGCCTTATTGCTGAAGGAAGAATATCGTCCCAGACGACGCAAAACTTCAAAATGAAATAATGAGTGAGGCTCACGATACACCTTACACGCTCACCCGATAGTACTAAGATGTACCAAGACCTAAAAGAAAAGTTTTGGTGGGAAGGCATGAAGCGAGACATAGTTTATTTAGTAGAACAACATGTCTTGTTTACCGTGAGATGAAGCGTTACACCAACGTCCATACGGAAAGTTCTGACCGTTGGAAATACCCGAGTGGAAATGGGATGAAATAACGATGGACTTCGTTCGAACTTACCCAAATCAAAAGAGGAAACACCGCTATATTGGTAATTGTTGATAGACTCACCAAGAGTGCTCACTTCCTACCAATCCAAAGTACTTGTGGATCGACAAGTTAGCCCAACTGTATGTAAAGGAGATTATCGACTTCACGGTGCCAAAATCTATTACCTCGATGGTGACGGTGAGTATAAATAACAAGTCGCGAGGACATCACTCCTATATCAATAAGTTAAGAACCCTTCACAATTCACAAAAGTTGAAGTTATTAAATCGAGCAAAGGAACTTGGATACGAGAATAGAAAAGATGGCTTGAATCGGTAAAAGATTATAAATATGATAAATGATCACCTATGAGCGGTTAATGTAGAATTTAATGCCTAAGATATAAAATTCGGTCTAAATCATGGTATGTCCTTATAAAAAGGAAAACTCATTGAAAAGATTAAGAAAACGAGAACGAGAATAGTCGGGCAATCAGGGACGAACGTAAGTGGTACCCTCACAACCAAGGTGAAATATGACTAAAATGAGAGAATGAAGATGGGAATAGAATACTGAATTAAGATAAGAAATGAAGAGCGAAGGATTTTACGGAGCGTTGGACAATGTTATTGTCTAAAGAGATATATATATATATATACATATATTTCAAGCAATAATAAGCTTAGAAATAAAACCAAGAATGAATTTCATGATCCTTCTCATACCGCCAACCGGGCATTATTAAGATGTATTGTGAATTATGAGAAAAGTTAGATAGCAAGGAATGAAATGAGATATAACCATATTGTCGAAAGCGATGTCTCGGTTACCAACAAGTAAAGGCATTGTATCAAAGGCCTTATAAGAGGTTATAATCTCTAGAACTACGAATGAAAATAGAATGATATAGAAATAGATCTTGTGATGATTTTACTAAAGTCATAAAAAGTCGCACTACTATATAGCTAGTAGTGGATTGACTCGCCAATTATGTTTTGTCTCGCCTATTCGGATGACTCATAGATCCGATAAGTTAGCTCAATCGTACATAAAGGAAATCGTATATTTACAAGGAGTACCAAAACCTATCGATTCGGATAGAGACTTGAGAGTACCCCTAGATTTTGAACTAACTCATAAAAAGAGTTAGATCAGATTGAGCCTTAACATATATGTCCACTCATAAGTAGAAGGACAATCAAAGGACGGTATGAATGTTTAAGGATACTGATAGACGAAACGATAAACCAAGTTATCGTTGGGAACTTATTGTACCACTTGTTAAGTTTATGTACAACCGTAGTCATCGAACAACGATTAATGTAGCCTTATGAGGCATATTGCGAAAAAAGTATTGACCACCACTTAAGCGTAACAAAGTAGGTGAGTAAAGGTATAAAGTCCGGCGTTGTAAATGAAACGATTAAGATGTCTACCAACGAGGCAAGGAATGAGAAAAGCTTAGAGCAGACAACAGATCTTACTGTTGATGCATAAACCCGAAGTGCATTCTTGAATGCGGAATTAAAGTTTCTTAAGATTTCTCCATCTAGAGGAATTATAAGTTTAGATACAAGAATGATGAGACCACGTTTTATAGGACCTTACGAGCTCCTAACAATGATAGCCTAGTAGCTTATAGCTTGGTACTTCCACCACATTTAGGAAAGTGCGAAATGTTTTCCGTGTCGCAGATTAAGGAAATACGAAATGACCCAATTCACGTAAACCAACATGATGATGTGACCTTTGACTCGGATGGGTTATGATGAAAATCTCGACTAATTTGATCGTGCGATTCAGCGATTAAAGAAGCAAGTTTGGGTCTTATAATAAAAGTCGATGGAAGAACCATGGACGAAAGAAAAGCACATAGAAAGTTATGATGTTATGATGTTAAGATACCCATAATTTATGAGGTATGCAAATTTGGACGAAATTTCTTTTAAGGGGTAGGATGTAATACCCGCGAATTAGATGCCTAATTACGGTATTTAAAACCCGTAAATTAGAAATTATTGAGATGATTCAATCCATAAGATATCGAATAATGATTTCGATTATTCTGAAGGAATGAATTCTATTTTACATTCACGAGAATTGTGAATTAAGGAATAAGAGTATATGAAGTGTATAGGCGTATTTTACTTTAACGTCGATTTCGTATCGATAGTTAAAACCTCGTAAATTTTTCTAAGAAATTAAGCTTAGAATTAAATTCCATTATTAATGGAATAATTTATTAAAGTAATGACGACCATTTCGAGATGAGTCGATAATGAGCGTTTTGCAGCGTTTTCAAGCGTTAACGTTTTGAGATGAAGCAGCGTTTTAATCGATCAAGAAATTATAGGAATTAATTTCCTATGATTGGTATATGTAATTACAGTATGATTTAGCATTAAATCAATGCTAGATCATCAAGATTCGATAGTTACCAATTTTCAAGCGTTCGAAAACCTAATTTTCGAACTCGATTTTATCGCATAAAATGATGCCATTAATTTATCCTATGATATTATTTATCATCTAAACCATATGTTATGATATATATGTCTATTAATGGCATGGAAAATAAAAATTTGAACTATTACAAGTGTGAGGCGAGAGCTCCTAAGTGCTATAACAAAGTGTGTTGTTAATCTTCCCACTATTACATGTATCTATTAAGTGGCAATGTGATTAATTATATATCATAATTAAACAATTAAATACTGAAATTTATATATATATATGCATAAAATCGTGCATGTGTGTGTGTGTAGAGAGGGAGTGTAAGAGTGTTGTGCATGTGTGTGACAAGTGTAGATGTATGTGAGTGTATTAACAAATGTCACCCATGCCTACCACCCAACACCCCATACCTCTCAACACCACCCACACACACCCCACACCTCATTTCTGCCGTCCCACTTCCCTCTCTCTTTCCCCCATTTCTCTTCTCTCCCTTTTCTTGCTCCATGGCAGCCCTATGTTCTCTCCATCAAGAGAAATCAAGCTTATAGCTCGAATGGTTCATCGAAGCTAAACCCGGACAACGAGCTTCGTTGCATCTCCCTCAACCTTGTTAAAATCTGATCCAAGGTAAAATCCCTACACCCATAAGTTACTTTGATCAAAATATACACATGCATGTTCATCAATAAGCTTGATGGTGTTAGTTCTATACTTGAAAGTGATTGCATGTTGTTAATCTGGACGATCAGTAACTTCACGAATTTATTTGACTAAGTTTCAGTGGTCCGATGATTGTGAATTTTGATATGTTGAAATTATATGTGTCTAGTATGCCTCTGTAAAATTTCAAGTCCATCCAACTTGATTTGCTATTTTAATTGTATTTATCAAAACACTGCACAAATCTGCGAAATCGCCGTGTTTATCACCCATAGTGCGTGGCTTTCGTTTTAAGTTTGGCTAATGATAAAACTCTAAAATTTGGCAGAAACATAATTCAGCATGTCTAGAAGATTCCTGTAAATTTTCAGAATTTTCTAAAATCTTTACTATTTATTACAGATTTTACAAGCTAACTGCACAAAATTGTCACGGGAGTGATAGCTTGTGGTAAAATATTTTTATCTCCCAATATATTATGAATCATTGAGTGAGGCTTTTTCTGGATTAAACTAGACTTAAGTGGATTTTCAATATGACTGGTTGCATTTCCAGATTCCTTATAATGAACTCACGGTGAATTTTTAAAGTTGACGCATTTCAGTAAGCCTTTTTGGACAAACTGCCTTAGAAAATTTCTATGTTAATAGGCTGTTCGAGTATGACTTTTACGTGAGGTGTTCAAGCCATTTGTAGTCCGATTTGGACTTGGGTTTCTTCATAAGAAATGTTCCCCACCATGTCTAGTTGTGATCTGGAAAGTTTCATCCCAAACCAACTTTTATAGGTATACCTTTCATCGACCCAAAGTCACCTACTGGAAACTGTCCATTTCAACTAGTCAACTTTGGACTTATGTATTTCTCGATGCGTTAGATATTTTCCAGTGTGGTCTTCATGACATATGTAGTACTTGTTACAAGGTTTCTAAATTGGTAGCCTGCAGCCATTTTGGCATTGTGAGTCAAAAGTTACGAGCCTCATAAAACCCCTCGTCGTTAAGCTAAAACTGAAAATTCTGAAAACTTTTCTAAGTATAGAAGTCAGTTTGAGTTGCCCACTTTGAGACCATATATCTTCAAAACCACGACTCTTTAGGATTTAATTCCTTCTTAGAACTTGTAGTACATGTTTAGAGGTTTCCAGAATGTATCTTTGTGCGACCATACGTATTCTGAATCGAGAGTTATGGATCGTCAAAGTCGTCACTTGGGTTGTTTCAAGCTGTTTTGCTGAAATTAAACACTTGAAATTTGACTAAGTGTTAGAAACCCTATGTGAAGTATGCCTTATGTGACTAACATGCTATTAATCGATGCATTCATTATGTTATGTCGCATGAGTGCGATAGAGCATTATAAGATGTACAATTATGATAAAACATCATGATACGATATTTTCACGGCATACCTTAACGTGAAATATTTGACTAGAGTCTTCCACATGGTCGATTGAGTGTATATCATACCATGATATACACTAAAATAGAAATATGGGTTCTAAGACCCAATGGATTTTCGACTCCAAAACCTCAAGGCGAGAATAGATAGGCTAAAGCTAGGACTTACGGTCGAAAAATGGGATTAAGGCGATCTACGGTCGGGTGGGCTTTACTCTACTCAAAGATAAAATGCTTTTGAAATATTTATTTACGATGCTTATTTCAATTGTTGATAAAATGTTTACAAGATTACACGCCAAAATATTTATGTTTTGTGTATGTATCCTATCCATGAGATATTATGAGATGTTATGAAATGTTATGAATGTTGTTGGGTTATTCCCAACTTATGAATGAAAATCGATATCGGATCTATCTTGGGAAGGACAATACAGCTAGGATTAACGTGTACACCTAAGGTATTGTGTGTTGTAAGGACAATTCACGGCGGTCACGGCGTCGTGAGAGGAGGCCTCGCTTCACGGCGTTCGACTATGATGATATGATGAAAGGATGTTAAGGGATATGGATCATACACACCGAAAAATGCACGGCGGCGATGATTTTATGAGCGATAAAATGCTTTAGTAAGCACAAGGCATTTTCAACTAAAACCACTTGTGTCTTACCATGATGTGGCGATGTAATCTTGAAATGATAAAATGTTTTGGCATGAGTCCACCGAGTGCATTCTTGTACTCGACCACGCATGTTGTTTTTAAATGTGTGGGTTGAGCGGATGATGGATGGGCGGTGTTGAGCAATAGGAATGTTGTCATTTGAAAAGTTTATACCTTGATAGTACATCGTCATATGTACTTATCACATGTCTTCATTGCAAGAACCCCAAATTATGTAATATAGTCCAAAATATAAATGACATATGTATTACGCTTTTTATTAAAGAGTCTCCATGTTTGTTTATTCATGTTTACGATTATAGTCCTGCTAATCCGTACTTAGGATTGTGGGGTCAGTGACAGATGGTATCGGCGGTTCGCTCTTGAACCAAAATATCCTTTAGGGTTAAGTCTAGATTGAGTCATTAGACTTCTAGAGATCAGCTGACAATGCTCAACACTCCATCACATCAAGCTCAACCGAAATGAGGTAAATGACTCTTTTTCCAAAGTTTTGAAAATTAGCCTGGCCAGATGAATGTTTATGAAATTATTTTTCTCGAATTGAAATGAAAAGTTTGAAAGTGAAACAAAATTTTATCAAGTGAAATGAAAGCTATGAGAAAGGTTGAGAATGAATGTTATGACAGATGATTTGATAAGAAAGTTATGAAAAGAAGGAAGATATAAGAAAAATGATGACAATGATATGAGAAAGTTTGGCACGATATGCCAAAGATGAAATGTTTGAATTCACGGAATTTAATAAGGGTTCATTATTATGAACAAAGTTATGATTTTCACGTTTTAAAATGATTGAGATTGGACATTGAATTGTCAAATATGTTATGTTGAATTCTTTAAATTCAACGAAATACGTGCGTACAAATGAACTACGTAGGAATATTCGAAGTTTTACTTCAATCTCAAAGTTGATTATGATGATGAGCATGCTAGCTCAACAGAACGTAGACTTTTAAGAAGCATGATCACTTTTACGAAAGAACATAGAAGTAAGAACTTCCTTCAATTACAAGAACAAGATTAGTGATGGATTTGAGAACTTCATTCCATCTTGAGTGAAGAAAAGTGAAAGATTTATCTGAAATTGTTAGACCTCGACATATACGACCTCGGCCGACATCGGCATGTCGATCGTCGACTTGAAATCGGCATTTATAACACCGCCTTTGACATATCGACTGGGGTAGTTTTCTAACCTCGGTGTCGGCAATATTCTGTACTACCTCGGCATTGATAACGGCATGCACGACCTTGGTGTCGGCATCGCTTATGACCTCGGCGCGAACGCGTGTAAATTTCCACTGCACTGCGCGGTGATTTGGTTTTGACTAGTTCTTGATCGTGTGAACTCCGATTTACGTACGGTTTTCGCCTCGTGCTCCTAATGAACTGTACTTCATTTCTTATGAAGGACCAAATTCCTGATTCCTACTCCAGAATTCATGAGAATTTGTTGAAGTTAGTTCTACGATTTGAAAAGAGTAAGAATGTTATGGCATGATCTGAATCCTAGAATGTTACTAAGAAAGTAAGATCTTGATGTACAAGTAGAACCTTGACATACATGAGAACTTTGTTGATGACCTATTACGGGTATATAAGCTTTCAAATTATATCCATTACCCAATTTCTGTCATTGAATTTAACTCTATGACCTAGTACCAATTGAGAAATCATTCGAGTTTCTCACTTCTTACGAAGAAAACTTCCAACTCAAAAATTTACAAAGTGTCCTTTTGAACCCAAAGCCTTGTGTGTTGAGAATATGATTGTGGCGGTGCAGCCAGCCCATATGACCAAAGAAATCTCGATGAGTCGTCATTACGGTCTTGGACCCTAGATCCCCATTTCTTGATCGAAAGAGCATATTGATTCAAATATTAAAAAGATGTTATTCTAATTTATGAGACAGTACCTCCTGTAAGTAATCGTGATAATTTCTTCTCGACTCTTGAAACCATCAAGTATGATGAAGGTTGACTTACCTTGTCACCTAAGAGCGAATTAGTAAAGCGATAGATGTCGGGCATGAAATAGGTTGACTTATCTCAGTCACCTAAAAGTTTCAGACCAGTAAAGTGATAGACATCAAGAAATTATGATGTAAAGAAAATCTCGATGAGGCGAGATATTTATTTTCCTATGATACACATGGATGTGAGGACCTTTGATGGGGTTAACAAAGAATGATAACGATGAAGTTATACCATCATATGGTATTATGATAAAAAAGTTATGAATAAGATACTCTTTAGCAGTGAATGCAAGAATAAAAGTAAAGAAAAGTATATGATACCTATAGGATATGAATTTTCCTTATTATGTCATGGCGAGGCGATTACAACTTATCTTTAAGATAGTTGGATGTCCTTGAAACCTCGTTAGTAGGTTGGACATGTTTAAAAAAATGAAGATGCATCTGAGATATTCTTTTCAAAGAATATATATATATAAAAAAATGATAGCGTCTCGGAAAATAAATCTTTAGCCTTATACCTCGATAAATGAGATTATGCTTGAGCATAATCGATTCAAATAATTGAAACTTGGTTGGACGAATGGTAATAAAATTTAGAGATCATAATCTTTGAGATGTGTGAATAGCTAGGATATCCCTAGTATGTGAACTAAGTATGGAGGAAATAACTCAAGTCGAGACATGGTAATGAGATGCTTAGAATTAAGTTATGGTGTGCGAATGTACTACCCTACCAAGCCATATGACGATGATAACGATTCTAGTCCTGAAAGTGGGCACTGAAGTATAACGAAAGTAAGATAACTTTCAGATACCATGCTCATGAAAACAGACAAAAGTCAAAAATAGCAGAAGAAATTACGAGCTATACAATTAGATAGTTCACGATATGACATAAGTTTGAAATGTTATGACTTGATAAGCAAGGTAATTCCTTGAAGTAAGGAAGCGGATTAAGAAATAGATTCATTATTTTGAAATAAATCTTAATAACCTAAGTTATAATGACACAAAACGCTTGTCTTGTGTAACTTAATAGTTAACAAGCAAGATAGTTTCTATAGATCTTTCAAATGAAATACATCCAGAGAACACGGAAAAGATTCACATGGAAGGATCTTAAGGTGGACCTAATTGTAAATCTTACTCCCATATTTTGTGACGATCAATAAAGTGAGGTAGTAAGTATCTCGACATGGAAATGAAGAAATCATTGAATGTCGAGAAAATGGTAAAGATATTTGTTGTCAAGGTAAAAGTATAATACATCCCGATGTGACAAAGGATTTTATCTTATGCGAAATTGCATGATAAATCAATAAAAGATTAAGAAGAATGGCGTATATCCAAAGGGATATTACAAATGATGGCACTAAATGCCGATCAAGGATTTCTCTGGAAAAGAGTTTAAAGTAAGAATATATATGAAATATATTTCTAAGATCGATAAAGTGAAAAGGGAATTAAATCATTCATCTTGGATTAGAAATAAATGATGGTGATAGAGACATGGCGATCTCTACGATAAAATTTCATTATTGAAATATATCAATATCAAAGGATAGGTTGATGTAAACCTAACCATGAATGCTATTAGTAAAAGCATAACGATACTAATACCGAGAAGTATAGGGTGAATGAGGCAACGAAGACCATAGCGAGGAACATAATGTCCCAATGGAAAGGACGATGACATATGAAATAGACATTTACTTGAATAAGCGGAACACCGTAGACTAAAGCCTATACCTTGCATCAAAGCAGAACAAACAGACCGAAAGGCGAGAATATATATGAGGAAAATTTCTCGAAATAGCCATAAGATTTTGTTCAATTTAGGTGCTTAAGCTTTTGACATCGCACAAGTATCGTAGAAGCGATAGAACCCGACTCGGGGTGGCGAATCGAAATGAAAATCCCTTACCTATCGAGAATTTTGACCATCGCAAATGTTGCTCAAGCTCAAAATTGAACCTAGAATCGCCTAAAGTGCTATCCATCATTTGGATCATTATATCTATGTGGAGCGTAGATATAATTTTAGAAACAAGAAGTTTGGAAATGGCTGTCATTCATGTGATTAGTGACCGAGACCTAGCCTTTTCATTAGAGGTTTTACACGACGAATATCGGTACTCTTTGTTAAGCTATCTTATGCGAATATCTTTAAAACAACATCTGTTGAAAATGTAAAGCGTAAAATGAGTATTAAGATGAGTGTCATGAGTCGTGTCACAAGTAGCCTACAAGATTATAACTCACACGAGTATCGGCTCTTTTAATATGAACTAGGAATGAATTTAGAACAGTTTTAGAGAAAATTTTTGCACCTCTGGATGGATGCTCGTAACTATAGAGTGTCAAATAAGGATGGTACCCAACGACGTATCTGTCAGTTGCCAACAGATCGGAGGAATTTTTACAAAAGAAGTATCGAAAGAATAATTTCTCCATGATAAAATTTCAAAGCACAGACGGACTTACGAGGATTTGTCAGCGAGCTCAAGTATACATATAATCGTGAGAAGCGACACCTCAGTACTTGTCCGGACCTCGGCAAGTTACACAACACGGCATAAAGGAATGGTTGTACCATGATGTTCCAAACGCCGTCCCGTCTGTGCCATCAATTATACGAGAAAGAGGCGAGAATGGCAAAAGGACGGGATCTTATCGCCTCGCGGATTAGGAGAATTACCGTTACCAACCCACCATACTTTCGATAAAGTAACACCAACTTCTAGTATTGAAGAAGAAGCGGGAACGACTTGACCCCGGCTCTCGAAGAGAATGATCATCAGTATGAAAATAAAAGCGTGCTTGGAGAAAGACAAGTTTCGAGGAGAATGCGACTCGACAAAGGTCACTCAAAGACATAGAATCTTAGGATCCTATAAGACTTATATGTAAATAATGGTTTATGATGAAAATGATGTGATTATAATATGTAAAATAAGCGTGGTTTGGAAGAGTTTATGAATATGGTGAAGAAGTGTCAAAGTTTTGAGTGTAAAAGAGCTAGGCAGCCTTGTAATCGGTCATTTCGGTGAACCGACCCTCGTAAGTAATGTATGAAAAGTCCTCACTTGAGGCATTATGATGTAATATTATGTGGTCTTGAAGAATGGTATCCAAAACACGAAATGAATTGTTACGAATAAAATATGGTTACTATGAGATAATAGTTACGCCATTCGGACTAACGATGCACCACCACATTTATGAACCTCAAAAATCGAGTGTTTCACACATACCTAGATAATTTTATCTCAATCCTCATAGATGATGTTCTTATCTATTCAAAGGACGAGAAAGAACATAAAGAAAATCGAAGGTTGTCTCACAACTTTTAAGAGCAGGCAAATTTTGCCAATCTGAGTTTGTAAATCTCTTACAAGGAAAAATATTCCTCGGGCACATAGTGTCTTTAGAAGAAAACAATGTAAATCGACAAAGGACAAAACAATTAAAGATGAAAGGCGTTAATGACCTAAAATAAGATCGAAATTTTATAGATTAATTGACTACATTAGAGATCCATTAAGAACTCTCTAAGGTATGAAGACCAATAAGATAGTTACCCCAAAATAGAGTCACAATTCTCACGGATTAATAAAAGTAAGGCTATGTATTAATATGAGATAAATAATAACTTATGTGTCACGATGACTTAGGCCACATGAGCAAATTTCCCAACTCATGACTTGAAATAGTGATGAATTTGATTTAAGAAAAGGATCGTCGAGAGACAAAGGATGGAGGAAAAGTTAGAAAAGATCAGAAAGGGTAAGGCTGGAGGATATAAGAACTTCCGGGAGGCGTCGGACAACGCCTTATTGCTGAAGGAAGAATATGCGTTCCCAGACGATGCAAAACTTCAAAATGAAATAATGAGTGAGGCTCACGATACACCTTACACCGCTTCACCCGATAGTACTAAGATGTACAAGACACTAAAAGAAAAGTTTTGGTGGGAAGGCATGAAGCGAGACATAGTTTATTTAGTAGAACAACATCTTGTTTACCGTGAGATGAAAGCGTTACACCAACGTCCATACGGAAAGTTCTGACCGTTGGAAATACCCGAGTGGAAATGGGATGAAATAACGATGGACTTCGTTCTGAACTTACCCAAATCAAAAGAGGAACACCGCTATATTGGTAATTGTTGATAGACTCACCAAGAGTGCTCACTTCCTACCAATCCAAAGTACTTGTGGATCGACAAGTTAGCCCAATTGTATGTAAAGGAGATTATCGACTTCACGGTGCCAAAATCTATTACCTCGATAGTGACGATGGTATAAATACCAAGTCGCGAGGACATCACTCCTATATCAATAAGTTAAGAACCCTTCACAATTCACAAAGTTGAAGTTATTAAATCGAGCAAAGGAACTTGGATACGAGGATAGAAAAGATGGCTCGAATCGGTAAAGATTATAAATATGATAAATGATCACCTATGAGCGGTTAATGTAGAATTTAATGCCTAAGATATAAAATTCAGTCTAAATCATGGTATGTCCTTATAAAAAGGAAAACTCATTGAAAAGATTAAGAAAGCGAGAACAATAGTCGGGCAATCAAGGACGAATGTAAGTGGTACCCTCACAACCAAGGTGAAATATGACTAAAATGAGAGAATGAAGATGGGAATAGAATACAATTAAGATAAGAAATGAAGAGCGAAGGATTTTAAGGGCGTTGGACAATGTTATTGTCTAAAGAGATATATATATATATATACATATATTTCAAGCAATAATAAGCTTAGAAATAAAACCAAGAATGAATTTCATGATCCTTCTCATACCGCCAACCGGCATTATTAAGATGTATTGTGAATTATGAGAAAAGTTAGATAGCAAGGAATGAAATGAGATATAACCATATTGTCGAGCGATGTCTCGGTTACCAACAAGTAAAGGCATTGTATCAAAGGCCTTATAAGAGGTTATAATCTCTAGAACTACGAATGAAAATAGAATGATATAGAAATAGATCTTGTGATGATTTTACTAAAGTCATAAAGAAGTCGCACTACTATATAGCTAGTAGTGGATTGACTGCCAATTATGTTTTGTCTCTGCCTATTCGGATGACTCATAGATCCGATAAGTTAGCTCGATCGTACATAAAGGAAATCGTATATTTACAAGGAGTACCAAAACTATCGATTCGAGATAGAGACTTGAAGAGTACCCTAGATTTTGAACTAACTCATAAAAAGAGTTAGATACGAGATTGAGCCTTAACATATATGTCCACTCACATAAGTAGAAGGACAATCAAAAGGACAATATGAATGTTTAAGGATACGATAGAACAAAGTGATAAACCAAGTTATCGGTGGGAACTTATTGTACCACTTGTTAAGTTTATGTACAACCGTAGCTACCAAACAACGATTAATGTAGCCTTATGAGGCATATTGCGAAAAGAAGTATCGACCACCACTTTATTGTAACAAAGTAGGTGAGTAAAGGTATAAAGTCTGACGTTGTAAATGAAACGATTAAGATGTCTACCAATAAGGCAAGGAATAAGAAAAGCTTAGAGACAGACAAAAGTCTTACTGTTGATGCGCATAAACCCGAGTGCATTCTTGAATGCGAATTAAAGTTTCTTAAGATTTCTCCATCTAGAGGAATTATAAGTTTAGATACAAGAATGATGAGACCACGTTTTATAGGACCTTACGAGCTCCTAACAATGATAGGCCTAGTAGCCATAGCTTGGTACTTCCACCACATTTGGGGAAAGTGCGAAATGTTTTCCACGTGTCGCAGCTTAAGGAAATACGAAAATGACCCAATTCACGTAAACCAACATGATGATGTGACCTTTGACTCGGATGGGTTATGATGAAAATCTCGACTAATTTGATCGTGCGATTCAACGATTAAAGAAGCAAGTTTGGGTCTTATAATAAAAGTCGATGGAAGAACCATGGACGAAAGAAAAGCACATAGAAAGTTATGATGTTATGATGTTAAGATACCCATAATTTATGAGGTATGCAAATTTAGGACGAAATTTCTTTTAAGGGGTAGGATGTAATACCCGCGAATTAGATGCTAATTACGGTATTTAAAACCCGTAAATTAGAAATTATTGAGATGATTCAATCCATAAGATATCGAATAATGATTTCGATTATTTACTGAAGGAATGAATTCTATTTTACATTCACGGAGAATTGTGAATTAAGGAATAAGAGTATATGAAGTGTATAGGCGTATTTTACTTTAACGTCGATTTCGTATCGATAGTTAAAACCGTCGTAAATTTTTCTAAGAAATTAAGCTTAGAATTAAATTCCATTATTAATGGAATAATTTATTAAAGTAATGACGACCATTTCGAGATGAGTCGATAATGAGCGTTTTGCAGCGTTTTCAAGCGTTAACGTTTTGAGATGAAGCAGCGTTTTAATCGATCAAGAAATTATAGGAATTAATTTCCTATGATTGGTATATGTAATTACAGTATGATTTAGCATTAAATCAATGCTAGATCATCAAGATTCGATAGTTACCAATTTTTCAAGCGTTCGAAAACCTAATTTTCGAACTCGATTTTATCGCATAAAACGATGCCATTAATTTATCCTATGATATTATTTATCATCTAAACCATATGTTATGATATATATGTCTATTAATGGCATGGAAAATAAAATTTGAACTATTACAAGTGTGAGAGCCGAGAGCTCTAAGTGCTATAACAAAGTGTGTTGTTAATCTTCCCACTATTACATGTATCTATTAAGTGGCAATGTGATTAATTATATATCATAATTAAACAATTAAATACTGAAATTTATATATATATATGCATAAAATCGTGCATGTGTGTGTGTGTAGAGAGGGAGTGTAAGAGTGTTGTGCATGTGTGTGACAAGTGTAGATGTATGTGAGTGTATTAACAAATGTCACCCATGCCTACCACCCAACACCCCCCATACCTCTCCAACACCACCCACACACACCCCCACACCTCATTTCTGCCGTCCCACTTCCTCTCTCTTTCCCCATTTCTCTTCTCTCCTTTTCTTGCTCCATGGCAGCCCTATGTTCTCTCCATCAAGAGAAATCAAGCTTATAGCTCGAATGGTTCATCGAAGCTAAACCCGGACAACGAGCTTCGTTGCATCTCCCTCAACCTTGTTAAAAATCTGATCCAAGGTAAAATCCCTACACCCATAAGTTACTTTGATCAAAATATACACATGCATGTTCATCAATAAGCTTGATGGTGTTAGTTCTATACTTGAAAGTGATTGCATGTTGTTAATCTGGACGATCAGTAACTTCACGAATTTATTTGACTAAGTTTCAGTGGTCCGATGATTGTGAATTTTTGATATGTTGAAATTATATGTGTCTAGTATGCCTCTGTAAAATTTCAAGTCCATCCAACTTGATTTGCTATTTTAATTGTATTTATCAAAAACACTGCACAAATCTGCGAAATCGCCGTGTTTATCACCCATAGTGCGTGGCTTTCGTTTTAAGTTTGGCTAATGATAAAACTCTAAAATTTGGCAGAAACATAATTCAGCATGTCTAGAAGATTCCTGTAAATTTTCAGAATTTTCTAAAAATCTTTACTATTTATTACAGATTTTACAAGCTAACTGCACAAAATTGTCACGGGAGTGATAGCTTGTGGTAAAATATTTTTATCTCCCAATATATTATGAATCATTGAGTGAGGCTTTTTCTGGATTAAACTAGACTTAAGTGGATTTTCAATATGACTGGTTGCATTTCCAGATTCCTTATAATGAACTCACGGTGAATTTTTAAAGTTGACGCATTTCAGTAAGCCTTTTTGGACAAACTGCCTTAGAAAATTTCTATGTTAATAGGCTGTTCGAGTATGACTTTTACGTGAGGTGTTCAAGCCATTTGTAGTCCGATTTGGACTTGGGTTTCTTCATAAGAAATGTTCCCCACCATGTCTAGTTGTGATCTGGAAAGTTTCATCCCAAACCAACTTTTATAGGTATACCTTTCATCGACCCAAAGTCACCTACTGGAACTGTCCATTTCAACTAGTCAACTTTGGACTTATGTATTTCTCGATGCGTTAGATATTTTCCAGTGTGGTCTTCATGACATATGTAGTACTTGTTACAAGGTTTCTAAATTGGTAGCCTGCAGCCATTTTGGCATTGTGAGTCAAAGTTACGAGCCTCATAAAACCCTCGTCGTTAAGCTAAAACTGAAAATTCTGAAAACTTTTCTAAGTATAGAAGTCAGTTTGAGTTGCCCACTTTGAGACCATATATCTTCAAAACCACGACTCTTTAGGATTTAATTCCTTCTTAGAACTTGTAGTACATGTTTAGAGGTTTCCAGAATGTATCTTTGTGCGACCATCGTATTCTGAATCGAGAGTTATGGATCGTCAAAGTACGTCACTTGGGTTGTTTCAAGCTGTTTTGCTGAAATTAAACACTTGAAATTTGACTAAGTGTTAGAAACCCTATGTGAAGTATGCCTTATGTGACTAACATGCTATTAATCGATGCATTCATTATGTTATGTCGCAAAGTGCGATAGAGCATTATAAGATGTACAATTATGATAAAACATCATGATACGATATTTTCACGAAATATACCTTAACGTGAAATATTTGACTAGAGTCTTCCACATGGTCAATTGAGTGTATATCATACCATGATATACACTAAAATAAAATATGGGTTCTAAGACCCAATGGATTTTCGACTCCAAAACCTCAAGGCCGAGAATAGATAGGCTAAAGCTAGGACTTACAGGTCGAGAAATGGGATTAAGGCAATCTACAGTCCGGTGGGCTTTACTCTCTCAAAAATAAAATGCTTCTGAAATATTTATTTACGATGCTTATTTCAACTGTTGATAAAATGTTTACAAGATTACCTGCCAAAATATTTATGTTTTGTGTATGTATCCTATCCATGAGATATTATGAGATGTTATGAAATGTTATGAATGTTGTTGGGTTATTCCCAACTTATGAATGAAAATCGATATCGGATCTGTCTTGGGAAGGACAATACCTGGCTAGGATTAACGTGTACACCTAAGGTGACTGTGTGCTGTAAGGACAATTCACGGCCGGTCACGGCGTCGTAGAGGGAGGCCTCCTTCACGACGTTCGACTATGATGATATGATGAAAGGATGTTAAGGGATATGGATCATACACACCCAGAAAAATGCCTGGCCAGGCGATGATTTTTATGAACTGATAAAATGCTTTAGTAAGCACAAGGCATTTTCAACTAAAACCCTTGTGTCTTACCATGATGTGGCGATGTAATCTTCAAATGATAAAATGTTTTGGCATGAGTCCAGAGAGTGCATTCTTGTACTCGACCACATGTTTGTTTTAAATGTGCGGGTTGAGCGGATGATGGATGGGCGGTGTTGAGCAATAGGAATGTTGTCATTGAAAAGTTTATACCTTGATAGTACATCGTCATATGTACTTATCACATGTCTTCCGCTGCAAGAACCCCAAATTATGTAATATAGTCCAAAAATATAAATGACATATGTATTACGCTTTTTATTAAAGAGAGTCTCCATGTTTGTTTATTCATGTTTACAGTTATAGTCCCTGCTAATCCGTACTTAGGATTGTGGGGCTGTGACAGAGTGGTATCAGAGCGGTTCGCTCTTGAACCAAAAATATCCTTTAGGGTTAAGTCTAGATTGAGTCATTAGACTTCTAGAGATCAGCTGACAATGCTCAACACTCCATCACATCAAGCTCAACCGAAATGAGGTAAATGACTCTTTTTTTCCAAAGTTTTGAAAATTAGCCTGGCCAGATGAATGTTTATGAAATTATTTTTCTCGAATTGAAAACGAAAAGTTTGAAAGTGAAACAAAATTTTATCAAGTGAAATGAAAGCTATGAGAAGGTTGAGAATGAATGTTATGACAGATGATTTGATAAGAAAGTTATGAAAAGAAGGAAGATATAAGAAAAATGATGACAATGATATGAGAAAGTTTGTACGATATGCGAAGATGAAATGTTTGAATTCACGGAATTTAATAAGGGTTCATTATTATGAACAAAGTTATGATTTTCACGTTTTAAAATGATTGAGATTGGACATTGAATTGTCAAATATGTTATGTTGAATTCTTTAAATTCAACGAAATACGTGCGTACAAATGAACTACGTAGGAATATTCGAAGTTTTACTTCAATCTCAAAGTTGATTATGATGATGAGCATGCTAGCTCAACAGAACGTAGACTTTTTAAGAAGCATGATCACTTTTTACGAAAGAACATAGAAGTAAGAACTTCCTTAATTACAAGAACAAGATTAGTGATGGATTTGAGAACTTCATTCCATCTTGAGTGAAGAAAAGTGAAAGATTTATACGAAATTGTTCGACCTCGACATGTACGACCTCGGCTTCGACATCGGCATGTGCGACTGTCGACTTCGAAATCGGCATTTATAACACCGCCTTTGACATATCGACTGGGGTAGTTTTTCTAACCTCGGTGTCGGCAATATTCTGTACTACCTCGGCATTGATAACGGCATGCACGACCTTGGTGTCGGCATCGCTTATGACCTCGGCGCGAACGCGTGTAAATTTCCCTGCACTGCGCAGTGATTTGGTTTTGACTAGTTCTTGATCGTGTGAACTCCGATTTACGTACGGTTTTCGCCTACGTGCTCCTAATGAACTGTACTTCATTTCTTATGAAGGACCAAATTCCTGATTCCTACTCCAGAATTCATGAGAATTTGTTGAAGTTAGTTCTACGATTTGAAAAGAGTAAGACGTTATGGCATGATCTGAATCCTAGAATGTTACTAAGAAAGTAAGATCTTCAGTAATACAAGTAGAACCTTGACATACATGAGAACTTTGTTGATGACCTATTACGGGTATATAAGCTTTCAAATTATATCCATTACCCAATTTCTGTCATTGAATTTAACTCTATGACCTAGTACCATTGAGAAATCATTCGAGTTTCTCACTTCTTCTGAAGAAAACTTCCAACTCAAAAATTTACAAAGTGTCCTTTTGAACCCAAAGCCTTGTGTGACTGAGAATATGATTGTGACGGGTCTGGCCAGCCCATATGACCAAAGAAATCTCGATGAGTCGTCATTCGGTCTTGGACCCTAGATCCCATTTCTTGATCCAAAGAGCATATTGATTCAAATATTAAAAAGATGTTATTCTAATTTATGAGACAGTACCTCCTGTAAGTAATCGTGATAATTTCTTCTCGACTCTTGAAACCATCAAGTATGATGAAGGTTGACTTACCTTGTCACCTAAGAGCGAATTAGTAAAGCGATAGATGTCGGGCATGAAATAGGTTGACTTATCTCAGTCACCTAAAAGTTTCAGACCAGTAAAGTGATAGACATCAAGAAATTATGATGTAAAGAAAATCTCGATGAGACGAGATATTTATTTTCCCTATGATACACATGGATGTGAGGACCTTTGATGGGGTTAACAAAGAATGATAACAGTGAAGTTATACCATCATATGACTGTTATGATAAAAAAGTTATGAATAAGATACTCTTTAGCAGTGAATGCAAGAATAAAAGTAAAGAAAAGTATATGATACCTATAGGATATGAATTTTCCTTATTATGTCATGACGAGGCGATTACAACTTATCTTTAAGATAGTTGGATGTCCTTGAAACCTCGTTAGTAGGTTGGACATGTTTAAAAAAGAATGAAGATGCATACAAGATATTCTTTTCAAAGAATATATATATATAAAGAAATGATAGCGTCTCGGAAAATAAATCTTTAGCCTTATACCTCGATAAATGAGATTATGCTTGAGCATAATCGATTCCGATAATTGAAACTTGGTTGGACGAATGGTAATAAAATTTAGAGATCATAATCTTTGAGATGTGTGAATAGCTAGGATATCCCTAGTATGTGAACTAAGTATGGAGGAAATAACTCCGAAGTCAAGACATGGTAATGAGATGCTTAGAATTAAGTTATGGTGTACGAATGTACTACCCTACCAAGCCATATGACGATGATAACGATTCTAGTCACGAAGTGGGGCAAGTATAACGAAAGTAAGATAACTTTCAGATACCATGCTCATGAAAACAGACAAAAGTCAAAAATAGCAGAAGAAATTACGAGCTATACAATTAGATAGTTCCTGATATGACATAAGTTTCAGAAATGTTCTGACTTCGATAAGCAAGGTAATTCCCTTGAAGTAAGGAAACGGATTAAGAAATAGATTCATTATTTTGAAATAAATCTTAATAACCTAAGTTATAATGACACAAAACGCTTGTCTCGTGTAACTTAATAGTTAACAAGCAAGATAGTTTCTATAGATCTTGCAAATGAAATACATCCAAGAGAACACAGGAAAAGATTCACATGGAAGGATCTTAAGGTGGACCTAATTGTAAATCTTACTCCCATATTTTTGTGACGATCAATAAAGTGAGGTAGTAAGTATCTCTGACATGGAAATGAAGAAATCATTGAATGTCGAGGAAGTGGTAAAGATATTTGTTGTCAAGGTAAAAGTATAATACATCCCCAGTGGACAAAGGATTTTATCTTATGCGAAATTGCATGATAAATCAATAAAAGATTAAGAAGAATGACGTATATCCAAAAGGGGATATTACAAATGATGGCACTAAATGCCAGTACAAGGATTTCTCTGGAAAAGAGTTTAAAGTAAGAATATATATGAGAAATATATTTCTAAGATCGATAAAGTGAAAAAGGGAATTAAATCATTCATCTTGGATTAGAAATAAATGATGGTGATAGAGACATGACGATCTCTACGATAAAATTTCATTATTGAAATATATCAATATCAAAGGATAAGTTGATGTAAACCTAACCATGAATGCTATTAGTAAAAGCATAACGATACTAATACCGAGAAGTATAGGGTGAATGAGGCAACGAAGACCATAGCAAGGAACATAATGTCCCAATGGAAAGGACAATGACATATGAAATAGACATTTACTTGAATAAACGGAACACCGTAGACTAAAGCCTATACCTTGCATCGAAAAGAACAAATGAACCAAAGGGAGAATATATATGAGGAAAATTTCTCGAATAGCCATAAGATTTTGTTCAATTTAGGTGCTTCGCTTTTTGACATCGCACAAGTATACGTAGAAGCGATAGAACCCAACTCAGGGTAAGCGAATCAAGAAATGAAAATCCCCTTACCTATACGAGAATTTTGACCATCGCAAATGTTGCTCAAGCTCAAAATTGAACCTAGAATCGCCTAAAGTGCTATCCAATCATTTGGATCATTATATCTATGTGGAACGTAGATATAATTTTAGAGACAAGAAGTTTCGGAAATGGCTGTCATTCATGTGATTAGTGACCGAGACCTAGCCTTTTCATTGGAGGTTTTACACGACAGAATATCAGTACTCACTGTTCGCTTATGCGAATATCTTTAAGGCAACATACGACTGAAAATGTAAAACGTAAAATGAGTATTAAGATGAGTGTCATGAGTCGTGTCACAAGTAGCCTACAAGATTATAACTCACACGAGAGTATCGGCTCTTTTAATATGAACTAGGAATGAATTTAGAACAGTTTTAGAGAAAATTTTTGCACCTCTGGATGGATGCTCGTAACTATAGAGTGTCAAATAAGGATGGTACCCAACGACGTATCTGTCAGTTGCCAACAGATCGGAGGAATTTTTACAAAAGAAGTATCAAAAGAATAATTTCTCCATGATAAAAATTTCAAAGCCTGGACAGACTTACCAGGATTTGTCAACAGGCTCAAGTATACATATAATACGTAGGAAACGACACCTACGAGTACTTGTCCCGGACCTCGGCAAGTTACACAACACGGCATAAAGGAGTGGTTGTACCCTGATGTTCCAAACGCCGCCCCACGTCCTGTGCCGTCAATTATACCAGAAAGAGACGAGAATGGCAAAAAGGACAGGATCTTATCGCCCTCGCGGATTAGGAGAATTACCGCTACCAACCCAACCATACTTTCTGATAAAAGTAACACCAACTTCTAGTATTGAAGAAGAAACGGGGAACAGCTTGACCCCGCTCTCGAAGAGAATGATCATCAAGTATGAAAATAAAACGTGCTTGGAGAAAGACAAGTTTCCAGGAGAGTACGACTCGACAAAGGTCACTCAAAGACATAGAATCTTAGGATCCTATAAGACTTATATGTAAATAATGGTTTATGATGAAAATGATGTGATTATAATATGTAAAATAAACGTAGTTTGGAAGAGTTTATGAATATGGTGAAGAAGTGTCAAAGTTTTGAGTGTAAAAGAGCTAGACGCCTGTAGAATCATTTCGGTGACCGACCCTCGTAAGTAATGTATGAAAAGTCCTCACCGAGGCATTATGATGTAATATTATGTGGTCTTGAAGAATGGTATCTGAAACACGGAAATGAATTGTTCGAATAAAATATGGTTACTATGAGATAATAGTTACGCTATTCGGACTAACCAATGCACCACCCTGTTTATGAACCTCAAAATCGAGTGTTTCACATACCTAGATAATTTTATCTCAATCCTCATAGATGATGTTCTTATCTATTCAAAGGACGAGAAAGAACATAAAGAAAATCGAAGGTTGTCTCACAACTTTTAAGAGCCGGCAAAATTTTGCAATACGCTTTGTAAATCTCGACAAAAGGAAAAATATTCTTCGGGCACATAGTGTCTTTAGAAGAAAACAATGTAAATCGACAAAGGACAAAACAATTAAAGATGAAAGACGTTAATGACCTAAAATAAGATCAGAAATTTTATAGATTAATTGACTTCTGTTAGAGATCCATTAAGAACTCTAAGGTAACAAGACCAATAAGATAGTTACCCCAAAATAGAGTCACAATTCTCACGGATTAATAAAAGTAAGGCTATGTATTAATATGAGATAAATAATAACTTATGTGTCACGATGACTTAGGCCACATGAACAGAATTTCCCAACTCATGACTTGAAATAGTGACAGAATTTGATTTAAGAAAAAGGATCGTCGAGAGACAAAGGATGGAGGAAAAGTTAGAAAAGATCCGAGAAAGGGTAAGGACTGGAGGATATAAGAACTTCCAGGAGGCGTCGGACAACGCCTTATTGCCTGAAGGAAGAATATGCGTCCCAGACGATGCAAAACTTCAAAATGAAATAATGAGTGAGGCTCACGATACACCTTACACCGCTCACCCAGATAGTACTAAGATGTACCAAGACCTAAAAGAAAAGTTTTGGTGGGAAGGCATGAAACGAGACATAGTTTATTTCGTAGAACACTGTCTTGTTTACCAGCAGATGAAAGCGTTACACCAACGTCCATACGGAAAGTTACAGCCGTTGGAAATACCCGAGTGGAAATGGGATGAAATAACGATGGACTCGTTACGAACTTACCCAAATCAAAAGAGAAACACCGCTATATTGGTAATTGTTGATAGACTCACCAAGAGTGCTCACTTCCTACCAATCCAAAGTACTTGTGGATCGACAAGTTAGCCCAAATTGTATGTAAAGGAGATTATCGACTTCACGGAGTGCCAAAATCTATTACCTCGATAGTGACGATGAGTATAAATACCAAGTCGCGAGGACATCACTCCTATATCAATAAGTTAAGAACCCTTCACAATTCACAAAAGTTGAAGTTATTCGTCGAGCAAAGGAACTTGGATACAGGATAGAAAAGATGGCTTGAATCAGTAAAAGATTATAAATATGATAAATGATCACCTATGAACGGTTAATGTAGAATTTAATGCCTAAGATATAAAATTCAGTCTAAATCATGGTATGTCCTTATAAAAAAGGAAAACTCATTGAAAAGATTAAGAAAACGAGAACAGTAATAGTCGGGCAATCAAGGACGAACGTAAGTGGTACCCTCACAACCAAGGTGAAATATGACTAAAATGAGAGAATGAAGATGGGAATAGAATACGAATTAAGATAAGAAATGAAGAGCAGAAGGATTTTACGGAGCGTTGGACAATGTTATTGTCTAAAAGAGATATATATATATATATACATATATTTCCAAGCAATAATAAGCTTAGAAATAAAACCAAGAATGAATTTCATGATCCTTCTCATACCGCCAACCAGGCATTATTAAGATGTATTGTGAATTATGAGAAAAGTTAGATAGCAAGGAATGAAATGAGATATAACCATATTGTCGAGCAGTGTCTCGGTTACCAACAAGTAAAGGCATTGTATCAAAGGCCTTATAAGAGGTTATAATCTCTAGAACTACACGAATGAAAATAGAATGATATAGAAATAGATCTTGTGACAGATTTTACTAAAGTCATAAAGAAGTCGCACTACTATATAGCTAGTAGTGGATTGACTCGCCAATTATGTTTTGTCTCTGCCTATTCAGATGACTCATAGATCCGATAAGTTAGCTCAATCGTACATAAAGGAAATCGTATATTTACAAGGAGTACCAAAACCTATCAGTTCAGATAGAGACTTCAAGAGTACCCCTAGATTTTGAACTAACTCATAAAAAAGAGTTAGATACGAGATTGAGCCTTAACATATATGTCCACTCATAAGTAGAAGGACAATCAAAAGGACAGTATGAATGTTTAAGGATACAATAGACCAAACGATAAACCAAGTTATCAGTGGGAACTTATTGTACCACTTGTTAAGTTTATGTACAACCGTAGCTGTCAAACAACGATTAATGTAGCCTTATGAGGCATATTGCGAAAAGAAGTATTGACCACCACTTAACTGTAACAAAGTAGGTGAGTAAAGGTATAAAGTCCTGACGTTGTAAATGAAACGATTAAGATGTCTACCAACGAGGCAAGGAATGAGAAAAGCTTAGAACAGACAACAGTCTTACGCTGGTACGCATAAACCCGAAGTGCATTCTTGAATGCGGAATTAAAGTTTCTTAAGATTTCTCCATCTAGAGGAATTATAAGTTTAGATACAAGAATGATGAGACCACGTTTTATAGGACCTTACGAGCTCCTAACAATGATAGGCCTAGTAGCCTATAGCTTGGTACTTCCACCACATTTAGGGAAAGTACGAAATGTTTTCCACGTGTCGCAGTTAAGGAAATACGAAAATGACCCAATTCACGTAAACCAACATGATGATGTGACCTTTGACTCAGATGGGTTATGATGAAAATCTACGACTAATTTGATCGTACGATTCAACGATTAAAGAAGCAAGTTTGGGTCTTATAATAAAAGTCCAATGGAAGAACCATGGACGAAAGAAAAGCACATAGAAAGTTATGATGTTATGATGTTAAGATACCCATAATTTATGAGGTATGCAAATTTCGGGACGAAATTTCTTTTAAGGGGGGGTAGGATGTAATACCCCGCAGAATTAGATGCCTAATTACGGTATTTAAAACCCGTAAATTAGAAATTACCGAGATGATTCAATCCATAAGATATCGAATAATGATTTCGATTATTTACGAAGGAATGAATTCTATTTTACATTCACGAGAATTGTGAATTAAGGAATAAGAGTATATGAAGTGTATAGGCGTATTTTACTTTAACGTCGATTTCGTATCGATAGTTAAAACGTCGTAAATTTTTCTAAGAAATTAAGCTTAGAATTAAATTCCATTATTAATGGAATAATTTATTAAAGTAATGACGACCATTTCGAGATGAGTCGATAATGAGCGTTTTGCAACGTTTTCAAGCGTTAACGTTTTGAGATGAAACAGCGTTTTAATCGATCAAGAAATTATAGGAATTAATTTCCTATGATTGGTATATGTAATTACAGTATGATTTAGCATTAAATCAATGCTAGATCATCAAGATTCGATAGTTACCAATTTTTCAAACGTTCGAAAACCCTAATTTTCGAACTCGATTTTTATCGCATAAAACGATGCCATTAATTTATCCTATGATATTATTTATCATCTAAACCATATGTTATGATATATATGTCTATTAATGGCATGGAAAATAAAAATTTGAACTATTACAAGTGTGAGAGCCGAGAGCTCCTAAGTGCTATAACAAAGTGTGTTGTTAATCTTCCCACTATTACATGTATCTATTAAGTGGCAATGTGATTAATTATATATCATAATTAAACAATTAAATACTGAAATTTATATATATATATGCATAAAATCGTGCATGTGTGTGTGTGTAGAGAGGGAGTGTAAGAGTGTTGTGCATGTGTGTGACAAGTGTAGATGTATGTGAGTGTATTAACAAATGTCACCCATGCCTACCACCCAACACCCCCCATACCTCTCCAACACCACCCCACACACACCCCACACCTCATTTCTGCCGTCCCACTTCCCTCTCTCTTTCCCCCATTTCTCTTCTCTCCCTTTTCTTGCTCCATGGCAGCCCTATGTTCTCTCCATCAAGAGAAATCAAGCTTATAGCTCGAATGGTTCATCGAAGCTAAACCCGGACAACGAGCTTCGTTGCATCTCCCTCAACCTTGTTAAAAATCTGATCCAAGGTAAAATCCCTACACCCATAAGTTACTTTGATCAAAATATACACATGCATGTTCATCAATAAGCTTGATGGTGTTAGTTCTATACTTGAAAGTGATTGCATGTTGTTAATCTGGACGATCAGTAACTTCACGAATTTATTTGACTAAGTTTCAGTGGTCCGATGATTGTGAATTTTGATATGTTGAAATTATATGTGTCTAGTATGCCTCTGTAAAATTTCAAGTCCATCCAACTTGATTTTCTATTTTAATTGTATTTATCAAAAACACTGCACAAATCTGCGAAATCGCCGTGTTTATCACCCATAGTGCGTGGCTTTCGTTTTAAGTTTGGCTAATGATAAAACTCTAAAATTTGGCAGAAACATAATTCAGCATGTCTAGAAGATTCCTGTAAATTTTCAGAATTTTCTAAAATCTTTACTATTTATTACAGATTTTACAAGCTAACTGCACAAAATTGTCACGGGAGTGATAGCTTGTGGTAAAATATTTTTATCTCCCAATATATTATGAATCATTGAGTGAGGCTTTTTCTGGATTAAACTAGACTTAAGTGGATTTTCAATATGACTGGTTGCATTTCCAGATTCCTTATAATGAACTCACGGTGAATTTTTAAAGTTGACGCATTTCAGTAAGCCTTTTTGGACAAACTGCCTTAGAAAATTTCTATGTTAATAGGCTGTTCGAGTATGACTTTTACGTGAGGTGTTCAAGCCATTTGTAGTCCGATTTGGACTTGGGTTTCTTCATAAGAAATGTTCCCCACCATGTCTAGTTGTGATCTGGAAAGTTTCATCCCAAACCAACTTTTATAGGTATACCTTTCATCGACCCAAAGTCACCTACTGGAAACTGTCCATTTCCAACTAGTCAACTTTGGACTTATGTATTTCTCGATGCGTTAGATATTTTCCAGTGTGGTCTTCATGACATATGTAGTACTTGTTACAAGGTTTCTAAATTGGTAGCCTGCAGCCATTTTGGCATTGTGAGTCAAAAGTTACGAGCCTCGCAAAACCCCTCGTCGTTAAGCTAAAACTGAAAATTCTGAAAACTTTTCTAAGTATAGAAGTCAGTTTGAGTTGCCCACTTTGAGACCATATATCTTCAAAACCACGACTCTTTAGGATTTAATTCCTTCTTAGAACTTGTAGTACATGTTTAGAGGTTTCCAGAATGTATCTTTGTGCGACCATACGTATTCTGAATCGAGAGTTATGGATCGTCAAAGTACGTCACTTGGGTTGTTTCAAGCTGTTTTTGCTGAAATTAAACACTTGAAATTTGACTAAGTGTTAGAAACCCCTATGTGAAGTATGCCTTATGTGACTAACATGCTATTAATCGATGCATTCATTATGTTATGTCGCAAGGCGATAGAGCATTATAAGATGTACGAATTATGATAAAACATCATGATACGATATTTTCACGAAAGCATACCTTAACGTGAAATATTTGACTAAGTCTACCACATGGTCAATTGAGTGTATATCATACCATGATATACACTAAAATAGAAATATGGGTTCTAAGACCCAATGGATTTTCCACTCCAAAACCTCAAGGCCAAGAATAGATAGGCTAAAGCTAGGACTTACGGTCAAGAAATGGGATTAAGGCAATCTACAGGTCGGTGGGCTTTACTCTACTCAAAGATAAAACGCTTCTGAAATATTTATTTACGATGCTTATTTCAACTGTTGATAAAATGTTTACAAGATTACCTGCCAAAATATTTATGTTTTGTGTATGTATCCTATCCATGAGATATTATGAGATGTTATGAAATGTTATGAATGTTGTTGGGTTATTCCTAACTTATGAATGAAAATCGATATCGGATCCTGTGCCGGAAGGACAATACCTGGCTAGGATTAACGTGTACACCTAAGGTGACTGTGTGCTGTAAGGACAATTCACGGCCGGTCACGGCGTCGTAGAGGGAGGCCTCCTTCACGACGTTCGACTATGATGATATGACGAAAGGATGTTAAGGGATATGGATCATACACACCAGAAAAATGCCTGGCCAGGCGATGATTTTTATGAACTGATAAAATGCTTTAGTAAGCACAAGGCATTTTCAACTAAAACCCTTGTGTCTTACCATGATGTGGCAGTGTAATCTTCAAATGATAAAATGTTTTGGCATGAGTCCACTGAGTGCATTCTTGTACTCAGCCCTGCATGTTTGTTTTTAAATGTGCAGGTTGAGCAGATGATGGATGGAGCAGTGTTGAGCAATAGGAATGTTGTCGCTGAAAAGTTTATACCTTGATAGTACATCGTCATATGTACTTATCACATGTCTTCCGCTGCAAGAACCCCAAATTATGTAATATAGTCCAAAAATATAAATGACATATGTATTACGCTTTTATTAAAGAGAGTCTCCATGTTTGTTTATTCATGTTTACGCTATAGTCCCCGCTAATCCGTACTTAGGATTGTGGGGCTGTGACAGAGTGGTATCAGAGCGGTTCGCTCTTGAACCAAAAATATCCTTTAGGGTTAAGTCTAGATTGAGTCATTAGACTTCTAGAGATCAGCTGACAATGCTCAACACTCCATCACATCAAGCTCAACCGAAATGAGGTAAATGACTCTTTTTTTCCAAAGTTTTGAAAATTAGCCTGGCCAGATGAATGTTTATGAAATTATTTTTCTCGAATTGAAAACGAAAAGTTTGAAAGTGAAACAAAATTTTATCAAGTGAAATGAAAGCTATGAGAAAGGTTGAGAATGAATGTTATGACAGATGATTTGATAAGAAAGTTATGAAAAGAAGGAAGATATAAGAAAAATGATGACAATGATATGAGAAAGTTTGGCACGATATGCCAAAGATGAAATGTTTGAATTCCTGGAATTTAATAAGGGTTCATTATTATGAACAAAGTTATGATTTTTCACGTTTTAAAATGATTGAGATTGGACATTGAATTGTCAAATATGTTATGTTGAATTCTTTAAATTCAACGAAATACGTGCGTACAAATGAACTACGTTGGAATATTCGAAGTTTTACTTCAATCTCAAAGTTGATTATGATGATGAGCATGCTAGCTCAACAGAACGTAGACTTTTTAAGAAGCATGATCACTTTTTACGAAAGAACATAGAAGTAAGAACTTCCTTAATTACAAGAACAAGATTAGTGATGGATTTGAGAACTTCATTCCATCTTGAGTGAAGAAAAGTGAAAGATTTATACGAAATTGTTCGACCTCGACATGTACGACCTCGGCTTCGACATCGGCATGTGCGACTGTCGACTTCGAAATCGGCATTTATAACACCGCCTTTGACATATCGACTGGGGTAGTTTTTCTAACCTCGGTGTCGGCAATATTCTGTACTACCTCGGCATTGATAACGGCATGCACGACCTTGGTGTCGGCATCGCTTATGACCTCGGCGCGAACGCGTGTAAATTTCCCTGCACTGCGCAGTGATTTGGTTTTGACTAGTTCTTGATCGTGTGAACTCCGATTTACGTACGGTTTTCGCCTACGTGCTCCTAATGAACTGTACTTCATTTCTTATGAAGGACCAAATTCCTGATTCCTACTCCAGAATTCATGAGAATTTGTTGAAGTTAGTTCTACGATTTGAAAAGAGTAAGACTGTTATGGCATGATACGAATCCTAGAATGTTACTAAGAAAGTAAGATCTTCAGTAATACAAGTAGAACCTTGACATACATGAGAACTTTGTTGATGACCTATTACGGGTATATAAGCTTTCAAATTATATCCATTACCCAATTTCTGTCATTGAATTTAACTCTATGACCTAGTACCAATTGAGAAATCATTCGAGTTTCTCACTTCTTCTGAAGAAAACTTCCAACTCAAAAATTTACAAAGTGTCCTTTTGAACCCAAAGCCTTGTGTGACTGAGAATATGATTGTGACGGTCCGCCACCCATATGACCAAAGAAATCTCGAGAGTCGTCATTCGGTCTTCGGACCCTAGATCCCCATTTCTTCATCAAAGAGCATATTGATTCAAATATTAAAAGATGTTATTCTAATTTATGAGACAAGACTCCTCACAAGTAATCGTGATAATTTCTTCTCGACTCTTGAAACCATCAAGTATGATGAAGGTTGACTTACCTTGTCACCTAAGAGCGAATTAGTAAAGCGATAGATGTCGGGCATGAAATAGGTTGACTTATCTCGACCACCTAAAAGTTTCGCATCAATAAAGTGATAGACATCAAGAAATTATGATGTAAAGAAAATCTCGATGAGACGAGATATTTATTTTCCCTATGATACACATGGATGTGAGGACCTTTGATGGGGTTAACAAAGAATGATAACAGTGAAGTTATACCATCATATGACTGTTATGATAAAAAAGTTATGAATAAGATACTCTTTAGCAGTGAATGCAAGAATAAAAGTAAAGAAAAGTATATGATACCTATAGGATATGAATTTTCCTTATTATGTCATGACGAGAGCGATTACAACTTATCTTTAAGATAGTTGGATGTCCTTGAAACCTCGTTAGTAGGTTGGACATGTTTAAAAAAAAGAATGAAGATGCATACAAGATATTCTTTTCAAAGAATATATATATATAAGGAAATGATAGCGTCTCAGAAAATAAATCTTTCGCCTTATACCTCAATAAATGAGATTATGCTTGAGCATAATCGATTCCGAGTAATTGAAACTTGGTTGGACGAATGGTAATAAAATTTAGAGATCATAATCTTTGAGATGTGTGAATAGCTAGGATATCCCCAGTATGTGAACTAAGTATGGAGGAAATAACTCCGAAGTCAAGACATGGTAATGAGATGCTTAGAATTAAGTTATGGTGTACGAATGTACTACCCTACCAAGCCATATGACGATGATAACGATTCTAGTCCTGAAAGTGGGAACTGAAGTATAACGAAAGTAAGATAACTTTCAGATACCATGCTCATGAAAACAGACAAAAGTCAAAAATAGCAGAAGAAATTACGAGCTATACAATTAGATAGTTCCTGATATGACATAAGTTTCAGAAATGTTCTAACTTCGATAAGCAAGGTAATTCCCTTGAAGTAAGGAAACGGATTAAGAAATAGATTCATTATTTTGAAATAAATCTTAATAACCTAAGTTATAATGACACAAAACGCTTGTCTCGTGTAACTTAATAGTTAACAAGCAAGATAGTTTCTATAGATCTTGCAAATGAAATACATCCAAGAGAACACAGGAAAAGATTCACATGGAAGGATCTTAAGGTGGACCTAATTGTAAATCTTACTCCCATATTTTTGTGACGATCAATAAAGTGAGGTAGTAAGTATCTCTGACATGGAAATGAAGAAATCATTGAATGTCGAGGAAGTGGTAAAGATATTTGTTGTCAAGGTAAAAGTATAATACATCCCCAGTGGACAAAGGATTTTATCTTATGCGAAATTGCATGATAAATCAATAAAAGATTAAGAAGAATGACGTATATCCAAAAGGGGATATTACAAATGATGGCACTAAATGCCAGTACAAGGATTTCTCTGGAAAAGAGTTTAAAGTAAGAATATATATGAGAAATATATTTCTAAGATCGATAAAGTGAAAAAGGGAATTAAATCATTCATACTGGATTAGAAATAAATGATGGTGATAGAGACATGACGATCTCTACGATAAAATTTCATTATTGAAATATATCAATATCAAAGGATAGGTTGATGTAAACCTAACCATGAATGCTATTAGTAAAAGCATAACGATACTAATACCGAGAAGTATAGGGTGAATGAGGCAACAGAAGACCATAGCAAGGGAACATAATGTCCCAATGGAAAGGACAATGACATATGAAATAGACATTTACTTGAATAAACGGGAACACCGTAGACTAAAGCCTATACCTTGCATCGAAAACAGAACAAACAGAACCAAAGGGCAGAATATATATGAGGAAAAATTTCTCAGAATAGCCATAAGATTTTGTTCAATTTAGGTGCTTCGCTTTTTGACATCGCACAAGTATACGTAGAAGCGATAGAACCCAACTCAGGGTAAGCGAATCAAGAAATGAAAATCCCCTTACCTATACGAGAATTTTGACCATCGCAAATGTTGCTCAAGCTCAAAATTGAACCTAGAATCGCCTAAAGTGCTATCCAATCATTTGGATCATTATATCTATGTGGAACGTAGATATAATTTTAGAGACAAGAAGTTTCGGAAATGGCTGTCATTCATGTGATTAGTGACCGAGACCTAGCCTTTTCATTGGAGGTTTTACACGACAGAATATCAAGACTCACTTCATGTTATTATGCGAATATCTTTAAGGCAACATACGATCGAAAATGTAAAACGAAAATGAGTATTAAGATGAGTGTCATGAGTCGTGTCACAAGTAGCCTACAAGATTATAACTCACACGAGAGTATCGGCTCTTTTAATATGAACTAGGAATGAATTTAGAACAGTTTTAGAGAAAATTTTTGCACCTCTGGATGGATGCTCGTAACTATAGAGTGTCAAATAAGGATGGTACCCAACGACGTATCTGTCAGTTGCCAACAGATCGGAGGAATTTTTACAAAAGAAGTATCAAAAGAATAATTTCTCCATGATAAAAATTTCAAAGCCTGGACAGACTTACCAGGATTTGTCAACAGGCTCAAGTATACATATAATACGTAGGAAACGACACCTACGAGTACTTGTCCCGGACCTCGGCAAGTTACACAACACGGCATAAAGGAGTGGTTGTACCCTGATGTTCCAAACGCCGCCCCACGTCCTGTGCCGTCAATTATACCAGAAAGAGACGAGAATGGCAAAAAGGACAGGATCTTATCGCCCTCGCGGATTAGGAGAATTACCGCTACCAACCCAACCATACTTTCTGATAAAAGTAACACCAACTTCTAGTATTGAAGAAGAAACGGGGAACAGCTTGACCCCTGGCTCTCTGAAAGAGAATGATCATCAGAAGTATGAAAATAAAAACGTACTTGGAGAAAGACAAGTTTCCAAGGGAGGAGTACGACTCTGACAAAGGTCACTCAAAGACATAGAATCTTAGGATCCTATAAGACTTATATGTAAATAATGGTTTATGATGAAAATGATGTGATTATAATATGTAAAATAAACGTAGTTTGGAAGAGTTTATGAATATGGTGAAGAAGTGTCAAAGTTTTGAGTGTAAAAAGAGCTAGACGCCTTGTAATCAGTCAGCTCGGTAGACCGACCCTCGTAAGTAATGTATGAAAAGTCCTCACTGAGGCATTATGATGTAATATTATGTGGTCTTGAAGAATGGTATACGAAACACGGAAATGAATTGTTCTGAATAAAATATGGTTACTATGAGATAATAGTTACGCTATTCGGACTAACCAATGCACCAACCACGCTTTATGAACCTCAAAAATCGAGTGTTTCACACATACCTAGATAATTTTATCTCAATCCTCATAGATGATGTTCTTATCTATTCAAAGGACGAGAAAGAACATAAAGAAAATCAAGGTCGTCTCACAACTTTTAAGAGCCGGGCAAAATTTTGCCAAGTACAGTTTTGTAAATCTCAGCTTAAAGGAAAAATATTCCTCAGGCACATAGTGTCTTTAGAAGAAAACAATGTAAATCTGACAAAGGACAAAACAATTAAAGATGAAAGACGTTAATGACCTAAAATAAGATCAGAAATTTTATAGATTAATTGACTTCTGTTAGAGATCCATTAAGAACTCTAAGGTAACAAGACCAATAAGATAGTTACCCCAAAATAGAGTCACAATTCTCACGGATTAATAAAAGTAAGGCTATGTATTAATATGAGATAAATAATAACTTATGTGTCACGATGACTTAGGCCACATGAACAGAATTTCCCAACTCATGACTTGAAATAGTGACAGAATTTGATTTAAGAAAAAGGATCGTCGAGAGACAAAGGATGGAGGAAAAGTTAGAAAAGATCCGAGAAAGGGTAAGGACGGAGGATATAAGAACTTCCGGAGGCGTCGGACAACGCCTTATTGCTCGAAGGAAGAATATGCGTCCCGACGACGCAAAACTTCAAAATGAAATAATGAGTGAGGCTCACGATACACCTTACACCGCTCACCCAGATAGTACTAAGATGTACCAAGACCTAAAAGAAAAGTTTTGGTGGGAAGGCATGAAACGAGACATAGTTTATTTCGTAGAACACTGTCTTGTTTACCAGCAGATGAAAGCGTTACACCAACGTCCATACGGAAAGTTACAGCCGTTGGAAATACCCGAGTGGAAATGGGATGAAATAACGATGGACTTCGTTACGAACTTACCCAAATCAAAAAGAGGGAAACACCGCTATATTGGTAATTGTTGATAGACTCACCAAGAGTGCTCACTTCCTACCAATCCAAAGTACTTGTGGATCTGACAAGTTAGCCCAGCTGTATGTAAAGGAGATTATACGACTTCACGGAGTGCCAAAATCTATTACCTCTGATAGTGACAGTAGTATAAATACCAAGTCGCGAGGACATCACTCCTATATCAATAAGTTAAGAACCCTTCACAATTCACAAAAGTTGAAGTTATTCGTCGAGCAAAGGAACTTGGATACAGGATAGAAAAGATGGCTTGAATCAGTAAAAGATTATAAATATGATAAATGATCACCTATGAACGGTTAATGTAGAATTTAATGCCTAAGATATAAAATTCAGTCTAAATCATGGTATGTCCTTATAAAAAAGGAAAACTCATTGAAAAGATTAAGAAAACGAGAACAGTAATAGTCGGGCAATCAAGGACGGACGTAAGTGGTACCCTCACAACCAAGGTGAAATATGACTAAAATGAGAGAATGAAGATGGGAATAGAATACGAATTAAGATAAGAAATGAAGAGCAGAAGGATTTTACGGAGCGTTGGACAATGTTATTGTCTAAAAGAGATATATATATATATATATATTTCAAGCAATAATAAGCTTAGAAATAAAACCAAGAATGAATTTCATGATCCTTCTCATACCGCCAACCAGGCATTATTAAGATGTATTGTGAATTATGAGAAAAGTTAGATAGCAAGGAATGAAATGAGATATAACCATATTGTCGAGCAAAGGTCTCGGTTACCAACAAGTGAAGGCATCGTATCAAATGCCTTATAAGAAGTTATAATCTCTAGAACTACACGAATGAAAATAGAATGATATAGAAATAGATCTTGTGACAGATTTTACTAAAGTCATAAAGAAGTCGCACTACTATATAGCTAGTAGTGGATTGACTCGCCAATTATGTTTTGTCTCTGCCTATTCAGATGACTCATAGATCCGATAAGTTAGCTCAGTCGTACATAAAGGAAATCGTATATTTACAAGGAGTACCAAAACCTATCAGTTCAGATAGAGACTTCAAGAGTACCCCTAGATTTTGAACTAACTCATAAAAAAGAGTTAGATACGAGATTGAGCCTTAACATATATGTCCACTCATAGGTAGAAGGACAATCAAAAGGACAGTATGAATGTTTAAGGATACAATAGACCAAACGATAAACCAAGTTATCAGTGGGAACTTATTGTACCACTTGTTAAGTTTATGTACAACCGTAGCTGTCAAACAACGATTAATGTAGCCTTATGAGGCATATTGCGAAAAGAAGTATTGACCACCACTTAACTGTAACAAAGTAGGTGAGTAAAGGTATAAAGTCCTGACGTTGTAAATGAAACGATTAAGATGTCTACCAACGAGGCAAGGAATGAGAAAAGCTTAGAATGACACAATGCCTTACTGCACGCATAAACCCGAAGTGCATTCTTGAATGCGGAATTAAAGTTTCTTAAGATTTCTCCATCTAGAGGAATTATAAGTTTAGATACAAGAATGATGAGACCACGTTTTATAGGACCTTACGAGCTCCTAACAATGATAGGCCTAGTAGCCTATAGCTTGGTACTTCCACCACATTTGGGGAAAGTACGAAATGTTTTCCACGTGTCGCAGTTTAAGGAAATACGAAAATGACCCAATTCACGTAAACCAACATGATGATGTGACCTTTGACTCGGAGGGGTTATGATAAAATTCTCGACTAATTTGATCGTACGATTCAACGATTAAAGAAGCAAGTTTGGGTCTTATAATAAAAGTCCAATGGAAGAACCATGGACGAAAGAAAAGCACATAGAAAGTTATGATGTTATGATGTTAAGATACCCATAATTTATGAGGTATGCAAATTTCGGACGAAATTTCTTTTAAGGGGGGTAGGATGTAATACCCCGCAGAATTAGATGCCTAATTACGGTATTTAAAACCCGTAAATTAGAAATTCTCTGAGATGATTCAATCCATAAGATATCGAATAATGATTTCGATTATTTACGAAGGAATGAATTCCTATTTTACATTCAATGAGAAATGTGAATTAAGGAATAAGAGTATATGAAGTGTATAGGCCGTATTTTACTTTAACGTCGATTTCGTATCGATAGTTAAAACGTCGTAAATTTTTCTAAGAAATTAAGCTTAGAATTAAATTCCATTATTAATGGAATAATTTATTAAAGTAATGACGACCATTTCGAGATGAGTCGATAATGAACGTTTTGCAACGTTTTCAAACGTTAACGTTTTGAGATGAAACGAAAAGCGTTTTAATCGATCAAGAAATTATAGGAATTAATTTCCTATGATTGGTATATGTAATTACAGTATGATTTAGCATTAAATCAATGCTAGATCATCAAGATTCGATAGTTACCAATTTTTCAAACGTTCGAAAACCCTAATTTTCGAACTCGATTTTTATCGCATAAAACGATGCCATTAATTTATCCTATGATATTATTTATCATCTAAACCATATGTTATGATATATATGTCTATTAATGGCATGGAAAATAAAAATTTGAACTATTACAAGTGTGAGAGCCGAGAGCTCCTAAGTGCTATAACAAAGTGTGTTGTTAATCTTCCCACTATTACATGTATCTATTAAGTGGCAATGTGATTAATTATATATCATAATTAAACAATTAAATACTAAAATTTATATATATATATGCATAAAATCGTGCATGTGTGTGTGTGTAGAGAGGGAGTGTAAGAGTGTTGTGCATGTGTGTGACAAGTGTAGATGTATGTGAGTGTATTAACAAATGTCACCCATGCCTACCACCCAACACCCCCCATACCTCTCCAACACCACCCACACACACCCACACCTCATTTCTGCCGTCCCACTTCCCTCTCTCTTTCCCCCATTTCTCTTCTCTCCCTTTTCTTGCTCCATGGCAGCCCTATGTTCTCTCCATCAAGAGAAATCAAGCTTATAGCTCGAATGGTTCATCGAAGCTAAACCCGGACAACGAGCTTCGTTGCATCTCCCTCAACCTTGTTAAAAATCTGATCCAAGGTAAAATCCTACACCCATAAGTTACTTTGATCAAAATATACACATGCATGTTCATCAATAAGCTTGATGGTGTTAGTTCTATACTTGAAAGTGATTGCATGTTGTTAATCTGGACGATCAGTAACTTCACGAATTTATTTGACTAAGTTTCAGTGGTCCGATGATTGTGAATTTTTGATATGTTGAAATTATATGTGTCTAGTATTCCTCTGTAAAATTTCAAGTCCATCCAACTTGATTTGCTATTTTAATTGTATTTATCAAAAACACTGCACAAATCTGCGAAATCGCCGTGTTTATCACCCATAGTGCGTGGCTTTCGTTTTAAGTTTGGCTAATGATAAAACTCTAAAATTTGGCAGAAACATAATTCAGCATGTCTAGAAGATTCCTGTAAATTTTCAGAATTTTCTAAAAATCTTTACTATTTATTACAGATTTTACAAGCTAACTGCACAAAATTGTCACGGGAGTGATAGCTTGTGGTAAAATATTTTTATCTCCCAATATATTATGAATCATTGAGTGAGGCTTTTTCTGGATTAAACTAGACTTAAGTGGCTTTTCAATATGACTGGTTGCATTTCCAGATTCCTTATAATGAACTCACGGTGAATTTTTAAAGTTGACGCATTTCAGTAAGCCTTTTTGGACAAACTGCCTTAGAAAATTTCTATGTTAATAGGCTGTTCGAGTATGACTTTTACGTGAGGTGTTCAAGCCATTTTTAGTCCGATTTGGACTTGGGTTTCTTCATAAGAAATGTTCCCCACCATGTCTAGTTGTGATCTGGAAAGTTTCATCCCAAACCAACTTTTATAGGTATACCTTTCATCGACCCAAAGTCACCTACTGGAAACTGTCCATTTCCAACTAGTCAACTTTGGACTTATGTATTTCTCGATGCGTTAGATATTTTCCAGTGTGGTCCTCATGACATATGTAGTACTTGTTACAAGGTTTCTAAATTGGTATCCTGCAGCCATTTTGGCATTGTGAGTCAAAAGTTACGAGCCTCGCAAAACCCCTCGTCGTTAAGCTAAAACTGAAAATTCTGAAAACTTTTCTAAGTATAGAAGTCAGTTTGAGTTTCCCACTTTGAGACCCTATATCTTCAAAACCACGACTCTTTTGGATTTAATTCCTTCTTAGAACTTGTAGTACATGTTTAGAGGTTTCCAGAATGTATCTTTGTGCGACCATACGTATTCTGAATCGAGAGTTATGGATCGTCAAAGTACGTCACTTGGGTTGTTTCAAGCTGTTTTTGCTGAAATTAAACACTTGAAATTTGACTAAGTGTTAGAAACCCCTATGTGAAGTATGCCTTATGTGACTAACATGCTATTAATCGATGCATTCATTATGTTATGTCGCAAGGTACGATAGAGCATTATAAGATGTACGAATTATGATAAAACATCATGATACGATATTTTCACGAAAGCATACCTTAACGTGAAATATTTGACTAGGTGCTACCACATGGTCAATTGAGTGTATATCATACCATGATATACACTAAAATAGAAATATGGGTTCTAAGACCCAATGGATTTTTCCAGCTCCAAAACCTCAAGGCCAAGAATAGATAGGCTAAAGCTAGGACTTACAGTCCAAGAAATGGGATTAAGGCAATCTACAGTCCAGGTGGGCTTTACTCTACTCAAAGATAAAACGCTTCTGAAATATTTATTTACGATGCTTATTTCAACTGTTGATAAAATGTTTACAAGATTACCTGCCAAAATATTTATGTTTTGTGTATGTATCCTATCCATGAGATATTATGAGATGTTATGAAATGTTATGAATGTTGTTGGGTTATTCCCAACTTATGAATGAAAATCGATATCGGATCCTGTGCCGGAAGGACAATACCTGGCTAGGATTAACGTGTACACCTAAGGTGACTGTGTGCTGTAAGGACAATTCACGGCCGGTCACGGCGTCGTAGAGGGAGGCCTCATTCACGACGTTCGACTATGATGATATGACGAAAGGATGTTAAGGGATATGGATCATACACACCAGAAAAATGCCTGGCCAGGCGATGATTTTATGAATCGATAAAATGCTTTAGTAAGCACAAGGCATTTTCAACTAAAACCCTTGTGTCTTACCATGATGTGGCGATGTAATCTTCAAATGATAAAATGTTTTGGCATGAGTCCACCGAGTGCATTCTTGTACTCGACCGCATGTTTGTTTTAAATGTGCGGTTGAGCGGATGATGGATGGAGCGGTGTTGAGCAATAGGAATGTTGTCATTGAAAATTTTATACCTTGATAGTACATCGTCATATGTACTTATCACATGTCTTCCATTGCAAGAACCCCAAATTATGTAATATAGTCCAAAATATAAATGACATATGTATTACGCTTTTATTAAAGAGAGTCTCCATGTTTGTTTATTCATGTTTACGATTATAGTCCCCGCTAATCCGTACTTAGGATTGTGGGGCTGTGACAGTGGTATCAGAGCAGTTGCTCTTTGGAACCCAAATTCCTTCCCAAATTAAGTCTAGATTGAGTCACTGGACTTCTCGAAATCTGCTGGCTATTCTCAACACTCCATCACATCGAGCTCAACTGGGAAAAGGTAACTGGTTTCTTTTAAAATTATGAAATGAAGAATTCTATATGATGATCAAGTTCAAAAGGATTTCGAAAGGAAAAAGTTATGACGTTATGACAATAGAAATAAAAAGTTATGGGCAAGGTCAAATTGTTGACTAAAAGTCAAAATGTTGACTAAAAACGTTGACCAAGGTCAAAGGGCATGAAATTCGATAATACGTGATCAATGTAACGTAGTACGTTTTGTAACAATGTAACTTACGTTGAGTAAGTACATTAAAACGTACATTATGTGCTAAAGAGATAGAATATCTCTTATATGATAAGTAATTACATAATCGACATCATTTTAGTTAGGAAACGTCAAAATAAGTTCGACGTTAGACCTAATTGATTCATAGAACGTTATAGACTATGTTCGTCTCTATCGAAACGTGACCATTGTACTAAAACAGTTCTTACGTTAAGGTGAGACGTGGACTGAGCGTTGACTTAGAAAAGAGATCATAAAGGAAGCGTATACGAGGTGGGCTTTACTTGAAAACTCTTTTATTTACTTGCTTTCTGCAAATGAAAAGTATTTATTTACAGTATTTCTGTTGAGAAATGATGATGAGATGATTACCTGCCCAAAGTGTTTGTGTTTTTGTGTATGAATCCTATCATGTTGTTGGGCAAGCCAACTATGAAAGTGAATCAGTTGTTGGGCAAGCCAACTATGATATTGAACAGTTGTTGGGTCGCTCCCAACTGGGTCGCTCCCAATTTTATAGAATGAATTCGGATCCTGTGCTAGAGGGATGAATTCCTGGTCTATTCCTAGCCTGGAGGTCGAATTTAAGTCCTGTGCTAGAGGGATGAATTTCCTGGTCTATTCCTAGCCTGGACTGATGCGCATTAAGGTGGACTGTGTGCCTAAAGGATAATTTTCGGCCGGTCCCAACGACGTAGAAGGAGGCCTCCTTCTACGGCGTTTAAAGAGAATGTTATATGAGATCAGTTTATGTGAAATGATATGGATCATACACACAAAGAGAAAATGCCTGTGAGCGATGTTTTGAGAAATTTGAAAATGTTTTAGTAAGCGTAAGGCCTTTTCAATAAAAAACCTTACGTCTTACTCAGAAGGGGCAGTGTAATTTAAAGTTGATAAAATGTTTTGGCAATGAGCCCACTGAGTGCATTAGTTGTACTCAGCCCTGCATGTTTGTTTTTAAATGTGCAGGTTGAGCTGATCGAGGGGATGGAGCAGTGTTGAGCAGTCAGGTCATTTGTTGCTGATAATAGAACCTTGAATACACATCGTCATATGTGTACTTCACATGTTTTCCGCTGCTAGATTAGGAAGTCTTATGTATGTTATGTTTTGTCAAACCTCAAACACTTGAAGCTCTAGAAATATTCTCAATAGATATCACACCATTCAGTGCTCCATGTCATTATTTAGTAATTAATTCCGTTATTAGTAACAGTCCCTGCTAATCCGTACTTTGGGTTGGTGGGCTGTTACAAAGTGGTATCAGAGCAGTTCGTTCCTTGAACCCAAATTCCTTTCAAAGTTGAGTCTAGATTGAGTCACTAGACTTCTAGAAAGCAGCTGACTATGCTCAACACTCCATCACATCAAGCTCAACCGGGAAAGAGGTAAATGACTTTATCAAAGTTTTAAGAATGAGAGTGAGAAGTTTGAAAGTGAGAGTTATTAAAGTGAAATGATTTTTCAAAAAAATGAAAGTTTTGAAATAAAAGGGATTCCAAGAATATGCAGGTATGGGACTGCATATTCATGGAAAACTTAAAGGATTTGATATGTGATAAGAAAATGATTTTCTCAGTTTAGAAATGAACGAGTTTGAAAGTAAATGCCCTTTCTCAAAATTTTGAAATGAAAAGTTTGAACATGGAAAATGATATTTCCAAAGAGATGAAAGTTATGAGAATTGTTGAAAGTAAAAGTAATTGCAAACGTTGCAATGAAGTTTTATGTTGTTAAGAGAAATTTATATTTGTTCCTAAGCCGGATGTAGAATACCTGGCTATGATTTATTTGATATGATGATATTGATATATGTGGAGAAAGATGGTATGATGATAGTGAAAGTTGTTGGTTCGCTACCAACGTGTGATAATGTTATGATGAGATTGATAGTTGTTGGTTCATTACCAACATATTTTGATGTTATGATGATATTGAAAGATGTTGGTTCGCTACCAACATATGATTATGTTATAATGATGTTATACGAGAAAGTGTTGATATAGATATGTCAAAAGTGAAATCTTTGAATTCGTGAAATTCAATGGGCTTGATTATTATGAAAGAGTTATGTTATGAATGTTTACAGTTCTGAAATTTCCAGTTATTTTCATGATGGGTATGTTATCCCAAAAGAATTATAGGTCATGCTCCTTATTACGTCTATGTTCCAATTGGGATGACATAGGAATTAATCAAAATCAATCATAAGAATTGAACAATAAAATTTCAAATATGACGAACATAGCTCGTTTTAAACATACGCATTTCCTGCGAAAATTTTTCAATCAATCAATCAATCATGGTTATTTACAACCTTTCTCATTTCATTTGTCGATAATGTTCTATCGACACAAAATCAAATTCATAAATCATTTGTCGATAATGTTCTATCAACACCAAATCAAATTCATAAATCATTTGTCGATAATGTTCTATCAACACCAAATCAAATTCATAAATCATTTGTCGATAATGTTCTATCGACAACAAATCAAATTCATAAATCTCAAACTTTTCTTTTCAAAGATGAGAAAATAATTTACCTTTTTCCCGGTTGAGCTGGATGTGATGGAGTGTTGAGCGTAGTCAGATGATTTCTAGAAGTCTAGTGACTCAAACTAGACTTAACCTTAAAGGAGATTTTGGGTTCAAACAAATGACGATTCTCGATACCACTACTGTCACGACCTCTAATCCAAAGGACGGATTAGGGAGAACTGGAGCTTGGAACAGTGATTGCAACACATTTAAGAAGAATAATCAAGACTTCAAAATAATACTTATCGAACTTCGATAATCAACCTTATTTACAAGGCAAAAGTAATTTACAGATATAAGGCTACAAGTCCTTAAACAGAAGGTTCGATAATTTGGACAGATTCAACTGTCAATATCAACATACAATAATATTCAAAATATGCAGCGGAAAGCATGTGAATGCATATATGACGATATGCACCCAAGGTTCTTTCTTTCAAACATAATAAATACTCAAAAGACCTCTGACTACTCAACATCTCTTCTCCATCACCATCATCAGCTCAATCTGCACATTTAAAAACAAATATGCAGGGCTGAGTACAAGAATGCACTCAGTGGCTCATGCCAAAATAATTTATCAAGTTTAAATTACTCTGCCCCATCACAGTAACACACGAGGTTTTAATTTGAAATACTCGTGTTTACTAAATATTTTCTGTCATTTTCCATAAATATTCGTCTGCGTAGACATTTTCCTTGTATGTATGATCCATATCCACCACAATAATTCATCTCACAAATAATTCCCGCGCTGGAGAAGAGGCCTCCTCTCACAGACGCCATGACCGGCTGAGCACCCTTTCAGCACACAGTCACAAATAATCAGTGCACAAAATCTAGGCCATCTCAGCACAGGATACGAATTCTCCATCATCCTAGGGGGTACTTCCAAGAATACGAATTCAAGCATGTTATAAAGTGGGAGCCACCCAACATTATGCATCAATAATCATGGATTGGATACATACACAAAACATAAATATTTTGGGCAGGTAATTAAATAAATCAGTTCATAAATATTGCTTGCAATAAAGCATCATAAATAAATCATTTGATAAGTTCTATCAATTCGAGTATAGTAAAGCCCACCTGGACTATAGATCTTCTTAAACGATTTCTTGCTTTGTCAACTTGTCACGTCCGCGTCTAACCTTTACGTAAAAAGTATTTTAGTACGTCGGCACGTTTTTCGAGAATATCAAAGTTTATTCAACTTTGATAAATAATATAATAATTCGAAGTCTTAATAAATCTTAATACGTCGTTTCAACGCGTATTTCAATTAAATAATTCTCGTACTTCGAGAGAGATGTAATATGATCTACAGTCTCATTTTAACCTTTTAGGTTAAATAATTAACGTGTAATAACGTTATTCAATAAAATGATTTCAATTATGAAATCTTTTCTCACAATTGAGATATTTTTAAAAAGTAATACGTTTTTCACGTATTAGCGTATTTATCGAACGTATTTCGTACGTCAATTTCAAAAGCCAACAATTTTGACTTTTCTTAATAATTTCTTTAATAAATCACATATTTAATATCTAAATTCAATATAAATTGATTTTCAATCGATTTCTTTTCATAAAGCTCTAATTCTCGATTTTTCACGCAAATCAATAAACTTGATTAATATTTTCTTTCAATATTAATCTTTTGATACATTAAGCATTATTTTATGCTTCTAACGTTATTTAATATAACGCTTCGTGGTAAACATAATATACTATGTTTAATAGTTCTCGAAAATTCAATTATGTCTAAAATAATTTTTAGACACATAATGTATTATTTTTCTTGATTAAAAAGGATTTAAAAATCCTTAATAAAAATACTATAGCTCACGGCTATATGCTATAAATTCAAAACTTTTTCCAAAAATTCTTCTAAATTCATATAGTGTACTATTTTATCATAGTATCACTAATATGTATTAACATTAACTATAGAAAAATTTGGACATCACCTATGCATGCCCTATAGGTCACGGTTTTTCTCAATTTTTGTCCAATAAATTTCCTAAAATTCTAATTAATTTATACAAGGCCCCAACATTGATCTATATTATAATTATAACCTATAGTCCAACATTTTCAATTTCTACATCAAGGAATCAATGCTCATGGTTTAGGTTCCTACACAACTATACACTAAACATTTTTGTAAATTCTAACAAAATTACACAATACATATTTATTATTCTATAGCAATAATACATCACAGTATTTTAACAAAATTAACTTATTCATCATGTTCAAAGCTTAAAAGCTCTCGGTCACTATGTATAAATTGAGCATTTAATTCCCAAATTTTTTTTAGTAAAATCATAGAGTGTATAACTAAGGCCCTAGATCAACAATATGCTATAACATTTCTTAAAAAAAAATTGTACACCAACTTACAATTTTTCATGATTTTCGGCAATTTCATAATTATTTCATATAGTTTCCAAAAATTTTCCAAATAATCACTATAAACTCCTTAGCTATCATATTTCATTAATCCATCATAAAAATTAAATTATGAATTTTTTTGATCATCATAGAAAAATCATAACATGCTTAGGCCTTTGATTTAATACAATACATATGCTTATAATTACATACTAAGCATATTTAAAGAACAATAAACATGCTAGTATAATTTATTCTATTTTTCACCTTAAGAACATATGCATATTTAATAAAATCTATCTGTTAGAATTCAAAATTCTTAACTTATAATTAAAGCTCGTCCAAATCCTAACCTTTTTACCAGTGTCAATTAATTGCACAAGGATTTAAAATCAAGAGTTTGGCTAAAGAAAATGAAGAACACTCAAACCTTTCTTGAGGAGAAGCTCACTAAAGTGGAAGAAAAGGGAATGAGAGATTGTTTTGCTTTGTATGTCATCCTAGCACTTAACTTATTACAACTCTCACGGTTCACTCACACTCAAATTTTGGAAGCCTTTTCCAACATACTTTATGACTCATCAATGAATACATCATGGTAGTAACTAGGTATAAAGCTTTCTTGATTAAAACAAAATATATTCCTTTGCCTTATACATTAGTAGCCGTCGGCTACATCTCACACACACAAGAATTAAGTGGTGACTATTATGCTTATGTAACAGCCCGCCAATCCTTAAGTACGGATTAACAGGACTGTTACTATTAAACAGGGATTAAGAACATAATGACCAACAACCTTTCGATACTTCAAACTGTTATAGATAAACACACAATGATTTCATACAAACTAGACCAACAGATCATCAGCAAAAGGGTTCAACTGATCTGAAGGTATCATAGGTAATATTCAAAATACAACAAAGTGTTCTGAACAGCGGAAAGCATGTGAATGCATATATGACGATATACATTCAAGGTAAACTATCAGCGACAAAAACTCCGACTGCTCAATACTTGTCCATCCATCACACCAACTCGCACATTTAAAACAAACATGCGGGGCTAAGTACAAGATTGCACTTAGTGGACTCATGCCAAAATCAATTCATCAATTACACCGCCCATTAGTATAACACGAGGGTTTTAGTTGAAATAACTCGTGAATACCAAAACACTTTATCATTTCTCAAAGATTCGCTGGCGGGCATTTTCCGATTCGTATGATCCGTATCATTTACATAATCGCTCATAATCGATCTCACGCCGTAAGTAGGCCTCCTTCTACCGACGCCATGACCGGTCGAAGATGTTGCTAACGGCTCACAATCACATAGTCAGGGATTCTCGATCCGACCAGGATCTATGACCGGTCGAAGATGTTGCTAACGGCTCACAGTCATTTAGGTGTACACGTTAGCCCTAGCCAGGAATTCTGCATCTGACTAGGATCCGATATTGATTTTCTGATAAAGTTGGGAGCTACCCAACAACTGATTCACTTTCATAGTTGGCTCGCCCAACAACATGATAGGATAAATACGTTAAAACATAAATACTTTGGGCATGTAATTGAATAACAGTTCATAATCATTTCTCAACTGAAAGCTTGTAAATAAATACTTTTTGAAGAAAGCGTCGTAAATAAAAGGGTTTTCGAGTAAAGCCCACCTCGTATATGAAGGTCTTTTCACTACGGTTTCCTTTCTACGTCGAATGCTCAAGTCCACGTATCACCTTAATGTAAGAATTATTTTAGTGTGTCGGTCACGTTCGATAGAGACGAACATAGTCTATAACGTTCTACGCGTCAAATAAGGCTAACGCCGGACTTATTTTGACGTTTCCTAATCAATTAATGTCGATTATGAATTTTCTCAATTTATAAGAGATATTTTACCTTTTTAGTATATAATGTACATTTTAATGTACTTACGTAATGTAAGTTACATTGTTACTAAACGTACTACGTCACATAGATCACGTATTATCGAATTACGTGCCCTTTGACATTGGTTAACGTTTTTGGTCAACTATTTTAACTTAGTCAACATTTAGTCAACAATTTTGACTTTAGTCAACTCAAAGTCAACATTTAGACTTTTCAATTTCTTATGAAATTTATTATTTTATGTGCAATTCTTGTTCCAAAATTCTATAAAATCATACTATGTCTAAAACATTATTTTAGATCATATTATGTAATTATACTTGATAAAATAAATTTATAACATTAATACACATAAGGTATAGTTTTGGTCATCACATTTAATCAACTAAACATTTTTCAAAATTCGATAAATTCACATAACACTTAATCACCCTTAACTATCCTTATTATTACATAATTTTTATTTATTATGAACTATTGAATAAAATTTACCTAAGTCACTTTCAAAATTTTACTTAGGTCAAAATAATTTTATAAATCTCAATAAATTCACATAACCATATATTATGAATCTACATCATTAATATGATATGATAACACTTAAACATGGTTTATATCACAACATTATATCATATACTAAAATTTTCGAAATTCATGAACTTAAGTACTAAAGTTTTCCAAAAATTCTACATAAATTCATATAAGCATATTTAATATCCTAGTTTATTATTTCATGCTCAAATCAACAATTAAAAATCAAAATCATCAACATATCCTACCTACATGATTTCGGTCAACATATAGAATTTGATCATGTTTAATTTTGTGATATAATTATACTACATGCTTAATAACATCATATAAACATGATATCTAAACATGATTTAAAATTTTCGAACATATCACATGAACAAACTAAGCTTATAACATAAATTCTAACGTATATATGAAGCTCGTAAGAAATCTAACCTCTTAATCGGATTAGAATTGATCGGCGAACGTTTATTTGTTCTAAGCTTGGGTTTGAAGGATTGAAGAACACTCTCTCTTTTCTCTCTATATTATTTTCGAAATTTTGGTGTGTGATGTAATAACCCGAAGTTTTAAAAACCTAAATTCGGTCTTTAAAACCCGAAAAATAGAATTTCACCGTGAAGTCAAACCAAATTTGAAATCGAATATGATTTCAAATATTTACAAAGGAATAATTTCCTGTTACACATTCACTCAAATTAGTGAATGAAAGAAATCGAAAGTTTTAACTTTTATCGGCAGTACATTTTTAACGTCGAATGCATATCGACTGTTGAAATTTCACGATATTTTTCTAAGCAATCAAGCTTAGAATTATATTCCATTATTAATGGAATATTTTAATAATGGGAGTACGAGTATTTACGACCATTTTAAAGAGGAGTCGATACGTAACGTTTTGTGACGTTTTCAAACGTCAACATTTAGAGATGAAAGGAACGATGGTTTTAATGATCAAGAAACTTTAGGAAATTATTTCCTATGATATTTTTATGATATTACAGTACAAATAAGCATTTAATTAATGCTTGAACATTAGAATTAGTAAAAATCTCAAATCTAGTTTCGAAAACCCTAATATTTCGAAATTAGGGTTTTCTTCAAAAATTCATGTTTTTTTTAATTATCCTATGCTATGATCATCATTTAAATCATATACCAAGGTGCACATACCTATAAAGGTTATGAAATGAAATATTTAACCTTTAGTTTAGCTAAATGGCCGATAGCCATTTTATGTGCACAAGGTTGGATTATTTTATTTTCTTCACTTATGCTATTAACCTATGATATTAATTATCATCTAAATTATATTATATGATGTATATATGTATGTTTAGCATGGAATTAAATTATTTAATGTGATTTAGGCATAAAAGCCGTGAACTATGTATATGTATATAACAAAGTATGTTTTAATTATATCACACTTACATGCATATATATATATGTATATATTCAGATTTTATATCAACAAATCTCCCACTAATGATGTATTGTAGCTATTTTCAAGAAGATTGTGTGTAAGATAACAATGATTAACCTCCACTATCTACATAGAATACTATTAAAAGTTGAAGGATTTCTTGTGTGTGCAAGTGAGAGAGGGCCGAGCATAGGGGGATATGGGGGGGTAGATATTCAGATTTTATTCATTATCTCACTCACTCAAACACTCTACACTCAAACACCCCACTCTCATCTCTCTCCAAACCTCTCATCTCTCTCAAGAACACCATCTCCCTTCTCCATTTTTCTGAAAAAACCGAGAGCACCACCACCATTTTCAAGCTTCATTTTCTCCTTCTCTTCTTCCATACCACACCTCAATACCTTGTACCTTGTTCCATTAGTCTATATCAACAAGGTAGGAACCGATTCAAGCACCTCTTGCCTCTTTTAAAAACTGCCGAAAATGTGCAAGAACATTTTATGTGTTCTTGAGTTTTATTTTGAAAGATTTTGAGTATGCATGTTGTTTGTGATGGAAAGATGTGTAGATGTTAGTGTTCTTATTTTTCTAAGTCTTGCATGTATGATCTAAGATAAAAATCTTATGAATCTATGGTTATGTATTGTTCTAAGAATGTGTAGCATGATAAATTGAGGTTGATGATGCATGTTGTTATGTATAGTTAATGACCGAGGCTTGAAGGTATGAATCTATGGTTATGTATAGTTAATGACCAAGGCTTGAAGGTATGAACTGAGGTTATGTATTGTTCTAAGAATGTGTAGCATGTTGTTATGTATAGTTAATGACCGAGGCTTGAAGGTATGAATTAGAGCATGAAATTGTGATCTATGATGTTATATATGTCTATAGTATTTATTTGAAAATTTTAGAAAAAACTATGGTATTTTCCTTCTTGAAACCGAGAGCATAAGAAATATAAGTGGGTGTATGATTTTATTTTTGTACATGCAATGTGATATTATGGATTTATGATGTATTGAGAATGCATATAATTTATTTGAGAATTTTTAGAACACTCTTGCTATTTTATTTCATAAGAACCGAGACTTATATGTATATTATGTGGGTGATGAATTTTATTTAAGACATGCAATTGCATATAGTAAATCTATGATATTATGTGAATCCATAGCCTTTTATTTGAAATTTTAGAAAAAATTCCTACCTTAATTCTCAAAAAAATACCGAAGCCATATATATGTATATATATGTGTATGATTTTATTTTATAACATGCAATGATGTTTTATTACTCTAGAGCATGAATTTTATACCCTATGATTTAATTGAAAATTTTAAGAAAAATCCTACATATTCTTTTCAAAAGGACCGAAGCTATATGCATATATAAATTGATGTATAATTTTCATTTAGAACATGCAAGTACATATTGTTGATTCAAGATGATATATACATCTCTTGTAAATTATTGAGAATTTTTAGAAAATCTTATCAATTATTTTGAAAAAAATACCGAAGCCTATCTATATATATAAGTTGATGTGTGATTTTTTTATTTAGTACATGCAATGCTAAATTATTAGCTTAGAATATGTTTTATGCATTCTATGTTGTTATTGGAAATTTTGAAAATCAATTACCTACTTTATTCAAATAAACCAAGAGCTAAGCTCAATATGGTGATGAATAAATTGGTTTTGATAGTTGTTATATTGAAATGTTGCTATAATATGATTTATGTGCATATAATGATTTTTGGAAAATTTTAGAAAATTGTTTGATGAATTTTATGAAAAACCGAGACATTTATATGATATATAAGTGTTATATCATGAATTATGTAATATAAATATGTCATGGACTAATGTTTGGACCTTGTGATAATTTATTGAAATTTTAGGAATTTGTTGGGCATTTTATTTCAAAAATGCCGTGACCTTATGAAAATAATAAGGTGACGTTCGAAAGTTGTTTGGATGATATTATGACATATTAATGACCATAGTGTATGATAATACACTATATAATATTAGAAAAAATTTGGACATTGTTTGGTAATTTTTTCATAATTACCGAGAAATTCTAAGAATTTCTAAGGATTTTTAAATCCTTTTTAATCAATTTTATTAATAAATTATATGTCTAATATTATTTTAGACATATTTGGAAATTATGAGCAATTTTCAAAAATAATTAGTAGATAAAATATAAAATAGCGGTGAGCTATTTTTAAAATTGGAATAAGGATTTTAAATCCTTAAATTCATTATTTATAATGAATTATATGTTTAAAAATTATTTTATACATATTTAAACAGTTTATAGAAAAAAAATCAATTGGAAATTGATTTTCGAAAGAATTTAATATTAAAGTATAACTTAGTAATTAAATTACTAAGAAAAGTCAAAATTATTGACTTTTTGAGATCAACGTACGAAATACGTTCGATAAATACGCTAATACGCGTAAGACGCATCAATTGCTAATGACATCACGTTGATATGAAAGAATTTCACATTTGAAGTCGTGAAATCGAAAACGTGAGAAAACGTTGGACCATTTACCAAGAGGGGTAAATTGGTAACTTTCATACATATCTCGTCTCTATCGAAGAACGAGAAATGTTAAGATGATACGCGTTTGAGAAACGAATTAAATTCATTAAAGAATTCAATTCATATCGATATGAAATATCGAATCTTATTATAGACTTTGTAAGTCTCGAATTACGTAAACGACGTACTAAACCATCCTTTTTATATAAAGGTGTGGACGCTGACGCACCAGCTGGACGTTGACGAGTAAGCGAACGTTAAAGACGATCAATAATTTCCAGGTGGGCTTTATTACTAAAACAAAAATCACTTTGCTGCTCTTTTCAACTGTCTTTGTTTGCAATACTTTTCAACTATTGATAAAATTGTTTAAATGATTACCTGTCAAAATGTTTACGTTTTGTGTATCGTATCCTATCCATGAATGATGTGATGTTGTTGGGTTGTTCCCAACTTATGAATGAAAATCGATATCGGATCCTACGCCGGAAGACTTATACCTGGCTAGGATTAACGTGTACACCTAAGGTGACTGTGTGCTGTAAGGACAATTCACGGCCGGTCACGGGGTGGTAGAAGAAGGCCTTCTTCACGACTTTCGACTATGATGATATGATGATAAGGGATACGGATCTTACACACTAAGAAAATGCTTGGCCAAACAACTTTTATGAACTCGTGAAAATATTTTAGTAAGCGCAAGGCATTTTAAAATAAAACCCTTGTGTCTTACCATTAAATTGGCAGAGTAATTCAAAGAAAATAAAATGTTTTCAGCATAAGTCCACTGGGTACAAATTTTGTACTTAGCCCTGCATGTTTGTTTTTAAATGTGCAGGTTGAGCTCGGATGCTGATAATGGAGGAGTGTTGAGAAGTCCATTGTCCTTGATGTTTGTTAGGAATTGTCAACCTTGAATACATATCGTCATATATGTATTCACACACTCATTGCAAACTCGAACTGTTTTATTTTTATGTTGGATGATAAGATAATGTGAACTATGAAGTCCTTCAGATCGTCATATCCTTTGGATCTGTTGGCTTAGACCTTTTGACCCGAAATGTTATAAATGTATGTTTGATCCTAAGTTCTATATTCTCACATGGTAAGTCTTGTTATAATAGTTTTCTGTATCCTTGAATACTATTCCTAGTATTAGTCCGCTCACTCCGGGTTATCCTGGGTGTGGCCGTGACATGTGATGAAGAAATGAAGGCCTTCATGGGGTATTTATAGACTTAGGCCACTTGTTTCTAATTATTATATGAAAATATCTAATGTACACTTGTACAAAATCTTATCTTTATCCTTATCATATCTTATCTAAATCCTTATCATATCTTGTCTAAATCCTTATCATGTACAACTCATCATGTATCTTATCCCTTAATTAGATTCATTGTATCATAGTTGTAATTTAATTAAATAATTTGTAACATTTATATATATATGTGTAGGTGTCGGCTATGTCACATATTCTAGAATTAAATTTTTATTTTATTACTATATTATATACCTTATTATGTTATATTATTACTTAATTAATAAATTGTATCATAAATATCAAGAATTAAAGAAATTATTACATTATATAATATTTGTGACATTCTAACCATGCCTTAATTAATTAGGTTTAATTTTATTTTTCCTATTAAATATATATCATTATCATATTATAAAGTAGCTTTTGAAAAGTCAAATATTTCAACTCCAACAAGTGGCATTAATATATAGTGTGAAATTAAGAAATTTTCATCCTTAAACTTCAAAATTTTCGCCTATATAGTCCAAAAGGGATAGGATATTTGTGCACTTGCTAATTAATGCTACTTTACACCTAATAATGTGATAAGATTATAATCATAACCCTCATTAATTGTAGTAAGATATTTGTACATAAAATCACATAAAATCATGATATTTTAACCTATATTTTATTTATACACAAGTGGCCTCCCACTTGTGTATCTTGATAATACAACTCATATTATCTATAATAATATCATATTAATATAATTAATATCATACATTATTAATTAGATAAGAATTAAATTAAAATCATACTTTAGAAACCCAATTTTGAAAATCACTAAGGAAATTCCAAACATTTTATTTCCTTGTATAAAATAGCTACTACATAGTTATGTGACATATTATATGTCTTAGATAATAAATTTAATCATAGAAAAGTATTAAAAATAATTTTAGACCTTAAAAACCCTAATTTGTAATTTTAGGGTTTTCGAAACCCATAACAATAGGTACATTGTATTCTTAAATTTTCTAGCATTATTTAATAATAAATAATGCTCCTATATCATAAAATAATCATAGGAATTTGAATTTTATAATTCCATGATCATTTGACTGAGTTATCGACTCATCTCTAAAAACCGACGTTTGAAACGTCTCAAAATTCTCATAAGCGAATTATCTCTAAAATGTTTAAAATAAAGTTGTAACAACTTTATTTATTCATACAATAATAGGAATTTCGAATTTAAGCTTAACTGCTTAATAATACTTTAAGACATGACTATCGATTCTATCCGACGTTAGAATATTACGTTCGAATGAATATCGGAAATTATATTCCTTAATTCACTAAGCATCAGTGAATCTCACACAGAAATTATCCAATTATACTTGGTCAAAGTCAAGAGTTGACTAATTAAGATTTTAATTATTGAATTAATAATACTAATTACGGAATTTATTATCGTAATTTAATATTAAAACTACGGGATATTACATTCTACCCCCCTTAAAATAAATTTCGTCCCGAAATTTGCATACCTCAAAAGAGTTCGGGGTATCGTTCCTTCATGGCGTCCTTGAGTTCCCACGTAGCTTCTTCTTGTCCGTGGTGCTTCCATAGGACTTTTACTAAGGGAATGGATTTATTTCTTAACTGTTGAACCTTATGGTCTAAAATAGCCACAGGTTCCTCTTCGTAGCTCATGTCAGGGTTGAGGACCACGTCATCATGATGTATTACGTGTTTCGGATCATACACGTATTTTCTTAATTGCGACACGTGAAACACATTATGAACATTACACAAATTTGGTGGTAATGCTAATCTATAGGCTACAGGGCCTATTTTCTCAAGGATCTCGTGAGGTCCTATAAATCGTGGTCTCAACTTTCCTTTACCCCAAATCTTACAATGCCTTTTGTCGGCGAGGCTTTAAGGAAAACTTTGTCTCCACATTCAAATTTTAGCTCGGATCTACGGGTGTCGGCATACGATTTCTGCCTATCCTGAGCTTCCTTTATTCTTTATCTTATCTGGCGAACAATTTCAATCATTTCTTCCGCTGTATCAGGCCCTAAAATTTTCCTTTCACCTACTTCATCCCAGTAAAGTGGTGATCGACATTTTCTTCCATACAATGCTTCATATGGGGCCATATTGATTGTTGCCTGATAACTATTATTGTAGGCGAACTCAATAAGTGGTAAAACTTGTTCCCAGTTGCGCCGATCCAATACTACCATTCTCAACATATCTTCTAGCGTTTGGATCGCTCGCTCGATTGGCCATCATGCGTGGATGAAAAGTCGTGCTAAAATTCACTTTGTCCCCAATTCCTTTTGTAAGCTAACCCAGAATCTCGAAGTAAATTTCGAATCTCTATCGAGGTGATAGATTTCGGTATTCCCTGCAGACGTACAATTTCCTTGACATATAGCTGGGCTAACTTGTCGGATCCATAGGTAATTCAATTGGTAGAAAGTGAGCACATTTTGTAAGGCGATCCACTACTACCCATATAGCGATGTTTCCTTTGTGACTTTGGTAAACCTGTTACAAAATCCATAGCTATGTCGTCCCATTTCCATTCAGGTATTTCCAAAGGTTGCAGCTTTCCATATGGCCTTTGATGTAATGCCTTTACTTGTTAACAAGTAAGATAACGTTCGACGAAAGAGGCTATATCTCTCTTCATTCCTTCCCACCAGAACTTTCCTCGTAAGTCTTGGTACATTTTGGTGCTGCCTGGATGGGCGGTATAAGGAGTATCATGAGCTTCACTCATGATTTCATTTCTAAGCTCGTCATTGTTTGGAATGCATAGTCTTTCCTCAAACAATATAGCGTTATCAGATGCTTCTTTGAAACCTTTTTGTTCTCCCATTCTCACTTTAACCCTTATCTTTTCTAGTTCCTCATCCTTTATTTGTTCTTCTATGATTTTATTCCTTAAATCAGACATCATAGTAAGTGTAGCAACATTACCCATGATTGTCTTTGGTGGTTCAACTATCTCAATTGACATCTTCTTAAATTCTTCAATGAGTTTTCCTTCCTTTTTCAAGAGACATCCAAGTTTTGATTGACCTTTACGACTCAAGGCATCAGCTACTACATTAGCTTTTCCGGGATGATAGTTTATGCCACAGTCGTAGTCTTTTACTAGTTCGAGCCATCTTCTTTGTCTCATGTTCAGATCTTTTTGCTCGAAGAAGTATTTTAAACTTTTGTGGTCAGTAAAGATTTCACATCTTACCCCATAGAGATGATGTCTCCAAATCTTTAGTGCGTGAACCACAGCTGCCAGTTCCAAGTCATGAGTCGGGTAGTTCAACTCATGTGGTCTAAGTTGCCGCGATGCGTAAGCTATTACCTTTCCTTCTTGCATCAATACGCAACCAAGTCCATTCTTGGAAGCATCGGTATAGATAACATATTCTTTGTTCGAATCTGGGACAGCTAACACCGGTGCACTAGTCAGTTTCTCTTTTAACGTTTGGAAACTTGCCTCACACTCATCAGTCCATGTGAATTTAATCCCCTTTCGGAGTAGCTGTGTCATTGGCCTTGCTATCTTGGAGAATCCTTCAATGAATCTCCTATAGTAACCAGCTAATCCTAGGAAACTCCGGATTTCATTCTGAGTGGTCGGTGTTTTCCATCCTTGTACAGCCTCGACCTTTGCCGGATCAACTTTTATTCCTTCCGCTGACACAATGTGTCCAAGGAATATTACTTCCTTAAGCCAAAATTCACACTTGCTGAATTTAGCATAAAGTTGTTCGGCTCGTAGGGTCTGTAACACTGTTCTCAAGTGTTCCCTATGTTCCTCCTCGTTTTTCGAATAGATGAGAATATCATCTATGAAGACTAAGACAAACTTATCCAAGTATGGGTGGAAAACTCTGTTCATAAGATCCATAAACACGGCAGGTGCGTTGGTTAGTCCGAACGGCACTACTACAAACTCGTAGTGACCATACCTTGTTCAGAATGCCGTCTTGGATATATCTTCCGGTCGTACCTTTAATTGATGGTAGCCTGACTTAAGATCGATTTTCGAGAATACGCTTGCACCTCTTAACTGATCGAACAAATCGTCTATCCTTGGTAGCGGATATTTGTTCTTAAGCGTTAGTTTGTTTAATTCCCGCTAATCGATGCACATCCGCAGCGAACCATCTTTCTTTTTGACGAACAGGACAGGTGCTCCCCATGGTGAAATGCTTGGTCTAATAAAACCCAAGTCTAATAACTCTTGAATTTGGATTTTTAGCTCTTCGAGTTCCTTTGGTGCCATTCTGTACGGCGCTTTTGATACTGGAGCTGATCCCGGATCCAGATCAATTGTGAACTCTAGCTGCCTGTCTGGGGGTAGTCCTGGTAATGTGTCAGGAAAGACGTCTGGAAATTCCCGAACAATTTCTACGTCTTCTACCCTTGTTTCCGCTTTTTCTTCTCCATTTAGATAGACAAGGAATGCTTGACATTCCATTTTGTTCATCATTCTCCGTGCTTGGAGTGCGGATATTATTGGAATCTTCTTTCCCATACTGATTCCATAAAAGTTCGTAGCTTCCTTTCCCGGTAGTTGGATCGAAATTCTTCTCTCTTTGCATAGGATCGTGGAATGGTTTTCGGCCAACCAATCCATTCCTAGAATTATATCTACATCCCCCATAGGTATTACGTTCAAGTTATTTGCTAGAACCTTAAGTGAGCCTAAGTTCAACTCTAAGTTCCAAAAGCACGTATAACGGTCATAATACCTCATACAGGTGATGAGATTCTCATTTCCTGATTTGTTTCCTCAGGTTTAAGTTCTAACATATCAACGCATGCTTTTGAAATGAAAGAATGCGAAACACCGTGATCGTAATGCAGTATAATAGGTATATTGCAAAGTAATCCCATACCCGCTAGGTTACCTTGGTTCTGCTCGTTCTGACGCCTATGTAGCGCATAGGCTCTGGCCTGAGCTGGCTGCGGCCGACGATGTGCTTGCCTCTGTTGATATGGTTTCTTTGTTGCCGCTGTTGCCTTGTCTCTGCGGTCGTTGTCCTTCTTCTTCTTGCTGTGGCTGGCATTGAATTGCCCTTAATGGTTGGGCAGGGCCTGCTTGATTTGGCCTCCCCATAGTTATCTGGGAATAACATACCCACTTTCAAAATAAACTGTAAAACTTTGAATAAAAATTTCAAAAATCACAACATAACTTCTGTACTCATGCTTTTAATAACTCAAGCATCACTTTTGACATTATCATGTCAACTGTTTCTCATTCTCTGTAAACTCTGTCTCATATAACTCATTATCATATCACTTTTGACATAAAATTGTCAACTTTTCCCATAATACTGAAAAATTCTTTTCGGAATACATTCCAAAACTTTCATGACTTTCTCTGTTTTCAAGATATGAGTTCAATTTCATTTTCAAAACTTTCAAGTTCAACTGTTTCAACTTTCAACTTTCAATCTCAAAACTGAGAAAATAATTTACCTCTTTCCCGGTTGAGCTTGATGTGATGGAGTGTTGAGCACAGTCAGCTGATCTTTAGAAGTCTAGTGACTCAATCTAGACTTGACTCTTGAAAGAAAGTTTTGGTTCAAAAGAAAACCCGCTCTAATACCAACTGTAACAGCCCGCCAATCCTTAAGTACGGATTAACGGATCATTATTATTAAATGTGATTTATAACATAATGACCAACAACCTTCGATACTTCAAACTGTTATAGATAAACACACAATGATTTCATACAAACTAGACCAACGGATCATCGAAAAGGGTTCAACCGATGCGAAGGTATCATAGGTAATATTCAAAATACAACAAAGTGTTACGAGCAGTGAAAGCATGTGAATGCATATATGACGATATACATTCAAGGTAAACTATCGTGACAAAACTCCGGATCGCTCAATACTTGTCCATCCATCACAGACTCAATCGCACATTTAAAACAAACATGCGGGGCTAAGTACAAGATTGCACTTAGTGGACTCATGCCAAAATCATTTCATTGAATTACACCGCCCATTAGTATAACACGAGGTTTTAGTTGAAATAACTCGTGAATACCAAAACACTTTATCATTTCTCAAAAGATTCGCCGCCGGGCATTTTCGATTCGTATGATCCGTATCATTTACATAATCGCTCATAATCGATCTCACGCCGTAGATGTAGCCTCCATCTACCGACGCCGTGACCGACCGAAGATGTTGCTAACGGCTCACAATCACATAGTCAGGGATTCTCGCATCGACTAGATCTAAGACCGGCAAGATGTTGCTAACGGCTCACGATCATTTAGGTGTACACGTTAACCCTAGCTGTGAATTCGCATCCGACTAGATCCGATATCGATTTTACGATAAAGTTGGGAGCTACCCAACAACCGATTCACTTTCATAGTCGGCTCGCCCAACAACATGATAGGATAAATACGTTAAAACATAAATACTTTGGGCATGTAATTGAATAACGATTCATAATCATTTCTCAACTGAAAGCTTGTAAATAAATACTTTTTGTAGAAAGCGTCGTAGATAAAAGGGTTTTCGAGTAAAGCCCACCTCGTATACGAAGGTCTTTTCACTACGGTTTCCTTTCTACGTCGAATGCTCAAGTCCACGTATCACCTTAATGTAAGAATTATTTTAGTATGTCGGTCACGTTCGATAGAGACGAACATAGTCTATAACGTTCTACGCGTCAAATAAGGCTAACGCCGGACTTATTTTGACGTTTCCTAATCAATTAATGTCGATTATGAATTTTCTCAATTTATAAGAGATATTCTACCTTTTTAGTATATAATGTACGTTTTAATGTACTTACGTAACGTAAGTTACATTGTTACTAAACGTACTACGTCACATAGATCACGTATTATCGAATTACGTGCCCTTTGACCTTGGTCAACGTTTTTGGTCAACTATTTTGACTTAGTCAACATTTAGTCAACAATTTTGACTTTAGTCAACTCAAAGTCAACATTTTGACTTTTTCAATTTCTTATGAAATTCTATTATTTTATGTGCAATTCTTGTTCCAAAAATTCCTATAAAATCATACTATGTCTAAAACATTATTTTAGATCATATTATGTAATTATACTTGATAAAATAAATTTATAACATTAATACACATAAGGTATAGTTTTCGGTCATCACATTTAATCAACTAAACATTTTTCAAAAATTCCAATAAATTCACATAACACTTAATCACCCTTAACCATCCTTATTATAACATAATTGTTATTTATTATGAACTATTGAATAAAATTTACCTAAGTCACTTTCGAAAATTTTGACTTAGGTCAAAATAATTTTTATAAATCTCAATAAATTCACATAACTATATATTATGAATCTACATCATTAATATGATATGATAACACTTAAACATGGTTTATATCACAACATTATATCATATACTAAAATTTTCGAAATTCATGAACTTAGGTACTAAAGTTTTCCAAAAATTCTACATAAATTCATATAAGCATATTTAATATCCTAGATTATTATTTCATGCTCAAATCAACAATTAAAAATCAAAATCATCAACATATCCTACCTACATGATTTCGGTCAACATATAGAATTTGATATCATGTTTAATTTTGTGATATAATTATACTACATGCTTAATAACATCATATAAACTTGATATCTAAACATGATTTAAAATTTTCGAACATATCACATGAACAAACTAAGCTTATAACATAAATTCTAACGTATATATGAAGCTCGTAAGAAATCTAACCTCTTAATCGGATTAGAATTGATCGGCGAACGTTTATTTCTTCTAAGCTTGGGTTTGAAGGATTGGAGAACACTCTCTTTCTCTCTATATTATTTTCAAATTTTGGTATGTAATGAAGAAATGAAGGCCTTCATGGGGTATTTATAGACTTAGGCCACTTGTTTTTAATTATGATATGAAAATATCTAATGTACACTTGTACAAAATCTTATCTTTATCCTTATCATATCTTATCTAAATCCTTATCATATCTTATCTAAATCCTTATCATGTACAACTCATCATGTATCTTATCCCTTAATTAGATTCATTGTATCATAGTTGTCATTTAATTAAATAATTTGTAACATTTATATATATATGTGTAGGTGTCGGCTATATCACATAGCCTAGAATTAAATTTTTATTTTATTACTATATTATATACCTTATTATGTTATATTATTACTTAATTAATAAATTGTATCATAAATATCAAGAATTAAAGAAATTATTACATTATATAATATTTGTGACATTCTCGGCCATGCCTTAATTAATTAGGTTTAATTTTTATTTTTTTCCTATTATATATATATCATTATCATATTATAAAGTAGCTTTTGAAAAGTCAAATATTTCAACTCCAACAAGTGGCATTAATATATAGTGTGAAATTAAGAAATTTTCATCATTAAACTTCAAAATTTTCGCCTATATAGTCCAAAAGGGATAGGATATTTGTGCACTTGCTAATTAATGCTACTTTACACCTAATAATGTGATAAGATTATAATCATAACCCTCATTAATTGTAGTAAGATATTTGTACATAAAATCACATAAAATCATGATATTTTAACCTATATTTTCGGCCCCCTATACACAAGTGGCCTCCCACTTGTGTATCTTGATAATACAATTCATATTATCTATAATAATATCATATTAATAAAATTAATATCATACATTATTAATTACATAAGAATTAAATTAAAAATCATACTTTAGAAACCCTAATTTTCGAAAATCACTAAGGAAATTCCTAACATTTTATTTCCTTGTATAAAATAGCTACTACATAGTTATGTGACATATTATATGTCTTAGATAATAAATTTAATCATAGAAAAGTATTAAAAATAATTTTAGACCTTAAAAACCCTAATTTGTAATTTTAGGGTTTTCAAACCCATAACAATAGGTACATTGTATTCTTAATTTTCTAGCATTATTTAATAATAAATAATGCTCTTATATCATAAAATAATCATAGGAATTTGAATTTTATAATTCGTGATCATTTATTGAGTTATCGACTATCTCTAAAACCGACGTTTGAAACGCCTCAAAATTCACATAAGCGAATTATCTCTAAAATGTTTAAAATAAAGTTGTAACAACTTTATTTATTCATACAATAATAGGAATTTCGGGTTAAGCTTAATCGCTAATAATATCAGAAGACATGATCGCCGATTCTATCCGACGTTAGAATATTATGTTCGAAGGAATATCGAAATTATATTCCTTAATTCACTAAGCATCGTGAATCTCACACGAAATTATCCAATTATGCTTGGTCAAAGTCAAGAGTTGATGTTCGCCCCTTTTCACACGTAAAATGCGTATATAGAAGGTAAGCAGTATCGTATCCACGAGGATTGTGAATGCAAAACACGTGCTAACTCAACAAGGATTCATCATTATCCAAGCAACATAAACGGTTTGGTAAGATTTTAGGCTTGGATTTCAATCCAAAGCGGGTAATAAAACATAAAATAAAATAAAGCGATAAACACTGGATGTTAAAAATGAGAAGGACGACTAACCACAGGGATGCATTAATCCTATCCACAACGTATGTTTATCATGTTCCTATTAACCAATTTTAATCCGCATAAGATGGAAGATCACATATATAACCGATAATTTACATTACGACAAAAGCGGTCAGATACTAGTTTTCCTATTATCATTGCGCCTCTAGGTGAAAACAAGCAACCCAAACAGATCACAAAGAATATGCTTCCTACGAATATCCTATCTCGCCACGACTCGAGGTTCATTCGTATCATGCATTCGAGATCGATTGACAATTAATACAATTACGTAATTAACAAACAACTAGATATTCATCAAGATTGATCGTAAATCAACACATATAAATAAGCACAATCGAATCATGAATCAATGCCCGGATGGTAAATAGCGATAACAGAATCACAACATATAGGATCGAATCATGCAAACCCTAGATTAGAACGAAAAACTAGCGGACATCATAAACGGAATAAAATACGATTAAACCATAAAACGGAAATTAAATATATAAAACCGTGATGAAGCGTTGGATGAACAATCGTTGGGCTTAAATCCCAACCTCAGCAAAAAACGGAAAATTGCAAAGATTGTCCGGACGAAACGTTCCGGATCGTAGACTAAACGTAAAACTAATGAAGAACAATGATAAATCAACTCTAGAATGAAAATAGATGGAAGCTAAAGCTAAAAATCTGGAAAAATTATGAAAAATTGAGTAAAAGAGGCTCTGGAATCGTGTGGGCGGTTGAGGCGCGAGGTGTTGCCATATATAGGCACACCCCAAACCCTACTTCTCCTTCGCGCTCGGACTCGCGACCACCCTTCGCGATCGCTAGAGGCGATCGCTAGGCATGTCTCGCGCTCTTCTCGCCGCGCTCGCCTCCTTCGGCCGATGGTACCTCGCGACCCGGCTAGCGGTCGCTAGTACTCCCGAACCGGTCGCGAAATCGTCCAATAGATTTCTCTACTGGGCTTCGCTTCGGCACGAGGTCGCTGTCTCGGCTGGGTTCTCGCTGGTTGCTTAGCGGCAGCCTAGCGACCGCTAGGCTGGTCGCTAGAAACATGTCGATCAGATATTGGCTCGTGCGTGGTTCCTTGCTTCGATTTTCAACATATGGACCTACACAACACCAAAAGAACACCCAAGAGCGTTATCTTCTAGAAATAGATAAAACATTAAGAATCGATACGTGGCACATTAAACGAGCTAAACTCATCTTTAAATATCAACTATAAGCGTGTAAAATGCGCGTTTATTAAACCCCTAAACTTAAATCATTGTTTGTCCTCAAACAAAACCAAAAGCAAAGACACAACGAAAAGATCAACGAGCGTAGCAAAGATGATAACCATTCTAGCCCTCGAAACATATCAACGCTCAAAACATTAGTGCACATGACGACGTTAGTCCACTCAACACAAACAACAATTTACAAAACTCATTTAATTCAACCCTCACAATGGCATGTGTAAAATGTAGGATACACTCAACTCATAAAGAAATGTAGGATCGTATACACTCAACGATCAATGCAATGCAACATCTTACCATAGGCTTGCCGCTTCTCTAATATCTCCACCGCGTCATTGTTTTCAAATTAGGATCAAAGAGGTCTTTTCATAGGTTGTAATGTAGGCACATTGGTTAAGGTAGGATAAAATATGGCTAAGTGACTCAAGAATATTCCAAGCACCCCATTTATACTTTTCGACACATATGGACTTTGTCCATTTCCTTTCTTTCCCAACGTGCTAAATCAACGCTTAATGCCACGAAGGTACCTATACTTTGATTAAAGACCCTTTATGCTCAACACTCATAGTGAACTTAACATTTTCTTTTCTTTTCTTTTCTAGAGCTTATAGGGTTTATCTTTTACAACAAATGTACTATTCTTCACCACGATGTATTTTTCTACGAAACTTTTCTCATCATAACTACATCAAAATTTCAACCCTTTTGATTCCCATATCCATCCTCACCTCCTATCATCCGTTAATCAAAAGAAAAGTCTAATAAAGGCTCAAAGAAGGCGACAAATGGTATATATCATCGGGTTAGTGTTTGGGTGAATATGTGGTTAACAAAGATGGCCTTTATCCTTTCCAAATTTGAAACACATATTGCGGTCTCGACACGTAAACACGGCAAGTTCTAGAAGATAATCACATGCACGATATCACACAATTAATGTAAATCAGATCAAGATATGTATACAAGGAAGCTCAAGTCTCACAGATAAGCAAATGGTGAAAAACAACAAGCTTCTAAGCCATCTCACGTCATTCATGCATCATTTTCTAACATATCATGCGCACTATCATAAAATTTCACCAAAAATTTCTATAACATTGGCCACATGGATTAACATACTTCACTTAACTCGTTGATCGATGCATACCTAAAACGAAAAACAAAACAAAAACACGACAAAAGATCCCAAAGCATAACAACTAAACCATAAAGCATAGAAACATAAACAGGATTCTCAACCAACCAAACTCGTCTACTCCCCCAAACTTATTGTGAACATGTGAAAGCAATAAGGTTTGCGAAAAAAAGTAGTTGGGAGAAAACTTACTGAATGTCCTACTCGGTGGCGGATAAAATCCACGCCATCGATTCCATTCTTTGCATCATCTCCATCATCTTACGTTGTTGCTCGAGATGTGCACGGTGTTGGGTGTAGAGGGCTTGCCGCTGCTCCATAATCGTGGTCGTTCCGTCGATATGGTTGAGACGACCATCTATTTGATCTAATCGATCATAAATCACGGGTCGCCTCGAGCGGGTGGCGGTGCGATATGCCGCCTGCCTCGGGAGCCATTTCGGCTCGGCTTGCTCCTCGCGCGGTTGCTCACCGACCTCGCCTTGCGCGCTCACGCTGCGTCCATGCATAGTCGCAGAGAGCTCAAATTCCGGTTGGCATCCGCGGTAAAGTATCGGCTATACTTGGTGAGCTCGGGATTGGGTAGGCGGAAGGCGATTGGCGTTTGATCATATAACAGCCACAAGTAACGTCGGGGTGCCTCTTGAGAACGTCGGGCGTATAAGCACGGCTTGTCGAGAAGATGTCGTGAGAGATCGGACTCTCTCGAATCGTAATCCCAAAAAATCGTGCAATGGGGTAACGAGTTCCCTATGCATATCTTCAATTACCCAAACCGTGGACGCATGTGGAAGTCTTGAGCTAGGAACATGCCGGCATGCATCTTCCGTTGAACACGGCCCAATCGGTATGCTCATATCTTGTGAGAGGACGGTGCGGCGTTGAACGGCCATGTAAGGTGAACGTGATGAGCGGTGGAAGTAACGGATCATTGGATTCCGTGTCGAGCTAGCCTTCGATCTCGAGGCATCATAGTATGGAGTGTGCTCGAGTCTGGCGTCCATGAACTTTGGCCATACGCTTTGGACCGTGTACTCGACGTCCCCTATGTAGTTTCCCTCCGGATCTCCATTGATTATGCCATTAAGTTCGTCCACGGAGAGTTGACGGGCTCATTGTCAAGTGGAACATTAGGTAATCCGGCATTCCGTTTGTCTTGTGGACATGGAGAGTCGACAAGAATTGAGTGTCGGGGATCGGGTATCTAAGATAATTGGCCGTGATAATCGAGTACACCCGGACCTCTCGCCAACCACGTCACATCATTGGTTATACCCATCTCTTGACACGTATTGATGCACATGAACCGTGAATGCCTATGCCGTAATCTCACCAATCGATCCTAACGGCTTCGACGAGTCACTCGGCGATCGACTCAAAATTTTCGGGATCGAATTCATCTTGTGGTGCCATGCGTGGCTCGCCGTGAGGCACATCATGATGCTCATCGTGTGGCTCGTCGTGGAGATCATCTTGTGTCTCGTCAGGGAAGTGGAGACAATGCTCTTGCCCTTGCGCTTGTGACCGTGAGTACGCGGCATATTGTACCTAAAAAGAATTTCAAAGTCAGCGCGTGTATGAATGAAACTATCAAAACAACGTCAACCCAAAAATGCTCAATATAGATCCCCCAAACTTCAACTTAGTCAAATTATTTCCCCCATATTTTCATATGATCTTGCAAGACAACACAAAATGGGAAAAACACACACAGCCAAAAATTTGCAAAATTGGACGTTCTGGGCGAATTCTCGCGACCACACCTCGCGGTCGCGAGGGTGGTCGCAAGCAATGTCGTGATCGCTCAGGCAGGCGCGGCATAGCGTATGTGTGCGCTTAGAACGCGCCGACCGTGTCGTGAATCTTGTCGGCGAACACGTAGCAGCGATTTTTCAAGCCTATTTCTCAAATTTTTAATCCAAATCAACAATGTAGGCACATTAGACGAACAATATACGTGTATAAACGTTAATAAACCTATCATTGGACAAATCATGCTCAAACACCAAACAAATCTAACAAAATAAGCCCTAGTCTCTCAAATTTAATGAAACCCACTTCAATAGGATAAATGGAACAAATCCTTCCAAATCATGCTCAATAAACGTAAACCCATGAAGAATGAAACAAATATAGCATACCTTGAGTGGATTTGATGGAGAAACGCAAGAAAATTGGAGAGAGAGGTGCTTTGGGTGCTTGAGAGGGAATGGTTGCTGCTATTTTTCAGAAAAAAACGTGTGTGTGTGTGTAGGTTACAAGAATGGGGAAATAAGTGTTAAAACACGGGTTACGAAGTGGGCGCGGGTCAGGACACGGGTCGCGACGGATCTCGCGGTCGAGCTCGCGATCGTGAGCTTGCCGCGAGCTCGGCCGCTTAAACAAAAAATGTTCGCCCAAATTCTCATGACCACTCACGACCTCATGGTCGCTAGGGTGATCGCTAGGTACTTGTTTTTTTTTTTTTAAAAAGAAAGCTATTAAAACTTTGGGATCTCACAAAACAACGAGACACGACACAAACAAAGAAACACAACCAAAAACAAAAACGAAAACAACAAACACATAAAAGCATGTAAAGCTGTTGGGTTACCTCCCAACCAGTGCTAGAATTATCGTCGCTAGCTCGACGGTACCTCTTATCATGGTTCGTTGAGCTTGGTCACCTTGACTTCTCGGTCGAAGTGTGACTTGAAGTAGGATTTGAGGTACTGGCCGTTCACTTTAAAAATGTTGCCCCCCGAGTCTAGGAGTTCGTAACTCCCATTGGCAAGTGCACGGTAAACGGTATATGGCCCCGACCATCTTGACTTGAGCTTTCCCGGGAATAGACGGAGTCGAGCATTGTAAAGCAAGACTTCATTACCCGGCGAAAATCCTTTGGCACGAATGTGGAGATCGTGGAATTTCTGAGCTCTTTCCTTGTATATCCGAGAATTCTCGAAAGCTTCATTCCTCCACTCGTCAAGCTCCAACAGTTGGTCACTTCTCATCATACCGGCCTCCTTGAAATCCATGTTGATTCTCCTCGTGGCCCAATATGCTTTGTGCTCCAATTCAACCGGTAAATGACAAGATTTACCAAATACCATTTGATATGGAGATAGCCCGATGGGAGCTTTGTCACGCATCCAGTAAGCCCAAAGAGCATCATCCAACCGCTTGCCCAATCCTTTGCTTTGAACAACCGATTTCTCTAAAATCGCTTGATCTCGATTGGCGAGCTCACCTTACCCGTTGCTTGTGGATGGTAGGGGAGGTGACTCGATGCTTCACACCATATTTGGCTAGAACGCTGCTCAGCCACTTATTATTAAAATGTGACCCCCATCAGCGATCAAAGCCCCGGGACTCCAAATCGAGTCGAATGTTCTTGTGAAGGAACTTGATCACTACCTTGGAGTCGTTCGTGACGATGGGAATCGCCTCACCCAACGGGAAACGTACTCCACAAAGAAGAAGAATGTACGTGTAACCATAAGACATGGGGAGCGGACCCGTGAAGTCGATCCCCATCGTCAAATAGTTCCACCTCCATGATGGTTTTCTCGTGGCATCTCGTCTTTCTTAGTGACATTCCCCACTCTTTGACAACGATCACAACTCTTGATAAAAGATTGGCAATCTTTGAAGATCGAAGGCCAAAAGAATCCATCAGGCAAATCTTTGCCATTGTCTTGGTCACGCAAAATGGCCTCCAACAACGAACTATGGCACTCGTGGATTATGTTCTCCCATTCTCCTTGGGGAACGCAGCGACGTATCGCACCATCGGCACATCGGTAGAGAGATGAGGATCGTCCCAATAATAGAACTTAACATCGTGGAGAAACTTCTTTTCAAATGACCTTTGCACGATGGAGGTAGAACTCCAATCACCAAGTAATTTACAAAATCAGCATACCATGGTGTGCGATCGATGACGCTCAAGATGTGCTCGTCTGGGAAGTTCTCCTTGATGCCAACCTTCTTATCCTCTCCTTCGACTGGCTTCTCCAATCGCGACAAGTGGTCGGTTACCACATTTTCGCAGCCCTTTATATCTTTAATTTCCATGTCGAACTGTTGAAGAAGCAGGATCCATCTCACCAGTCTGGGCTTTGAATCTTTCTTGGCGAATAGATGACGAATGGCGGCATGGTCAGTGTGTACGATGGCGTGGGTGCCCACCAAATAAGGTCTAAAGTTATCAAAAGCATAGACCACAGCAAGTAATTCCTTCTCCGTGGTGGTGTAGTTCATTTGAGCAGAGTCGAGAGTCTTACTTGCATAATAAATGACTCGGAAATGCTTGTCTCGTTTCTGCCCCAATACAGCACCGACTGCCCAATCACTCGCATCGCACATCAGCTCGAATGGTTTACTCCAATCAGGGGAGACCAAAACTGGAGTCGAGATCAGGGCTAACTTCAATTTCTCGAACGCCTCCAAACACTCATTTGTGAACACGAACTTCATATCTTTCTCGAGCAATCCACACAATGGCTTCATGATCACCGAGAAATCCTTGATGAACCTTCTATAAAAACCCGCATGACCGAGAAAACTCCTCACTGATTTGACATTTGTGGGCGGAGGTAGTTTCTCGATAGCTACTATCTTTGCTCGATCCACTTCCAAACCCTTGGCCGAGACTTTGTGACCAAGCACGATACCTTCCTTCACCATGAAATGGCACTTCTCCCAATTGAGAACAAGATTCGCCTCTCACATCTTTGCGGCAAAGACTTGTGACAAATTATGGAGACGGTGGTCGAATGAAGAGCCAAACGGAAAAGTCGTCCATAAAGACTTCCATAATATTCTCGATCAACCCATGGAAGATGGACATCATGCACCTTTGGAACGTGGCTGGAGCATTGCACAATCCAAACGGCATTCGCCTATAGGTGAAAACTCCATACGGACACGTAAACGCCGTCTTGTGCTGATCTTCAAGGGCGATGGCAATCTGATTGTACCCCGAATATCCATCGAGAAAATAGTAGACCTCATACCCCGCTAGTCTGTCCAACATCTGATCAATAAAGGGCAGGGGAAAATGGTCTTTCCTCGTGGCTGTGTTCAGAGCACGATAGTCGATGCAAACTCGCCATCCTGTTACGAGTCTTGTTGCCAAAAGCTCGTTTGTCTCGTCTCTGATCACCGTGATACCCCCTTTCTTGGATACCACTTGAGTAGGGCTAACCCACTCGCTGTCGGATATGGCATAGATCATGCCTGCATCTAAGAGCTTCAAAGACTCTTTTCGACGACCTCTTGCATTGCCGGATTCATCGGCGCTGAGGTTGCACCTTTGGCTTATATTCATTCTCTAACAGATCCGATGCATGCAAATCAAGGGCTGACCCTTGATATCGTAAATCGCCCACCCAATCGCAGACTTGTACCGCTCAAAGACAACCATCGCCGCGGCTCCTCATCCTCATCAAAGCCAAGATATTATCATCGGGCACGCCTCATCGCCGCCTAAGAAGGCATCTGCAGGTGGTCCGGTAACTCTTTCAACTCCATCTTGGGTGTAGTCTCTTCCTTCTTCACCACGGCGCCCTTCCTCCAATCGGCTTCCTCACATCTAAATAAGGCATCGACTCGCCGGAGGGCCTCGACTTCATCGATGGACTCAAGATACTCTAAAATCTCATCACACGCCTCATCAAGGTCTCAGGTGAGAAAATCGAGTTCTCGCATACAAAACTCCACCTGATAAACCGATTGAAAGTGAGTGGGCGACAACGCTCTATAACTCGACAGCCTTCCATGGTCTTCTCGCCGCCGCTTCATAGCATCGTATATAGAGATTTTCATCTCCTCGCTTGACTCAAGGTGAGATCTCCATCTTGCACGCTCTATCGCTGCTCGCCGGTAGCTAGGAATGGTCGCCCGAGAATAAGAGATGTATTCCCATCCTCCGCATGTCGAGAACAACAAAATCACCGGTGGGAAGATGAAATCTCGAACTTTCACGAGCACGTCCCTCCACTATCCCTTTCGGATAAGTCACCGATGTGTCTCGCCATCCCAAGAGCTATGGTGGTCGGCTTGATCTCCCAATCTCCAATGCTAAAATGGACAACGCATCGATTGATGCTTGCCCCAAATCACACGTAACCTGGAGAATGTCCGTCCTCCGATGACAAATGCTATGGTGAAGCCGCCAGATCTTTCTCGCTGAGCGGCAACTTTTTTGCAATGACAAAGATCGCACTCTTGAGACAGTTTATCATCTCGAATTTCCCAAGCTTCTTTTTATTGGCAACGGCATCCTTCAAAACTTAACGTAACCCGCATGTCTCTGAGCGCATCAAGTAGAGGAATATTAATGTGCACCTTTTGGAACATCTCCATGAACCTGGTCAACTTCTCATCGTACTTGGGCTTGGCCAAACGGCTTGGAAACGGAATTGGTGGCACGTACGTCGGAAATTTCTTCACGGCTTGCCCTTCGCGATCAGCCTCGCGACCGCGTGGGCGGTCGCTAGGCAACTGAACACCATCTTCCTTCGTCTTCGCGGGCGCGCGCGCGGGCACTTTCTCGGGCGCTAGGTTTGCGTCTGAAGCTTCTGTACGATTTCTCGCGGCCGCTTCAGAATTTCTAGCGACCGCTAGGTCGCTCGCTAGGCCCTCTGACTGACTTGTCGCGGGCGCATTTTGACTTGTTGTGCCCGCCGAGCCGCCGCGAACTCCATCAGGACTCCTCGCGTCGGGCTCATGATCGCGAGCTCGGTCGCGAGATTCTCTCTCTTTTGCCCGTTTTCACCGTTCGTCTCCTCGTGACTTTGATAGGCTCGTCCACTCCTCAATTGAATGGCATTACAGTGATTTTTAGGGTTTACCTCCGTATTACTCGGAAATTGGCCCGACTTGTGCTGCCCATTCTGTTGTGCGGCTATCTGACTTATTTGATTCTCCATCATCTTCATGTGCTTTCCCATAGCCGTCACAGTGGACTCCAAATGATTAATCTTCTGCCCGGTGTTGCTTATAAACGAATTCTGATTCGTTGCCAATTGTTGGTTGCTTACAACCAATCTGCCGATCATGTCCTCTAGACTCGCTTCTTCGTCTCTTGAATCACTCCGCTCGAATCGAGAAACTGGCGAAGGTCGTTGAAAATTATTGGGGTTGGCGTACGAGAAATTTGGGTGATTTCTGTTGTTCGGATTGTACGCCGGATTCCCCTCAGGACGGTTGTTCCTCTGATTGATGTAATTCACGTCCTCAGCCTCATTCATCTCCTCGACTCGGCAAGATTTATCCGAGCCACGCCTTTTCCTTTCCTTTCTTTCTCAAATTGGCTTCTTAACAAGGTGAATGCTCCATAATATTATCGTGCTTTGAATCACCTTCAACGGTAGCAACCTTCACCACCGTGTCCTCTCCATCGCCATCGATAATGTTGCCGCCGCCATCTCTTCTATGATGCGGCTGGCCTCGTCTACACGTCATGCTCAATAGGAAACCCCGCTGATCGTCAACAATACTCCTCGTGTGAGGTGTCACCAGTAAAGCGTGTAATGCTGCTCCCTCGAGAATCCATGTTGTGAGCACCTTCTCAATAGGCCCCCAATCTTTCCCACGACTCAATAAAGATTCATCTCCTAACTGGAGAAGTGGGAAATTTCGCTATGATCTTCCTCGTGCCTTAGCCGGAGAAGTACTTTTGAAAGAAATTTCTCACATAAGCGTTGCCCAACCGTTGATGCCTGACGATCTAAGGTCATGAACCGGTCCTTTGCTTGATTTCGCAGAGAAAATCCGAACATGCGCATCCGGATTGTGTCTTGTGGCACCCCATTCGCTTGATGGTGTCACAAATGTCGAGATAGGTCTCGAGATGGGCATTCGGATCCTCTGTGACTCCTCCTCCGAACTGCTCCTCGAACCATGCCGATTAGGGCGGCCACACTTCAAAATTGTTAGCATTTACTATCACTCAAAATTGTTAGCATTTACTTCTGGGCCCTATCCGCCTCCTTGAAATTGCTCGGTAGGAGGTCTGTACATATAACTCAACGGTCTTGCCTCCGGAGCAGGGACAACGAGTCCCATAGTCGCCAATTGGCGCTGCATTTCTGAAAATCCGCTAACAGCGCAGCTACTTCGGGAGGAACGCCTGCTATTCCGATTGTTACGATTTGCCATTGCTTCCTTTCTTCTTGCTCGCCTCCTTCTCCTTTGTGAATTTTCGATTTCGGATCAAAGTGTAGTTCGTGAGGTCCTCGGGACCTTGTGAACATAAACTACCCGAGAAAAGAAGAAATCGAATGGCAAGAAATAAAAATAATAAAATAAAAGTACAACTTGAATTAATAATTCCAAATTGTCAAGTTATTCCTATATGATCTTAACAATCCCGACAACGGCGCCTAAAATTTGATCGCTCCTTTTCACACGTAAAAGGCGATATAGAAGGTAAGCGAGTATCGTATCCACAGGATTGTAATGCTAAAACACGTGTTAACTCAACAAGGATTCATCATTATCCAAGCAACATAAACGGTTTGGTAAGATTTTAGGCTTGATTTCAATCCAAAGCGAGAGGTAATAAAACATAAAATAAAATAAAGCAATAAACACTCGGATGTTAAAAGCAGAGAAGGACAACTAACCCTGTGGATGCATTAATCCTATCTACAACGATGTTTATCCTGCTCCTATTACCCAATTTTAATCCGCATAAGATGGATGATCACATATATAACCGACAATTTCACATTACAAAAGCGGTCAGAGATTACTAGTTTTCCCTATTCTTCATTACGCCTCTAGGTGAAAACAAGCAACCCAAACAGATCACAAAGAATATGCTTCCTACGAATATCCTATCTCACCATGACTCAAGGTTCATTCAGATTATGTATCTGGATCGATTGACAATTAATACAATTACGTAATTAACCGACAACTAGATATGCATCAAGATTGATCGTAAATCAACACATATAAATAAGCACAATCGAATCATGAATCAATGCCCGGACGATAAATAGCGATACACAGAATCACAACATATAGGATCGAATCATGCAAACCCTAGATTAGAACGAAAACTAGCTAGACATCATAAACGGAATAAAATACGATTTAACCATAAAACGGAAATTAAATATATAAAACCCGTGATGAAGCGTTGATGAACAATCGTTGGGCTCAATCCCAACCTCACCGAAAACGGAAAATTGCAAAGATTATCCGGACGAAACGCCCGGATCGTGAGACTAAACGTAAAACTAATGAAGAACAATGATAAATCAACTCTAGAATGAAAATATATGGAAGCTAAAGCTAAAAATCTGGAAAATTATGAAAACCGAGTAAAAGAGGCTCGAATCGTGTGGGCGAAGTTGGGGCTGAGGGTGTTGCCATATATATAGGCACACCCCAAACCCCAATTCTCCTTCGCTGCCGGACTCATGACCACCCTTCGCGATCGCTAGGGCGATCGCTAGCATGTCTCACAGCTCTTCGCTTCAGCATGGTACCTCATGACCCGGCTAGCGGTCGCTAGTAATCGAACCGGTCTCTAGAAATCGTCCAAGAGCTTTCTCGGCCGGGCTTCGCCAGGGCACGAGGTCACGGTCGCGGTCTCGCTGGGTTCTCGCTGGTTGCCTGCTGGCGCCAGCCTAGCGACCGCTAGGCTGGTCGCTAGAAACAGTCGATCAGATATTGGCTCGTCGGCCGCTCCTTGCTTCGATTTTCAACATATGGACCTACACAACACCCAAGAGCAGATTCTAGAAATAGATAAAACATTAAGAATCGATACGTAACGCACATTAAACGAGCTAAACTCATCTTCAAATATCAACTATAAACGTAAATGCGCTTATCGGTTGACTAATTAAGATTTTAATTATTGAATTAATAATACTAATTACGAATTTATTATCGTAATTTAATATTAAACTACGGATATTACAACTTTAGGTCATGGAAGTAACTACATTCTTACACAAATTCTTCGAACAATTCAATTCATGCATTTGGGACCTTAGAGTCACGGCCACCCTCGGTTTCAAGGAGAAGTATTAAATTTTCTTTTATTTTAATTCATGGTAATCAAATACACTTCCCCAAATGTAAGAGTGTATCATCACTAAAGCTTCTTTACTTTATTTGGTCAACAAAGTCATGCTAATTAATACATTGAATGAAACAAAGACTAAAATCCTATTTTGGTTCCCAAATCACACGGCTATTACTATTTCATGAGACATCCACTTGATTCATATTTTAATCTCTTGGTTAATGTGTACACTATATCACTATATCACTTAATTCATTTGATCACATATCATAGTGACTTGTACACAAAACTCACGTGAACTTCTTGTTGCACAATATAGCTTACGGTTATATCATGGTATAATTGATACACATTTTATTTTCATGCCTTTTATAGATATATATCATAATATATGTCTTAGATGATAACCTATATAAAAAAAAAATTATTAGAATCATCTCATGTGTGAAAACCCTAATTTCGAAAATTAGGGTTTTCGAAATTACTAACTTTGTTCAATAATTAATCCTTAATGTTCTAGCATTGTTTTAATGCTAAATAATACTTAATTACATATAATAATCATAGGAATTTAAATACTACAATTCCTTGATCATTAATCTCATTTTCTATTCATCTCAAACGCTGACGCTTGAAACGCCTCAAACGTTAATTATCGACTCATCTCAAAATGGTCGTAATAATGTCACGACCCCACTCCGGACTACCCGGACTGGAGGGCGACTAATACTAGGAGTAGTATTTTAGGGGTTACACGGCTAAAATAAAGATGCATAACAACAATAAACTTAGCATGCTCGAACATAATATAAGATAATGTCATAACAATTCAAAGTGGTTAGCCATCAGGGTTTTAGTTGAAATGCCTGGCTTACTAAAACATTTTCGCTTCATAAACATAGCTCGCCGAGCATTTTCTTGGTGTGTATGGTCCGTATCTCATAGTAACAATTCATAACAAGATTAAAATTAAACGCCGAGATGGAGGCCTCACATCTACGACGCCGACCGCCGAAATCCTCAGACAAAGACACAATACCTCACAAGCATATGTTAACATTGTAATAGTTCCAACCTTCACGCCAATCCTAGCTGGCATTTATCATCCGCACAGACCCGACATTTAAAAGGTCATAGCGACCCAAATGACATAACTCGTCATAATATAGTTCCAACTATCGCCACAATTCTACCCGCAAACAGACAGGATCCATACACAAAATGTAATATTTTGGCGGTAATGCAAGAAACATTTGTCAACAAGTAGAATAAGAATTGTAAAGAAACTCATTTTTCAAATAACAAAGAAAGTCACATCTTAGTGGGTAAGAAAAGGCCCGCATTTTGAAGATAAGAAGCCCACATTTTAAAGATAAAAGCCCACCGACTATGGTTTGTTGTAAATCGAGTCCTGTGTCGTTCAGACGTCGTAAATCCGATCAAGCTTATGCGCCCACACCTTTACGAAAAAGCGAGGCTTTAGTACGTCGCTCAAGTCTCTCGAGACTTTCAAAAGTTAAGATAAACTTCGATATCTTATATCGATGTAAACTGAATTCCTCGATGAATTCAATACGTTTCCAATACGTATATAATTGAATTGTTCTTGTTCCTCGAGGTACGTTCAATGTATAAGTACGTTTTTCGATATACGGATTTCATTTGTGAAACCTTTTCTCACTAATGAGGTGTCATACTCAATTAGTATATCTTACGCGTACTAACGTATTTATAAATCGTAAAATCGTATGTTTGACTTAAAAAGTCAACGAAGTCAACACTGGTCAACAAAGTCAACAATTTTGACTTTCAAATAAGAATTCTTACTATTTCGCTTTATAAATCGAATTTGATCGATTTGAAATCGTAAAGTCCTATTTCTCGATTTATCACGTAAATCAAGGACTTCTAAATAATTTCGTAATTATTAATCCTTTAATAATTAAAACGCATATTTTTGATTTAAAAACGTTATTAAATAAACGCTTGTCTCAAACATAACAATCTATGTTTATAAAATTTTATAAAATTCAAATAAGTCCAGAATATTAATTAAACATATATTTTATTAATAAACTGAATTAAAAGGATTTTAAATCCTTATTAATTATCGAAAATCTCGATAATTAATTTAAAAATACTAAATGACTTTTGAAAAATTTCTAAATTAATATAGTGTATTATTATACACTATGGTCCAGAATATGAATTTATAAAATCCATATGATATTGTTTGCCATTTATTAGTATTTATACATATGTATAATTCGGTAATTCCATATAATATGGAATAATTATCCAAAAATTCCCAAAATTGATATACACATAATATAATATCCCAACATAAATATATATCATAAATATAATCTATAGTTCATCATAACCATTCAATCATAATTAATAAGCAATATTCACTTGAATTTCAAGATAATTACCCAATAATTATCAAACAATTTCTAAAAATTCTAAATAAATTTAATATGATCAAACATTATATTATAACATTGTAACATCATAATATTAACCAAACCAATTTAAATCGTCACCATATGAGCTTGTAAGCTCTCGGCTTTTTCGATTTTATGTAGTAATTGGTTTTCAAAAATTCCAACAATTGTATACTATGCTTATATACTATAGTATACTAATATAACATCATAACATCTATCAAAACTAATTAAATCATCACCTTCAAGAGCTTGAAGCTCACGGTTTATTTGATTTAAATTAGCATTTGATTTCCAAAAATTCCAACAAATTCATACAACACATAAACAATATACTAAAGCATTAATACACCATTGCATGATTAAAATAAAAATCATACACCAACCTATACATCTTATAAGCTCACAGTATTATTGCAAAAATCAAACATATGGTTTTCAAAAATTCTAAATAAATCATAGAACAAGTAATCAAGGTTTTAAAGCATTAATATGTCATTACATGCTTGAAATAAAAATTATTCACCAAGGTACATACATATATGTCTCACGGTATTAATGAAAATTCAAGCTAGGGTTTTCCAAAAATTGTTAAATAAATACCATGGTCTCAATCATATCATAGATCAATAATCCTTCATTAAAATTATATCAAGAACATTCGGTCCTCATGATATCATTTTATACTATTTTCAAAATTATTTTAATTCATGTCAGTTTCAAAATCATGTATATAAAAAGATACATTCATACATTTCATATACAATATCCTATGTTCATCTAAACATATTTCCTCATGTTTTTGTAAATAAAACATCATGAACAAACTATAAACACTACCTCATGCTCAAGAACATTAAACACATGTATATACATACACAAGATTTTCAACACACATACATATATATAAAATAGTTTCGAAAATTCCTATAACAAGGAGATGAAAATCGAAGCTATGGTTCTTCATTTACCTTGAAATAGTTATGGAGTCCAAGATTAGTGTGGGGTGTTATGGTTTCGAATGGGAGTAAGAAGAAAGGAAGAAAAATTTTTGAATGGGATGAGTTTGGCTCTCGGTTTTGGATAGATTTTGGGAGAGGATGGAGAGTGAAACGTGATTTCATAAGAGATGGAATGGAGTGTATAGGAGAGAAGGAAGAATGGGAAGGGTCTCCTATAATATCTCTCTCTCTCCTCTCGATTTTTAGCCCAAGAATGGGGCAAAAATCTGCAGCAAATGATGAGGATTATAGTGATGATTAGGCTAAGTAAAAAGGTAAGCCATGCATCGTCCAAAATAGGTGAAAGGCATGCTTGTTCTCAATGGGTAGCCGCACATGTGGGGTTTAAGGGCTGTTTAATTTTAATTTTGTACCATAATACATTATATATATCATACATGATCATAGATATATAATACAAGTCATAAAAATAATTAAATCACAACATAGGCAAAATTCAAATTATCGAGTTCAATATGGAAAAATAGGATTAAAATATAAATCACACCTATTATTGATACTCATGTAATTTTCGATCATATATATCATAATATATGATTTAGATATTAAATAATAGCATAGGATAAAATTATTGCATCATTTCATGCAATAAAACCCTAATTTCAAAATAGGGTTTCAAATTTATAAAACCGAAACCATCGAATTCTATGGTTCAAAATTTTATTTTAATGCTTAATAATATCCATATATCATATTATATAGTTTAGATACCATATGCTAATTTAATGGTATCATTTCATGAAAAACTATAGTTTATAAACTTAGGTTTTCAAAATCACTGAAAATAATCGAATTTTAAATGCTAAAATTCGATTTTAATAACATTTATACTGTAATTATATAAAATAATAATAGGAAATTAATTATTATAATTTCACGAGCCTTAAACTCATTTTTCAAAATGTCTCAGACGCCGACGCTCAAAACGCCTCAAACGCTCAAAATCGACTCATCTCAAAATGGTCGTAGTAAGCTCTTACTTACTTTATAAATATATTCCATTTAATAAAGGAATTAAGATGGAAATTAATTCCAAGCTTCACCGCCGTAAAATTTCATAAAATGTCGACGCTCGACACGCTGTCGACGTTAAAATAATACCGTCAGATTATTTCATAAATTCTAATTTCGCAATTCACAATCCTTAGTGAATTATAAAAGGAATTATTAATATATTAATCGAATTGAAATACAATTCGATGTCATACAGATAAGAATATTCGGCAAAACCCTAATTACGGGTTTAGAATACCGTAATCGTATGTTCGCTTTCTTTGAATATTACATTCCACCCCTTACGAAAAATTTTGTCCCGAATTTGTATACCTCTAGAAAATAAATCGGGTATTTTTCTCTCATCGCTTCTTCAAGCTCCCACGTGGCTTCTTCGTCTGTGGTGTCTCCACAAAGACTTGACTAACTAATCGACTTGCTCGTAGTTGCCGAACTTTGTGGTCAAGTATGGCTGTGGGTTCTTCCTTATAGCTCATGTCGGGCCCGAGGATTACGCCGCCTTGATGAATCACATGCTTTGGGTCGTGAACGTATTTTTGCAATTGCGAGACGTGAAAACATTATGGACATTTCCTGTGTCACAAGAGCCAACCTATAAGCTCATCGGACCTATCCTTTCTAGATCTCATAAGGTCCTATAAAACGGGTCTAAGCTTTCCTTTCGTGCCAAACCCGACAACCTTTCGATGGAGAAACCTTAAGAAATACTTTGTCTCCATCCTCAATCAGAGCTCGGATCTACGCCAGACGTCAGAAGATTTCGTCTGTCCCGAGCCTCTTTATCCTCACCTAATCATCGAACGATCTTGATCATTTCGCTCACCGCATCGTGCCCTATGACTTTTCTCTCACCGACTTCATCCCAATAAAGCGGTGATCTACACTTCTTGCCATACAAGGCTTCATATGGGCCATGCCGATCGTCGCTTGATAGTCGTTGTTGTAAGCAAATTCGATAAGAGGTAAAATATCTTCCCACTGGGTACCTCGGTCCAAGACTACGGTTCTTAACATATCCTCTAAGGTTTGATCGTCCTTCCGACCGCCCATCACCATGGTGGAATGTCAGATCAAATTTAACCTCGCACTCAGCCTCTCGCAAGCTAATCCGAATTTGAAGTGAACTTGGAGTCTCGATCGAGGTAATAGATCTCGCACTCCATGTAATCGCACAATTTCCTTAACGCATACCGGGCTAGTTTATCGATCCATAAGTGCTATGAATCGGTAGAAAATGAGCACTTTTTGTAAGCCTATCCACAATTACCCATATGGTTGTGTTTCCTCTTCTCGACTTGGGTAAGTTTGTAACGAAATCCATTGTTATATCGTCCCATTTCCACTCGGGAATTTCTAACGGTTGTAACTTTCCGTATGGACGCTGGTGTAGTGCCTTCACTTGTCGACAAACAAGACAGCTTCTCTCTGAAGAAGCTATGTCTCGCTTCATGCCTTCCCACCAAAACTTTTCCTTCGTGTCTTGGTACATCTTAGTACCCGCTGGGTGGGCGGAATAGGGTGTATCATAAGCCTCACTCATGATTTCATTTTGAAGTTCTGCGGCGTCAGGACGCATATCCTCCCTTCAAACAATAATGTTGTCTCGACGCCTGGAAATTCTTAAATCCTTCGCACTTACCCTTTGTCCGATCTTTTCTAACTTTTCCTCCATCCTTTGTCTCGACAACCTTTTCTTAGATCGATGTCGCAGAGTGTAGCGATCACACCACAATTGTCTCTGTGGTTCAACCGCTCAATCCTCATTCTTCAAAACTCTTCAACGAGTTTTTCCTCTTGTACAAAGAGACATCCTAACTTGGTATGGCTCTTACGACTCAAGCGCCGCCTACTACATTCGCCTTTACCCGGTGATAGTTAATACCACGTCGTAATCTTTTACAAGCTCGAGCCATCTTCTTTGTCTCATATTCAAATCTCTTTGTTCAAGAAGTACTTCAAACTTTATGGTCCGTGAAGATCTCACATCTCACACCATAGAGATGGTGTCTCCAAATTTTCGATGCATGAACTACCATTGCTAATTCCAAATCACGGGTCAGGGTAGTTCACCAGGCTCCGAGTTGTCGGGATGCATAAGCTATCACTTTTCCTTCTTGCATCAAAACACAACCTGGGCCCAGCCTTAGATGCGTCTCAGATAGACTACATACCCTTTGTCCGCTTCGGGACCAAGTAGAACTCGTGCACTTGTCAATTTTTCCTTGAGTATTTGGAAAATCGTCTCGCATTCATCATCCAATTGAACTTGATTCCTTCCAAGTAGTTGGGTTATTGGCCTTGCAATTTTGGAGAATCCTTCATGAATCTCCTATAGTAACCAGCTAATCCTAGGAAACTTCTAATCTCGCGGTCGAGTCTTTGGTGATTTCCATTCCCGCACGGCCTCTACTTCTGCCGGATCTACTTTTATACCTTCCGCAGACACGATGTGTCCAAGGAACATAACTTCCTTCACCAAAACTCACATTTGCTAAACTTAGCAAAGAGTCTTTCATCTCTCAAGGTTTGCAAACCGTTTTAGATGTTCCCTATGATCCTCTTCATTCTTTGAATAAATAAGGATATCATCTATGCAAGATTAAAACAAATTTATCCAAAATGGATGAAATACTGCTCATAAGGTCCATGAATACGGCCGGTGCATTGTTAATCCGAATGGCATAACTATGAACTCATAGTGGCCGATCCGTCTGGAATGCGCCTTAGGTACATCCTTAAACCGTATTTTCACCGATGGTATCTCGACTTAAGATCAATTTTCGAGAATACACTGCCTCGCAATTGATCAAACAGTCATCAATTCGGTAAAGGGTATTTGTTCTTTAGCCATCTTATTTAGTTCTCTATAATCGATGCACATCCTCAAAGAACCATCCTTTTTCGACAAACAAAACAGCGCCTCCCCAAGGTGAAACACTCGCCAAATGAATCCTAGATCCAAAAGCTCTTGATTTGGATTTTCATTTCTCTAACTCTTTTGGGGCCATCCTATAGGCGCTTCGACATCGGGCTGATCCTCGGCTCCAAGTCGATGGTAAACTCTAGTTGTCTATCGTGAGGCGCCCTGGTAGATTTTTGAGAAACACGCCCAAAAATTTCGACAACTTCTATGTCTTCTACCCGCGCTTCGGGTTTATCCTCCTCGTTCAAATAAACAAGGAATGCATGGAATACTATCGGGACTCTTTTTCCCATGCTGATCCCGTGGAAATGCGTAGCTTCTTTTCCAGGAAAGTGAAACGAAATTTTCCTTTCCTTACATAGAATCGTGGAATGATTCTTAGCTAACCGATCCATTCCTAGGATTATGTCTACATCATCCATGGGTATTATGTTTAGATTGTTAGCCAGAACCTTAAGTGGTCCTAATGTCAACTCTAGGTTCGAGCAAAAGTGTGTAACAGTCATAATCCCTCCGATAGGCGATGAGATTCTCATATCCTGGCTTGACTTTTCAGACCTAAGGCCCAAGATTTCTACGTATGATTTTGCAATAAAGAACGCAAGCACCAGATCGAACAATACTATAATGTAGGTTGAGGAGAACTCCCATACCGCTAGGTTTCCTGGTTTTGTTCATTCCGCCTCCTATGCAGGCGTAGCTCTAGCTCCGAGCCTACCGAGGCCGACGGGCGCCGGGTCCTTGCTGGTTCTCGCGGTCGTTGTTGCTCGCCCTTCTTCGCCGGCGCTGTCGCGGTGGTTGCCGCCTGTTGTTGTTGAGGCGGTGGCTGCCACCGCGTTGCGGGTTGTTGTTGCGCGATCGCCATTGTGGTTGCCGCACCACCGCTGGGGTTGTTGCCACCGAGTTGCCGAGGTTGGGCCGGAACCGCGTGGGCGGCTGGGTCAGTCAGATATAGCCTTTAACGGCCGAAGGCTTGCCAGTTGGTTCGGCCTTATTTCGAACGTGACACGGGCAATTGTTGGCGAATGCCCTTTTGCCCGCACTTGTAACATTTCACCACGCTTGCCGCACTGTAATACCCCGATTATTTAAAAGCCTAATTACGAAATTAATTTCAGAATTAGAATATTATTATAATAATTTGATTATTTAAAATATCGAATAATGATTTCGATTATTGTTGGAATAATAAATTCTATGTTTTATTCACAAATAAATGTGAATCGAGAAATACGAATATTTAACGATTTCAACAAGATATTTCTACGCCGACACGTATCGATATTTATAGGCTCGTGATATTTTCTAAGTTTTAAGCTTAGAATTTAATTCCATTATTATTGGAATTATTTAATAAAGTGATTATAGCTATATTACGACCATTTTGAGATGAGTCGATATTTTAAACGCTTTGAGACGCTTCAAACGTTAACGCTTAGAGATGACTTGAGAATCAAGTCTAACGATCAAGGAATTATAGTATTTAAATTCTCATGATTATTTTATGTAATTAGAATATTATTTAGCATTGAAATAATGCTAGAAAATTTTGAATGATATTTTGATTATTTAAGATTCTCAAAACCCTAAATCGAGAATTAGGGTTTTCTACCCATGGATTAATTCCAATAATTTTCCTATGATATAAATTATCATCTAGGATATATATTATGCTATATATCTACTTATAGCATGAAATGAAATTTTGGGCATTTATATGATTTAATGTCGAAAACATCCTATGTGATATAACATAGATTTATTTTATTTTGATCATCCAAATTGTGAAATTTGTTAAGTGTAGTATTAATACATACTTACCAAGTAATTTGTGTAGATGAATTATGTCTAGTATTTTGCTATGTGAAATAGCCGATATGTCGACAAATTGCTACACAAAATCAATCTCAAATTTTTATACTTGATTGCTATATTTGGGATAGAGTGTACACATATTACATACTAATTACAACATGAAAATCTGAAATTTATTTTCCCCATTACGTATAATTGACGGAAACATGCATAAGCTTGAGACAAAAGTTTTTGTTTATTTCAAAAAAACTTTAATAAAGCCTTATGCTATATTTACTACCTTGTACGAGATATTTTTATCATGACATCAACCTTTGACCATAAAATTTATATTGTGTTTTGATATGTGAGAGAGAACCGAGAGAATCTTATATGTGTGTTGTTTCTTTGTTTTATTTTGCTTAAGTGTATTAATAGTCTTTGAACACACAACACAATTCATTTTCTCATCTCATTTTCTTTCCGCCGAGCATTCTTCCAAAAACCAAACCTTTCTTCTTCTTTCCATCCTCAATTAGTTTGAATTTAAATTATCCTTCAACCGATCGATACCGTTAACGAGGTTAGGTATCGAACAAGCTTCGATTATACCTTAATTTTTAATTTTCTAAAGGCTTGATCTTATTTTATGAGCATGATTATAATTATGAAATTTATGCTAAGCATGATATGTGTTTGTTAATAATGTGTATTAGGATGATTCTAAGCATATAGCATGTTTAAAATTAAATTTGGCATGCTATGAAATTATGTTATATGTACCAAAATTTTCAAGATTTAGGATCGATTAATGATATATGGTGTTGTAGTAGCTTATAGTTATTTAATTGAAATTTATAAAATCCTATACTTTGTTTTTAATATTACCGAAAATGTATAGAAATTGCTAAGTTAATGTACAATTTTAATTTAAGAAATGTAATACATATTAGTGATCTAGGTATCATTTATATATTACATGTTTTAATCAAGAATTTTGGAAATTTATTTGCTCAAATGTTTGTTAAGAACCGTGAGCTTCAAGCTTAGATACTTGATGATTATGTTGTTTTTAGTTATATTATGATGTTAGGTTACTACACTATGTATTTTTAGCATATTATATTTAATTAGAATTTTATGAAAATGCTTAATGCATAGTTGTAAGAACCAAACCATTGAATATATATACCTTGGTGTAGAAATTTTAAATGTTGAACCTTAGGTTATATGTATGATATATATTGATTGTGGAGCCTTGTGTAATTTTATTAAAATTTTAGAAAATTTTGGTCAATTTTTTTTAAAATTTTCGTGAGCCCTATAGTGGATATAGGTGTGTTCCAAATTTTCTATAGTGATATTAATACATATTAATGATCATAGTGTAAAATAATACACTCTATGAATTTAGAGGAATTTTGGAACAAGTTTGAAAATTTTAGCATATAGCCGTGAGCTATAGTGCTTTTATAAAGGATTTTAAATCCTTTTAATCATGAACAATAATTTATTATATGTCTCAAAATTATGTTAGACATGATTGAATTTTTAGAATTATTAAACATAGAATATTATGTTTACTATGGAACGTTATATTAAATAACGTTAAAAGCGTAAATAATGCTTAATGTATTAAAAGATTAATATTAAAAGAACATATTAATCAAAATTATCGATTTACGTGAAAATCGAGATTAAAGTTTTAGAAAAGAAATCGATTAAAAATCGATTTATATTGATTTTATTCATTAAAATATGTTTTATTTAAGATTTATAAAGAAAAGTCAAAATGGTCGACTTTCGACATTAACGCATTTAAATACGTCGTTAAATACGCTAATACGTGAAAACGATACCTTTATCCTAATATCTCAATTATGAGAAAAGATTTCATGATTGAAATCCTTGTTTTAAAAAACGTTATTATATCGCTGATTATTTAACCTAAAAGGTTAAAATGAGATCAGATCATATTACGCCTCTCTCGATATATGAGAATTATTTTATTGATATACGCATCGCTTCAATGTATTAAGACGATAAAGAATCATCGAAACTTCGAATTATTAATTTATTTATCAAAGTTGAATGAACTTTGAAAATCTAGAAAAGTGTGTCAACGCACTAAACGTAATTTTTGCGTAGCGCTGGACGTGAAGTTCACGCCAAGAATCTATGGTAAGAGCACGCACGTTGAAATTCAAGTTCCAAAGTAAAGGTGCGCTTTACTATACTCAAATTGATAGAACTTATCAAATGATTTATTTATGATGCTTTATTGCAAGCAAATATTTATGAAATGATTATTTAATTACCCGCCCAAATTGTTTATGTTTTATGATGTATTCAATCCATGATATTTGATGCATAATGTCGGGTAGCTCCCACTTTATGACATGCTTGAATTCAGATTCTTGGAAGACCCCCAAGGATGATGGAGAATTCAGATCCCGTGTTGAGATAGCCTCGGATTTTGTGCACCGATTATTTGTGATCGTAGCCGAAAGGGTGCTCGGTCGGTCATGGCGCCTCATGAGAGGAGGCCTCCTCCAACAAGGAATTATTGTTGGATGAATTATTGTGGTGGATATGGATCATACATACGTGGAAAATGCTCGCCAAGCGATATTTATGAAAATGACAGAAAATATTTAGTAAACACGAGTATTTTCAAATTAAAACCTCGTGTGTTACCGTGACGGGGCGTAGTAATTCAAACTTGATAAATTATTTCGCATGAGCCATCGAGTGCATTATTTGTACTCACCGCATATTTATTTTAAATGTGCGATTGAGTGGTGATGGTGATGGAGCGATGATGTTGAGTAGTCGTAAATCTTTTGGTATTTATATGTTTGAAAGAAAGAACCTCAAGTGCATATCGTCATATATGCATTCACATGCTTTCCACGATATTTTGAATATTATCAGATGTTGATGTTGACAACTTTTTGTCCAAATTATCGAACCTTCGTTAAAGGAACTTGTAGCCTTTACCTCAGAATTACTTTTGCCTTGTAATAAGGTTGATATCAAGTTCGATAAGTATTAATTTGAAGTCTTTGATTATTCTTATTAAATGTGTTGTAATCACTGCTCCAAGCTCCAGCCTTCTAATCTGTCCTTCGATTAGAGGGTCGTGACAGAGTGGTATCGAGCCTATTGCTCTCTCAACCCTAAACTTTCTTTCAAAAGTCGAGTCTAGATCGAGTCACTGACTTCTAGAAATCATCCGACTACGCCAACACTCCATCACATCCAAATTCAACCGGAAAAGGTAAATTATTTTCGACATTTGAAAAGAAAAAGTTTGAGATTTATGAATTAATTGTGTCGATAGAATATTATCGACAAATGATTGTATCGATAGAACATTATCGACAAATGATTTATGAATTTGATTTGTTGTCGATAGAACATTATCGATAAATGAAATGAGAAAGGTTGTAAATAACCATGATTGATTGATTCATTGATTGAAATTCACAGAAATGCGATGTTTAAAACGAACTATGTTCGCTATATTTGAAATTTTATTCTCATTTCTCAATATTGATTTGATTTATGCCTATGTCATCCCAATTGGAACATAGCCGTAATAAGATGCATGATCCCTTATTAAAAGAACATAGACGAAATAAAAGTATGTTCACGAGTTACGAAAGAACATAGAAGTACTCCTTTCATCCCATTCGAGAAAGCAAAATGGATTTGAAGGACTTCATTCCATTATGGGATTAAAAGGTTAAAAGCTTAAAAAAAAAAAAAAAAAATATCGAAACTCGTAATGACGACCTCGAAGTGCCGACCTCAAAATGCCGACCTTGGGAAGCATAACGACCTCAGAATATCATGCAAAATAAAAGCTAGGCATTTGAGCTAGGCGGAGAGCTCAAAATAAAAACTAAGGAATATTACACTCGGAAGGGCTCGAATCGCTTCACCTCGCCATTTCACCGGCAGGGCGAGTGATTTTATTTTGGTCCGATCTCCTTCGCTCGACTCGATTTGCACATGGTTTTCGCCCACATACCCTAACACACTGTACTATATTTCTTATGAGGGACCGAACTCTTAATTCCTTCTCCAAAATCCACTAGAGTCAGTACAGTTAACCTCGGCCATTTCACCTCGGCAAGGGCGAACTGCTTCGCGTAGTGATTTTATTTTGGTCCGATCTCCTTCGTTCGGACTCTGATTTACGCATGGTTTTCGCCTAAATACTCCTAACAAACTGTACTATATTTCTTATGAAGGACCTAACTCTTAATTCCTTCTCCAAAATCCACTAGAGTCAGTACAGTTCACCTCGGCCATTTCACCTCGGCAAGGGCGAACTGCTTCACGCAGTGATTTTATTTTGGTCCGATCTCCTTTGTTCGGACTCCGATTTACGCACGGTTTTCGCCTACGTACTCCTAACACACTGTAATATATTTCTTGTGAAGGACCGAACCCCTGATTCCTTCTCCAGAATTCACGAGATTCAGTACAGTCCACCTCGGACAGTTCACCTCACCGAAGGTGAACTGCTTTGCAGTATTTTGTTTTGATCCGCTCTCCTTCATTCGAACTCCGATCTGCACACGGTTTTCGCCACGCACTCTCTAACGAACTGTACTATATTTCTTATGAAGGAAGATCCCTGTTTCCTTCTCCAAAATCACGAGAGCTAGCTCATAGTTTATAGAACTAGAATTTAGTTATGTGATAAGATTTTTTTATGTTGCTAGATAGCAAGTTTCCTAGTATGGTAGGAAAGCTACAACGCGCTGTATATGAGAAAAACTTCCGTATAACAATTATCTGCTTATCGATGTGTTTGGATTGTTTATCCGCTTTATAGACCGTCCAGCTTATCCTTTTGCTTAATAGATGCGTTAAGTTTAGTTTTATCTATGCGACGATATCTTATTTAGTTATCTTTTGCTCGTTTGTCTGTGGCAGATGGCCAGGACTCGACACACCACTAGACGGAGGCTAGGACCGAGGGCCACCCCGGCAGAGATTATTCACAGGTACCGTGGTTACCAGATGTGTTGGGGGGATGATCTCGGAGAGTTTCTCATGCACTACCTTCGTCATTGGAGGGAGGCGCACGAGCATGGAGTGACTGATTTCGATGGCGTCAAGCGCCTTCTGACACGGTTACCGGTAGACTGGGAGGATTACGCACGGGAAGTGTCAGGAGATTATATCTACCGTGCTGGTGGTGACTATGATCTGATAGCGGATCTACCGAGATTTGTAAGCCATTTGACGTACGTCTTCAGTATCTACGGGGTAGCACCGAGAGGCCCCTATCTCCCTCCCAGGGAATATACATGGCGTGACGAGTCACCCGAGTGGCTTTACTTGGAGGTACCTCGTCGAGTGGACCCTGTAGTGCCCAGATTCCCGGAGGACGAGGCGAGGTTTGCAGAGGTAGAGGGCGCCTCGACCTGAGCTTTGGGGATGCCAATTTCTCCCTTTGTCGATTGACACCCCATACACCCACCGCCCGATCTTACCACCCATGGCGCCACCACCACCGCTGAGCCGCATCGCCAGACGGCCGTAATTAGAGTATCGATGCACGTGATGACCTCATCCGATCCACGACATTCCTATGGTTGGGGATGATGGCGCGGGACCATCCAGAGTGCGCCACCGTGAGGACGACTCGCACGATGATGATTCTCGATGATGATTCAAATGATGAGGAGGATCCCGAGGATCAAGATGACGATGAGTGATGCACCGATGACCAGCTTAGTTAGACTTTAGTCCGACGTATATAGTCCAAGATGTGTGTAGGTTGCTTATGTATTTTGGGAAAAGAAAGTGAACTTTGTATTTTGTATTATCTTGAAATCCCGTATGTTGTTGGATGCGGGTTAAGCTTTTGAGATGCCATCTATTGTACATTATCTCTTTTGGTATCAACTGTTGTACGAAATAGTCCTCTTTGAGGCACAAATTTTCTGATGTATATATATATCTCTGATAACCCCGAAGCGGGCTTTTGCGTCAGAAATGATTTTGTGATAAGAATGAATAGCTTGAATTAAAGCTGCTTTACAAAAGAAATTGTATGATGATATTATATATGTTAAATGTGAAAATGATTTTCAATATTTATCAGATGTTTAAACAATGTAATGCCGCCAAGACGGGATCCCGCACAAAGAGGTAGGGAAGGAGAAGAGGTAGAGGCAGAGGAAGAATTCTCGCACTGTAACCTCGCTAATATACCACCACCACCACCTCCACCCGATCGTAGGATCGAAGAATTATTTCTTAGGCGTAACCCACCTTCTTTGATGGAAAAGGAGCCCGATAATGCCGAGCAATGGATAAGGGCTATGGAAAGGATATTTGATTTTCTTCGATGCACAAAGACAGAACGGCCGTCTCAGACATTTTTAACCGACAGACTCGCCGACTTTTGGTGGGAAGCCCGACGGAAGATTTTACAAACAGGATCGAATGAATGAATTCACTTGGGAAGAATTTAAAGAGGAATCAGATGAGAAATACGTTCCAAAAGTTATCGGAAAAGAAGGAATAAGAATTTTATAATCAAACAGAAAAGATATCCGTAATAGATTATGATCTCACTTTCGCGATATGTCCCGATATGCCCCGATCGTGAATACGGATATGAAGATGGCGTAAAAGTTTAGGTCCGATTGAGGTCGAGATAAGAATGTCTTTAGCCACCATGGAAATCGACTTACATCAAGCTCCTTGACGAGCTTTGACATCGAGGCACCATGCCGTAAGAAAAGTCAATCAAACATACGTACATCGAACATAGGGACAAAGGAAAGAGAAATGGGAAGGAAATTTCAAATAATAAGAATCGGGAAGTTTTGGTAATACGAATAACAAACGGCCGTGGCACGGAAACACGGTACCGCAAGGACAGGGATGGAAGAAACAAGTCTTTACCCCTCAGACAGGAGGATCACAAGAGCAGGCAAAGACAACTCTCGCCCTAAGTGCCAAAAGTTTCACAAAGGAGTTTGTCATTTGGTAAATTGCTTTAAGTGCGGAATGAAGGGCATTACGCAAATAGTTGCCCGGATACGACGGGACAAGGGAAGGCTAAATCAGCCGGCAATGCCCAACCCTCGTGGCTATTCGGCCAAACACAACAAGAAGAATACCACCGCAACAACAAAGGGCAACAACCTCATCAACAACAACAACGACAACCACCGCAGCGGCGTAATCAAGAATGACGCCACGCCAAGAGCAGCAGCCACAAGCAGAATCAACAGAGACAGCGCCCGTCACCTCACCGCTCAAGCCGAGCATATGCTCGCACCGAGGCAATGAACAAAACCAGAAACCCGGCAAGTATGGGAACACTTCTCAACGCACTGCTATACTTTTGTTCGACACGGGCATCACATTCTTTGTAGCAAGAACATGTGTAGATCTATCGAACTTAGATCCGAGAAAGCAAACCAGATATGAACATCTCTTCACCTATAGGAGGGATTATAATCATACTCATATTTGCTCGAACCTAGAGTTGAACTTAGATCACTTAAGGTTCGACAAATAACTTAAACATAATACCCATGGTGATGTAGATATAATTTTGGGAATGGATTGGTTAGCGTAAAATCATGCTACGATCCTCGTAAAGAGAGGAAAATTTCATTCCATTTTCCGGCAAGAAGCTACAAGCTTTTACTAATCAAGATGGGAAAGAAAATTCGATTATATCAAGATTGAAGGTTGAGTATGATAAACAAGAAAGGATGCCATGCATTTCTTGTTTATCTCGAATGGAGAAGATCGAACAACGATCAAAGTTGAAGATGTAGAGATTGTACGAGAATTTTCGATGTTTTTCCCGAAACCTACCAGATTACCTCCCGATAGACAAATGGAGTTTACCATCGACTTAGAACCCGAATCGCTCCAGTGTCAAAGGCACCGCATCAATGGCTCCGAAAGAACCGGAAGAGTTGAAAATTCAAACCAAGAGCTGTTGGACCTAGGTTTTATCGCACCTAGCGTTTCGCCTGGGAGCACCGTGTTATTTGTTAAGAAAAGGATGGTTCCTTGAGGACGTGTATAGATTACCGAGAACCGAACAAATGACGCTAAAAACAAGTATCCACTACCAAGGATAGATGACTTGTTTGATCACCACGGAGTTAGCGTGTTCTCAAGATCGACCTCAAGTCGCTATCACCAACTCAAAGTGCGGCTCAAGATGTGTCAAAGATCGCCAACAAGATACGCCACTATGAATTTATAGTTGTGCCATTCGGATCGACTAATGCGCCCGCAGATTCATGGATCTCATGAATAGGGTGTTCCATCCATACCGGATAAATTTGTCTTAGTCTTCATAGACAACATTCTCATCTATTCGAAAATGAAAACGAACACAAGGAACACCTCGTGACAAAGGTCGCAAACTTTAAAAGATGAACAACTTTTGCTAAATTTAGCAAATGTGAATTTTAGCTAAAGGAAGTAATGTTCCTTGACACATAGTGTCACCAAGGGATTAAAGTTGATCCGCCAAAGTAGAAGCAACCAAGAATGGAAATCGCCGAGGACACAAAATGAAATTAGAAGTTTCGATTAGCGGGTTACTATCGGAGATTCATCAAGGATTCTCCAAAATTGCAAGGCCAATAACCCAACCGCTCGTAAAAGGAATTAAATTCACTGGATCGATGAGTGTGAGGCGAATTTCCGACGCTCAAGGAAAAGTTAACCATCGCCTCGGTAGCAGCCCGTATGCATCAAGAGTACGTGGTCTATACAGATGCTTCCAAAAATGGATTAGGTTGTGTGTTAATGCAAAATGGAAAAGTGATAGCCTATGCATCTCGACAACTGAGACCGCATGAATTGAATTACCCAACACATGATCCGAACTAGCAAAGAATAGTACATGCTTTAAAGATATGGAGACATCATCTCTACGAGTAAGATGTGAAATCTTTACCGATCACAAAAGTTTGAAATACTTTTTCGAGCAGAGAGATCTAAACATGAGACAAAGAAGATGGCTCGAATTGGTAAAAGACTACGACTGTGGTATAAACTATCACCCGGGCAAGGCAAACGTTGTAGCCGATGCCTTGAGTCGTAAGAGTCAAAACCAATTGGGATGTCTCCTCACAAATGAAGAAAAACTCATCAAGAGTTTGAAAGGATGAAGATCTAATTGATCGAACAACCGAGACGATCACGAGTCGTATTGCTACACTCACTTTGACGCCTCGATTAAGGAAAAGAATCCTGAAGGACAAAGGATGGAGGAAAAGTTAGAAAAGCAAGAGCCAAAGTAAGGACTCAAGGACTAAAAATTTTCAAGAAGAACCAGATAATGCTTTATTATTTGAAGGAAGATTGTATCCTGCATAACAACAACCTTCTAATGAAATCATGAGTGAAGCTCATGACACACCTTATACAAATTTATCCAGCAAAGAAAAATGTACCAAGATTTGAAGAAAAGTTCTAGTGGAAGGTATGAAAAGAGACATAGCCTCTTTGTAGAGCGATGTCTTGCTTGTCGCAAGTAAAAGCATTACACCAACGCCCTTACGGTAAGCTACAACCTTTGGCAATACCCGAGTGGAAATGGAAGATATAGCTATGGACTTTGTTACGGGTTTACCAAAGTCTAAAAGAGGAACATCGCTATATGGGTAGTAGTGATGACTCACCAAATGTGCACATTTTCTCGCCAATTCAGACACCCACGGGTTTGATAAGCTAGGCCACCAGACGAAAGGAAATTGTACCCCTGCATGGAGTACCGAAAACTATCACTTCTGATAGATATTCAAAATTTACTTCAAGATTCTGGACTAGCTTGCAAAAAGAATTGGGAACGAAGTTAAATTTCAGCACATCTTTTCACCCTCAAACCGATGGACATCGGAAAGGACGATCCAAACACTCAAGATATGTTGAGAACTCTGTAGTGTTGGATCGAGGTGCTAAATGGGAAGAGGTTTTACCTCTCATCGAATTTGCTTACAATAATAGTTATCAAACGACGATCGATATGGCCCCGTATGAAGCCTTATATGGAAGAAAATGCCGATCACCGCTTTCTCGGGATGAAGTGGGTGAAAGAAGAATCTTAGGGCCCGACGCTATAAACGAAATGATTGAGATCGTCGCCAAATTAGGCAAAGAATAAAAGAAGCTCAAGATAGATGTAAGTCTTACCGATACGCCAAGAGTCGAGCTACATTTCGAAATGGAGATAAAGTCTTTTGAAGGTCTCTCCATCTAAAGGGATTATAAGGTTTGGAGTAAAGGGAAAATTAAGACCCCGCTTTATCGACCTTATGAAATCTTAGAAAGAATAGCCCAATCGCCTATAGATTGGCTCTTCCGCCAAGTCCGGGAAACATACACAATGTTTTTCATGTATCACAACTCGTAAAATACGTGTACGATCCGAAGCATGTGATCCATCAAGACGACGTGATCCTCAATCCGATATGAGTTATAATGAGGAACCCACGGCTATTCTAGACCACAAGGTTCAAGAATTGAGAACAAATCTATTCCACTAGTCAAAGTACTATGGAAGATCATGGACAAGATAAGCCACGGGGAGCTCGAGGACGCAATGAAAGAAAAATACCCGATCTTTTCGAGGTATGTAAATTTCGACTAAATTTCGTAAGAAGGTGGAATGTAATACCCGATTATTTAAACTCCTAATTACGAAATTAATTTCAGAATTAGAATATTATTATAATAATTTGATTATTTAAAATATCGAATAATGATTTCGATTATTGTTAGAATAATAAATTCCTATGTTTTATTCACAAATAAATGTGAAACGATAAATACGAATATTTAACGATTTCAACAAGATTATTTCTACGCCGATTACGTATCGATATTTAAATGCTCGTGATATTTTCTAAGTTTTAAGCTTAGAATTTAATTCCATTATTATAGGAATTATTTAATAAAGTGATTATAGCTTTATTACGACCATTTTGAGACGAGTCGATATTTTAAACGTTTGAGACGCTTCAAACGTTAACGTTTTGAGATGACTTGAGAATCAAGTCTAACGATCAAGAAATTATAGTATTTAAATTCCTATGATTATTTTATGTAATTAGAATATTATTTAGCATTGAAATAATGCTAGAAATTTTTGAATGATATTTTGATTATTTAAGATTCTCAAACCCTAAATCGAGAATTAGGGTTTTCTACCTATGGATTAATTCCAATAATTTTCCTATGATATAAATTATCATCTAGGATATATATTATGCTATATATCTACTTATAGCATGAAATGAAATTTTGGGCATTTATATGATTTAGAGTTTAAAACATCCTATGTGATATAACATAGATTTATTTTATTTTGATCATCCAAATTGTGAAATTTCTTAAGTGTAGTATTAATACACACTTACCAAGTAATTTGTGTAGATGAATTATGTCTAGTATTTTGCTATGTGAAATAGCCGATAGTACAAATTGCTACACAAAATCAATCTCAAATTTTTATACTTGATTGCTATATTTGGGATAGAGTGTACACAATTACATACTAATTACAACATGAAAAATCTGAAATTTATTTTCCCCATTACACATAATTGACGGCAACATGCAAGCTTGAGACAAAAGTTTTTGTTTATTTCAAAAAACTTTAATAAAGCATTATGCTATATTTACTACCTTGTAAGAGATATTTCTATCATGACATCAACCTTTGACCATAAAATTGTATTCATTTGTTTTGATATGTGAGAGAGCCGAGAGAATCTTATATGTGTGTTGTTTTTTGTTTTATTTTGCTTAAGTATATTAATAGTCTTTGAACCACAACACACTTCACATTTCTCTCCTCTCAACACACCACCGCCGAGAGCCTTCCAAGAAACCAAACCTTTCTTCTTCTTTCCTTCCTCAATTAGTTTGAATTTAAATTATCCTTCAACCGATCGAAGACGTTAACGAGGTTAGGTATCGAACAAGCTTCGATTATACCTTAAATTTTTAATTTTCTAATGGCTTGATCTTATTTTATGAGCATGATTATAATTATGAAATTTATGCTAAGCATGATATGTGTTTGTTAATAATGTATTAGGATGATCTCTAAGCATATAGCATGTTTAAAATTAAATTTGACATGCTATGAAATTATGTTATATGTACCAAAATTTTCAAGATTTAGGATTAGATTAATGATATATGGTGTAGTAGTAGCCTATAGTGATTTAATTGAAATTTATAAAATCCTATACTTTGTTTTCAATATTACCGAAAATGTGTAGAAATTGCTAAGTTAATGTAAAATTTTAATTTAAGAAATGTAATAACATATTAGTGATCTAGGTATTCATTTATGTATTACATGTTTTAATCAAGAATTTTGGAAATTTATTTGCTCAAATGTTTGTTAGGAACCGTGAGCTTCAAGCTTAGATACTTGATGATTATGTTGTTTTTAGTTAAGGTTATGATGTTAGGTTACTACACTATATCAGATTTAGGCATATTATATTTAATTAGAATTTTATAAAATGCTTAATGTATAGTTTGTAAGAACCAAACCATTGAATATATATACCTTGGTGTAGAAATTTTATATGTTGAACCTTAGGTTATATGTATGATATATATTGATTGTGGAGCCTCAGATAATTTTATTAAAATTTTAGAAAATTATTGTTGATTTTTTGAAAAGGACCGTGAGCCTATATATGGATATAGGTGTGTTCCAAATTTTCTATAGTGATATTAATACATATTAATGATCATAGTGTAAAATAATACACTATATGAATTTAGAGGAATTTTGGAACAAGTTTGAAAATTGTAGCATATAGCCGTGAGCTATAGTGCTTTTAAAGGATTTTAAATCCTTTTAATCATGAACAATAATTTATTATATGTCTAAAAAAATTATGTTAGACATGATTGAATTTTCGAGAATTATTAAACATAGAATATTATGTTTAAGATGGAACGTTATATTAAATAACGTTAAAGCGTAAATAATGCTTAATGTATTAAAAGATTAATATTAAAAGAACATATTAATCAAGCTTATCGATTTACGTGAAAATCGAGGATTAAAGTTTTATGAAAAGAAATCGATTAAAATCGATTTATATTGATTTTATTCATTAAAATATGTTTTATTTAAGATTTATAATGAAAAGTCAAAATGGTCGACTTTCACATTAACGCATTTAAATACGCTCGTTAAATACGTTAATATGTGAAAACGATTACCTTTATCCGAATATCTCAATTGTGAGAAAAGATTTCATGATTGAAACCTTGTTTTGAATAACGTTATTATATCGCTGATTATTTAACCTAAAAGGTTAAAATGAGATCAGATCATATTACGCCTCTCGATATACGAGAATTATTTTATTGATATACGCCGCTTCAACGATTAAGACGATAAAGAATCATCGAAACTTCAATTATTAATTTATTTATCAAAGTTGAATGAACTTTGAAAATCTCGAAAGCGCGCCAACGCTCTAAACGTATATTTTGCGTAAAGGTGGACGTGAAGTTCACGCCAACGAACGAGGGTAAGAGCACGCACGTTGAAATTCAAGTTCCAAAGTAAAGGTGGGCTTTACTATACTCAAATTGATAGAACTTATCAAATGATTTATTTATGATGCTTTATTGTAAGCAAATATTTATGAAATGATTATTTAATTACCGCCCAAATTGTTTATGTTTTACGATGTATCCAATCCATGATATTTGATGCATAATGTCAGGGTAGTTCCCACTTTATGACATGCTTGAATTCAGATTCTTGGAAGTACCCCAAGGATGATGGAGAATTCAGATCCTCGTGGCCGAGATGGCCCGGATTTTGTGCACCGATTATTTGTGATCGTAGCCGAAGGGTGCTCGTTCGGTCATGGCGTCTGTGAGAGGAGGCCTCCTCCAAATAGAATTATTGTTGGATGAATTATTGTGGTGGATGTGGATCATACATACGTGGAAAATGCTCACAAGCGATATTTATGGAAAATGACAGAAAATATTTAGTAAACACGAGTATTTTCAAATTAAAACCTCGTGTGTTACCGTGATGGGCGTAGTAATTCAAACTTGATAAATTATTTCGCATGAGCCATCGAGTGCATTATTTGTACTCACCGCATATTTGTTTTTAAATGTGCAGATTGAGTCGGTGATGGTGATGGAGCGATGATGTTGAGTAGTCGAAATCTTTTGGTATTTATATGTTTGAAAGAAAGAACCTCAAGCATATCGTCATATATGCATTCACATGCTTTCCACGCATATTTTGAATATTATCAGATGTTGATGTTGACAACCTTTTCATCCAAATTATCGAACCTTCATTAAAGGAACTTGTAGCCTTTACCTCAGAATTACTTTTGCCTTGTAATAAGGTTGATTATCGTTCGATAAGTATTAATTTGAAGTCTTTGATTATTCTTATTAAATGTGTTGTAATCACTGCTCCAAGCTCCAGCCTTCTAATCATTCTTCGATTAGAGGGTCGTGACAAGGCACACCCCTTGTGTGCTCTATGGCATCTAGGCATTGAGGTGCCCTCAACTGCTCCTCGCAGCCCCTCGCCGTGGAGCATAAGCCGCTCTCTTCCGCCTTTGCCTCATCGAGTCAAGGCTTCGCCACGGGCGCCAGACTTAGGCCCCATAGCTCCCGCGGTTGTTATTCCCGCTGGGTTCCCACTTCCTTTTCCTCTCGTCTGGTATCAGGTGTCCGAGCCGACATCGACTTATCTTCTGACATGGTCGCTTTCAATATCTAAAGCTCGTGCAAGAGCTTCAGTGTAGTGTTAGGTCTCCATGGTCGGCAAGAGACATCCGTATCTCCATTCTCGGCCCCGACCTAAACTTCTCCGACATTTTCAAGTCGGTGTCCACTGCTCGGTGCATATCTCGACATCTCACGTAAGGCGCGATCATAGTCGGTTATGCATAATCTTTTTGCTTTAGCAGAAAAATTCTCGCCCTTTTCCTCTTATAGCTTTTGGGATGTATTTCATACAGCCTCTCTCTTGAAGTCCTCCCACGAGAACCCTGTCGTTCGGCAAGAAGGTCTTCTTCCGCCTCCCACCGTAAGTCACCGTCCAATCACCGAAAGTAACACACCCACAGCCTTTCCGTGCCGCATCTTAAGAAAGTAAAAATCCGCTCAATGGCTCTAACCCATTGCTCGGCTTCTTCCGGGCTTCCTTCGTTAAAAACAGGAGGTTCTCGCTTAGAAAGTTCTTCGATCCCGCGACGGGTTGAGGTGGAGGTGGTTGGGAATATCCTCTCCTCTTGCTCGGAATTCCCACCCTCCTCTAGGTCTTCCTCGACCTCCTCGCTCTCGTTTCGGTTTCTTCTGAGGCATTATGTTATATAAAACATATCATCGTCAATTACTCAACGCTTTCAGCTTAACATACATAAGGTTTTCATAGCCTCCTCGCAAAACGATATCAAAATAAAACATCTCATCCCTAACATAGACAATTGTCGCAAAAGCCCCCACTTGGGTCAAATATATATAGATAGGTAAACAAGGTCTCATTAAAAGCAAGGTGTTCAAACATCGAAATCACAAGAAAACAAAACAGGAAGGTCTCGGCCCACACGGCCTCAAAAAAAAAAAAATTTGTTCTAGAACCATCAAGATCAAATATAAAAGGAAAAGCTAGCACATGCTAGTCATAACAAAACGAATTTCAATTAAAACGCCGCCTAACGCCTTCACGGCTCCTTCCTACTCCGCCTTCCTCGGGTCTTCCTCCTCGAGTCGCCTTCCCATCCGAATCGCCCTCACGAGGTGGTACCGATGGTCCCGCACACCGCTTCCATCATCGGTATGTCGCGCAGGATCCGGTTATCCGCGCCGCATAAGTCGAAGTTGTGGCGGATCGGACCGTAGCATACTGGGTCGGGTCATAGCCATTGAAGGCATCCGATACGCCATCCGCTGCCGTCCGCGGAAGGGCTCTTCCTCTTCCGGTGGTGGTGGATCGGACGCAGTGGTGGGGGCGGTAGCGGCGACGATCGTTGTCCAAAACCGCCGGTGGCAAGACGGGCTCTCCCAGAGCTCTGGGCATGCCGCCCTATCTACCTCGTACATCTTGCCTCATCTATCCCAGACAGGGTATCACCGGATCGACCTGCCTTGAACCTCAAGGTATAGCCACTCTGCGACTCATCACGCCAAGTGTACTCCCGCGGAGGAGATAGGTCCCATAGCGCGGCTCAGAATATCAGACACGTAAGTCGATGACTCACGAACCTCGGCGGATCCCCAATCAAATCATAGCCTCGGGCATACGATAAATGTAATCTCCGATACCTCTCTGCATAACCATCCCATGTACAAGGGAGTATAGCTAGGAGTCGCTAATGCCATCATAGTCGGTTGCGCCATAGGCTCAAGCGCCTCCATAGCCGGTAATACGCTGTAAACTCGCCAGGTCTTCGCCGCAGACATCCAACATTCCCGATAGGTGCGCATCAGCTCCTCGGGTGTGGCATGAGGTCCTACCTCCTCCTAGCGATATAGCGATCTCCTCCATCTCGCCACGATCAAAACTAACGTAAGTCAACTATCGCCATCTCAAAATGATAGGATAGCATAACGAGAAGCAACTAGGTTGGAACTAAACAATCCATAAGGTAGGCAACATCATAAGGTACAACACATATTACAACTTACCTTCTTAGTCTTACCCAAACGATATACATATAAACTAATGACATCTTAATATATATATGCTACGAGATCCTCAGATTATACCAAACACTTAAACTAGAGTTCAATAGACTCTATCGTATTCTGGAGACAGAATTAGGGATTCTGCTCTTCATAATAAATGAAGATCAGTGTTAGGAGTACGCAGGTGAAAACCATGCGTAAATCGGAGTCCCAACGAAAGACATCTAGCTAAAACAAATTTACTGCACAGGCAGGAAATTTGCGCGATCGTGCAAAATGTAAATCGAGACGATGTCGATGTAATACGCCTACCATCTTCATGTCTTTAGGTTGAGGCTGAACATTCTGAAGCCGTAAGTGACGCCCATGTCATGATTCGTGTCGATGCTCACCATGTCGGCGTGTGAGGAAATGTTGACGCTGCTCATCTTCGCGTCGAGGTCGCCCTCGCTCATCCTTCTCACTGCCTTTCGTCGCTCGAGCTCGAGGCTATCATCACTTTCATTCTTCCTATCGCTCTTTTGTTCTTGTAAGGAAAAGAAGTTCGTATTTCTATGTTCTTTCACGATACGTGAGCATGCTCCTTAGAGTCTAGGTTCGCCCTCATGATAACATATCGCTCATCATAAACAAAATTTTGAAAGATTGGAAAATAAAGTCTTATTTGAGAATTTTGAAATACGATTTCAAAATGACAATCATGATCAACTCATATACATTTCAAAATGAATTCATTCATTCCATGTTGATCATTCAACTCAATACCACCATATACTTCCATCTCAAAATCGAGTATTCGTGATCAATACTTATTGATTTCAAACCAAAGTTTTGAAAACTTTCGCTCAAACTTCCTTTCCATCATCAAAATTTTCATAATAACATAACCTTTCAAAGTTCTTCCAACTTGCTCATCATGTAAAAATTTTCCATTTCACGAGTTTGAGAAAGAAATGCGCTACCTTTTTCCCGGCTGAGCTCGATGTGATGGAGTGTTGAGAGAGTCAGAGATTTCTAGAAGTCCAGGACTGATCTGACTTAGAATAAAAAGAATTTGGGTTTACAAAGAGCAACAAAGGCTCGATACCACTGTTACGACCCCACTCCTGACTACCCGGACCGGAGGGCTTACTAATACTAGGAGTAGTATTTTAGGGGTTACACGGCTAAAATAAAGATGCATAACAACAATAAACTTAGCATGCTCGAACATAATATAAGATAATGTCATAACAATTCAAAGGGTTAGGCCATCGGACCTCAAAAATCTTAACCATGGTCCGATGGACCTCAATAGTTCATAACAATGAAGCATAAATAAATGAGTTCAGAGTGTAGCAGCGGAAAGTGTGTGAATACATATATGACGATATGCATTCAAGGTGAAAACCACAAACTCTAGATAAATTGGTCAAGGACACCGGACTCCTCAACACATTCCCCATCACCATCATCGAAGCTCAACCTCGCACATTTAAAACAAACATGCAGGGGCTGGTACAAGAAATTGCACTCATGGACTTATGCCGAAAACATTTGATATAAGATTACCGCCAATATCGTAGTAAGTCACAAGGGTTTTAGTTGAAATGCCTCAGGCTTACTAAAACATTTTCAGCTCATAAACATAGCTCGCCGAGCATTTTCTTGTGTATGGTCCGTATCTCATAGTAACAATTCATAACAAGATTAAAATTAAACGTCGAGAGGAGGCCTCCCATCTACGACGCCGCGACCGACCGAAATCCGTCACAAGACACAAATACTCACAAGCATATGTTAACATTGCAATAGTTCCAACCTTCACGCCAATCCTAGCTGTGCATTTATCATCCTAACAGACCCGACATTTAAAAGGTCAAGCGCGACCCAAATGACATAACTCGTCATAATATAATTCCAACCATCGCCACAGCCCTACCTGTGCAAAATGATAGATCTATACACAAAATGTAATATTTTCGGGTAATGTAGTAAACATTTGTCAACAACAGAGAATAAGAATTGTAAAGAAACTCATTTTTTCAAATAACAAGAAAGTCACATCTTAGTGGGGTAAGAAAAGGCCCACATTTTGAAGATAAGAAGCCCACATTTTAAAGATAAGCTCACCGACTATGGTTTGTTGTAAATCGAGTCCTGTTTCGTTTGTCGTCGAAATCCAATCAGGCTTAAGGTCCACACTTTTACGAAAAAGCGAGGCTTTAGACGTCGCTCAAGTCTCTCGAGACTTTCAAAAGTTAAGATAAACTTTGATATCTTATATCGATGCAAACTGAATTCTCGATGAATTCAATACGCTTCAACGTATATAATCAATTATTCTCGCCTCGAGGTACGCTCAATGTATAAGCACGCTTTTCGATATACTGATTTCATTTGTGAAACCTTTTCTCACTAATGAGGTGTCATACTCAATTAGTATATCTTACGCGCACTAACGATTTATAAATCGAAATCGTAAGTTTGACTTAAAAGTCAACGAAGTCAACACCGGTCAACAAAGTCAACACTTTTGACTTTCAAATAAGAACTTCTTACTATTTCGCTTTATAAATCGAATTTGATCGATTTGAAATCGTAAAGTCCTATTTCTCGATTTATCATGTAAATCAAGGACTTATAAATAATTTCATAATTATTAATCCTTTTAATAATTAAAAACGCATAATCTTGATTTAAAACGTTATTAAATAAACGTTTGTCTCAAACATAGCAATCTATGTTTATAAAATTTTATAAAATTCAAATAAGTCCATAATATTAATTAAACATATATTTTATTAATAAACTGAATTAAAAGGATTTTAAATCCTTATTAATTATCGAAAATCTCTATAATTAATTTAAAATACTAAATGACTTTTGAAAAATTTTCTAAATTAATATAGTGTATTATTATACACTATGGTCCAGAATATGAATATATAAAATCCATATGATATTGTTTGCCATTTATTAGTATATATACATATGTATAATTCGGTAATTCCATATAATATGGAATAATTATCCAAAAATTCCCAAAATTGATATACACATAGTATAATATCCCAACATCAATATATATCATAAATTTAACCTATATTTCATCATAACCATTCAATCATAATTAATAAGCAATATTAACGGTAATTTCAAGATAATTATCCAATAATTATCAAACAATTTCTAAAAATTCTAAATAAATTCTAATATGACCAAACATTATATTATAACATTGTAACATCATAATATTAACCAAACCAATTTAAATCGTCACCATATGAGCTTGTAAGCTCTCGGCTTTTTCGATTTTATGTAGTAATTGGTTTTCAAAAATTCCAACAATTGTATACTATGCTTATATACTATAGTATACTAATATAACATCATAACATCTATCAAAACTAATTAAATCATCACCTTCAAGAGCTTGAAGCTCACGGTTTATTTGATTTAAATTAGCCTTTGATTTCCAAAAATTCCAACAAATTCATACAACACATAAACAATATACTAAAGTATTAATACACCATTGCATGATTAAAATAAAAATCATACACCAACTTATACATCTTATAAGCTCACAGTATTATTGCAAAAATCAAACATATGGTTTTCAAAAATTCTAAATAAATCATAGAACATGTAATCAAGGTTTTAAAGCATTAATATGTCATTACATGCTTGAAATAAAAATTATTCACCAAGGTACATACATATATGTCTCACGGTATTAATGAAAATTCAAGCTAGGGTTTTCCAAAAATTGTTAAATAAATACCATGGTCTTGAATCATATCATAGATCAATAATCCTTCATTAAAATTATATCAAGAACATTCGGTCCTCATGATATCATTTTATACTATTTTTGAAAATTATTTTAATTCATGCTTGGGTTTCGAAAATCATGTATATAGGCAAGATACATTCATACATTTCATATACAATATCCTATGTTCATCTAAACATATTCCCTCATATTTTTGTAAATAAAACATCATGAACAACTATAAACACTACCTCATGCTCAAGAACATTAAACACATGTATATACATACACAAGATTTTCGAACACACATACATATATATATAAAACAGTTTCGAAAATTCCTATAACAAGGAGATGAAAATCGAAGCTATGGTTCTTCATTTACCTTGAAATAGTTATGGAGTCCAAGATTAGTGTGGGGGTGTTATGGTTTTCGAATGGGAGAAGAAGAAAGGGAAGAAATTTTTTTTGAATGGGAGGAGTTTGGCTCTCGGTTTTGGGCAGATTTTGGGAGAGGATGGAGAGTGAAATGTGATTTCAAAAGAGATGGAATGGAGTGTATAGGAGAGGTGAAGAATGGGAAGGGTCTCCCTATAATATCTCTCTCTCTCCCTCTCGATTTTTAGCCCAAGAATGGGGCAAAAATCTGCAGCAAATGATGAGGATTATAGTGATGATTAGGCTAAGTAAAAAGGTAAGCCATGCATTGGTCCAAAAATAGGTGGAGTGCATGCTTGTTCTCAATGGGGTAGCCGGCGCATGGGGGGGGGTTTAAGGGCTGTTTTAATTTTAATTTTGTACCATAATACATTATATATATCATACATGATCATAGATATATAATACAAGTCATAAAAATAATTAAATCACAACATTGGCAAAATTCGAAATTATCGAGTTCAATGTGGAAAAATAGGATTAAAAATACAAATTACACCTATTATTGATACTCATGTAATTTTCGATCATATATATCATAATATATGATTTAGATATTAAATAATAGCATAGGATAAAATTATTGCATCATTTCATGCAATAAAACCCTAATTTCGAAAATAGGGTTTCGAAATTTATAAAAACTGAAACCATCGAATTCTATGGTTCAAAATTTTATTTTAATGCTTAATAATATCCATATATATCATATTATATAGTTTAGATACCATATGATAATTTAATGGTATCATTTCATGTGAAAAACTATAGTTTATAAACTTAGGGTTTTCGAAAATCACTTTCGAAAATAATCGAATTTTAAATGCTAAAATTCGATTTTAATAACATTTATACTGTAATTATATAAAATAATAATAGGAAATTAATTATTATAATTTCCTGAGCCTTAAACTCATTTTTCAAAACGTCTCTAGACGTTGACGTTCAAAACGTCTCAAAACGTTCAAAATCGACTCATCTCAAAATGGTCGTAGTAAGCTCTTACTTACTTTATAAATATATTCCATTTAATAAAGGAATTAAGATGGAAATTAATTCCAAGCTTCACTGCTCAGAAAATTTCATAAAATGCTGACGTTCGATACGCGGTCGACGTTAAAATAATACTGCCGTATTATTTCATAAATTCTAATTTCGCAATTCACAATCCTTAGTGAATTATAAAAAGGAATTCATTAATATAGACACTGAATTGAAATACAATTCGATGTCATACAGATAAGAATATTCGAAAACCCAATTACGGGTTTAGAATACCGTAATCGTATGTTCGTTTCTTTGGAATATTACAAATAAAGTCGTAATTACTTTATTAAATTATTCCATTAGTAATGGAATTTAATTCTAAGCTTCGCTGCTTAGAAAATTTTACGAAATTTTAACTATCGATACTCAATCGACGTTAAAATACTACTGCCGAAACACTTTATAAAATTCTATTCCTTAATTCACAATCCTTAGTGAATATAAAATAGGAATTCATTATCTCGTAATTAATCGAAATCATTATTCGATAATTTACTAATTCAATTATTTTGGCGAAACCCTAATTTACGAATTTAAATATCGTAATTAGGCATTTAATTCTTCGGGATATTACATTCTACCCCCCTTAAAAGAAATTTCGTCCCGAAATTTGTATACCTCAAAAGTATGGGGTATCATAACATCTTAACTTTTTCCACGTGACTTTCTTTTGTCCATGATTTCTCCATTGGACTTTCATTAAAGACTCAAACTTGATGCTTTAATCATTGAATCGTACGATGAAGATAGTCGTAGATTTTCATCATAACTCATCTGTTACAGATCACGTCCTTATGGCGGATCACGTGTTTTGGGTCATTTTCATATGTCCTTAACTGTGACACGTGGAAAAATTACGTATATTCCCCAAATTTTGGTGGAAGTACCAATCTATAGGCTACTAGGCCTATCATTACTAGGAGCTCGTAAGGTCCTATAAAGCGTGATCTCAACATTCTTGTGTCTAAACTTTATAATTTCCCTCAATGGAGAAATCTTAAGAAACTTTATTTTCGCATTAAAAATGCGATTCAGATCTACGCGTATCAGCGTAAGACTTTTGTCTGTCCTGAGCTTCTCATATTCTTTTGTAATAACCCGCAGTTTTAAAAGCCTAATTACGGTCTTAAAAACCCGTAAAATAGAATTCCGCCGTGAAATCAAAACCAAATGAAATCGAATATGATTTCAAATTAATTACATAGGAATGACTTCCTGTTACACATTCACTCAAACTCGTGAATGTAAGATTCGAAAGTTTTAAATTTTTATCGGCAATACATTTTTAACGGCGAATGCATATCGACTGTTGAAGTGTCACGATATTTTCTAAGCAATCAAGCTTGGAATTATATTCCATTATTAGTGGAATATTTTAATATTGGGATTACGAGTATTTACGACCATTTTAAAAGATGAGTCGATACGTAACGTTTTGTGACGTTTTCAAACGTCAACGTTTAGAGATAAAACGAACGATGGTTTTGATGATCAAGAAACTTTAGGAAATTATTTCCTATGATATTTTTATGATATTACAGTACAAATAAGCATTTAATTAATGCTTGAACATTAGAATTAGTAAAAATCTCAAAACTAGTTTCGAAAACCCTAATATTTCGAAATTAGGGTTTTCTTCGAAAATTCATGCCCTTTTAATTATCCTATGCTATAATTATCATTTAAATCATATACCAAGGTGCACATACCTATGAATGATATGAAATAAAATATTTAACCTTTAGTTTAGCCAAATGGCCGATAGCCGTTTTATGTGCACAAGGTTGGATTATTTTATTTTCTCCACCTATGCTATTAACCTATGATATTAATTATCATCTAAATTATATTATATAATGTATAAATGTATGTTTAGCATGGAATTAAATTATTTAATGTGCTTAAGGCATAAAAGCCGTATATACATATGTGTATAACAAGGTGTAATTTTATTCTATCACTCTTACATGCATGTATATATATATATTCAGATTTTATATCAATAAATCTCCCACTAATGATGTATTGTAGCTATTTTCAAGAAGATTGTGTGTAAGATGACAATGATTAACCTCCACTAGCTACATAGGATAATAATAATAAATTGAAGAGTTTGTGTGCAAGCAAGAGAGAGACCGAGACGTGAGGTTATAGGGGGAGAAATTCAGATTTTATTCACTCCTCTCACTCACTCAAACACTTAAACACTCAACCCATCATTCTCTCTCTCAACTCTCCACATTTCTCTCTCAAAACTCTCCTTCTTCCCCCATTTTCTGAAACAGCCGAGAGCTTCTTTCCCCATTACCAAGCTTGAATTTTCTTCCCATCTTCTATACAACACCCTACCATCTTGTATATTGTACCATTAATCCATATATCCAAGGTAGGAATCAAAACAAGAGCTTCGATTATCCTTAAAGTTTGTAAAATTTTCGAAGAGGTGGTCTAGCTCATTGCATGTGTTTTAGATAATCTTTGTTGGTGATATTTTGTTAATGCATGTGTATTGGTGATAAGAGGTATGTAGATATGTGTTCTTGTTCTTAGAAATGGATTGCATGTGGGTTTTTACTTCAAGACTTTTCGAATCCATAGCTATAATGTGTACTAATGATATATAGCATTATGTTGTGAAGCTTAGATCATGTTTTAAAATTTATTCAAACATGTATGAAATTTGTTTGAAATGGCCGAGAGTTTTGGGGAAATTATTGAAGCATGAAATTGTGATTTATGAAGTAATATGTGTCTATGGTATTTGTTTGAAAATTTTGAAAAAAATCCATGCTATGTTCTTAGAAAAACCGAGAGCTATGCTTGGAGTAAGTGAGTGTATGATTTTATTTTTGTACATGCAATGGGATATTATTGATTTATGATGTGTGGAGAATGTATATAAATTATTTGAAATTTTTTTTTTAGAGCACTCTTGCTATATTTTTAAATATGACCGAATTATATATATATATAATCCTTTGATAAATGATTTTTTATATGAGACATGCAATGACATATAATTACTCTATGATATTTTGAAAGTCTATAGGAATTTAATTAGAATTTTTGGAAATTCCTATCTATGTTTTTTTTAAAGAGGACCGAGAGCCATATATATGTATATATATGTGTATGATTTTATTTTATAACATGCAATGATGTTTTGTTACTCTAGAGTATGAATTTTATACCCTATGATTTAATTAGAATTTTTGGAAATGTCTATCTATTTTTTTTAGAAAGAACCGAAGCTATATATATACATAAATTAATGTATAATTTTTATTTAGAACAAGCAAGTACATATTGTTGATTCAAGATGATATATATATCCCTTGTGAATTATTGAGAATTTTAGAAAATCTTATCAATTATTTTAAAAATACCGGCCTATATTGTCACGACCCCACTCCGACCAACCCGGACCTGAGGGCTTACTAATACTAGGAGTAGTATTTTAGGGGTGCATGGGTAAAATAAAGATGCATAAAATAAACCAACATGTCAAGGGCGTAATATGAGGTGATGTCATAATGTTTTTGAAAAGGTTTAGCCATCGGACCCCAAAACTCGCCCCGATCCGATGGACCTCGATAGTTTGTAAACGTAAGCATAATTAAAGGAGTTCGAGTATAGCAAGGAAAGTGTGTGAATACATATACGACGATATGCATTCAAGGTATAACCCATAAATTCAAGTAAATCGGTCAAGGACACCGACTCTCAACACATCCCCATCATCACCATCAGAGCTCAACCCGCACATTTAAAAACAATATGCGGGGTCGAGTACAAGAAATTGCACTCGCGGGACTTATGCCGAAACATTTGATAGAATTTAGATTACATCGCCAATATCGGGTAAGTCACAGTGGTTTTGTTAAAATGCCTTGGCTTACCAAATCATTTTCATCAGAAACATAGCTCGCCGAGCATTTTCGTGTGTATGGTCCGTATCTCATAGTCACAATACATAATAATAATAAATAATAAACGCCGAGAGGAGGCCTCCATCTACGACGCCGTGACCGCCATAATCCCGACAAAGACACAAATACTCTCTGCAAGCATATGTTAACACAACAGATAGTTCCAACCTTCACGCCAATCCTAGCTGTGCATTTATCATCCGCACAGACCCGACATTAAAAGGTTGGGTGCTACCACAACAATTGATATAATAGTTCCAACTATCTCCACAATTTCTACCCGCATAACAGATAGATCCATACACAAACGAAATATTTTGGCGGTGTAATGCAAGAAACATTTGTTTAAACAACAGTAGGATAAGTATCGTAAATAAACTCATTTGAATAACATTAAAGTCACATTTTAGTGGGTAAGAAAAGGCCCACATTTTGAAGATAAGAAGCCCACCGACTATGGTTTGTTGTAAAGTCCCAGTTCGCTCGCTCGTCAAAATCCCGTCATTGCGTTATGGCCCACACCTTTACGAAAAAGCGAGGCTTTAAGACGCCGCTCAAGTCTCTCGAGACTTTCGAAACTAAGATAAACTTCGATATTTCATATCGATGTAGACCGAATTCCTTATTGAATTCAATACGCCTCTTAACACGATACGATCGACTTGTTCTCGCTCTTCGAGATACTTTAACGATAAGCACGTTTTCGATATATGGACTTCATTTGTGAAATCTTTTCTTACTAATGAGGTATCATACTCAATTAGTATATCTTACGCGTGCATCGACGATTTATAAACATATAATCGCACGCTTGACTCGAAAAGTCAACGAAGTCAACATTGGTCAACAAAGTCAACGATTTTGACTTTTAAAATAAGAACTTTTACTATTTTGTTTTATAAGTCTAATTTGATCGATTTGAAAACGAAAGTCCTATTTTTCGATCTATCTCGTAAATCGAGGACTTATAAATATTTTCGCATTTTAATAACCCTTTTTATAAATAAAATGCGTATTTTGGTTTTTAAAACGTTAACAACCTAACGTTTGTCTTAAACATAGTAAACTATGTTTGTAAAATTTTTATAATTCCCAAAATATGTCCAGAATATAAATAGACATATTTTTTTATTAATAAACTGATTTAAAAAGGATTTAAAAATCCTTATTAATTATCGAAAACTCGATAATTAATTTAAAAATGTCAAATGACTTTTGAAAAATTTTCTAAATTAATATAGTGCATTATTATACACTATGGTCCAGAATATGAATTTATAAAATCCATATGGTATTATTTGCTATTTATTTATATATATACATATATACATTTACTTGTAATTTCAAATAAATAGGGAATAATTATCCAAAAATTCCCAAAATTGATATATACTTAGTATAATATCCCAACGTCAATATATATCATTAATATAACCTATAGTTCATCATAAGCATTCATTTCACAATATATAACAATTATTCACGGTAATACTTGATAATTGCCGAATAATTAGCAAATAATTTCTAAAAATTCTAAATAAATTCCAACATCATTAAACATTATATTATGACATTGTAACATCATAATATCAACTAAACTAATTTAAATCGTCACCATATGAGCTTGTAAGCTCTCGGCTTTTTCGATTTTATTTAGTATTTGGTTTTCAAAAATTCCAACAATTATATACTATGATTATATACTATAGTATATTAATATAACATCATTAAATTATCAAAAACCAATTAAATCATCACCATATAAGCTTGTAAGCTTTCGGCTTATTTGATTTAAATAGGTAAATGATTTCCAAAATTCTAATAAATTTATACAACTCATAAACAATATACTAAAGCATTAATATACCATCAGATGATTAAAACAACATCATACATCAACATATACTACCCATAGCTCTCGGCCTTTTTATAAAAATTAATCATTTGATTTTTCAACATCCTAAATAATTCATATAACATATAATCAATACATTAAAGCATTAATATGTCATCACATGCTTAAAATAAAATTATACACCAAGGTATGGTACATACATGCTCTTCGCTTTAATGAAATAATTAGCTGTGGTTTTCCAAAATTTTAAATAACATACTATAGTCTTAAATCATAACATAGATCAATAATACATGCTTAGAAAATGTTAAGAAGCATTCGTCATCACATATGCATTTTTATCATTTTCAAAATTATTTTAAACAAGGTCTATGGTTCAAAATTGTATATACATGCTAGATCCATTTCAACCATTTAATAAACAACCATCTATGCTCTTCTAATATATATTCACATATATTTTGGAATAAAATCATCAAGAACAATATATCTCATGCTCAAGAACATTTAAAACATATACATAAACATACATGGCATTCAAATACACACATATATATAAGAACATGTTCGATTTTTCAGTACAAAAGAGGTAAAATCGGTGCTAGCCTCATGTTTACCTTAGATATGATATAGAATCACAAGAATATGGTATGGTATCAAGGTTTGGAGGAGAAATGGAGAAGAAGAAGGATGAAGCTTTAAAATGGGAGGGGCTGCTCTCGGTTTTCTTGGTCAAGGAGAGAAAATGGAGAGAAAACGAGAGTGTTGAGTGTTTGTAATGTGTGTCGAGTGTAGTAGAGTGTAATGTGAAGAGCTCTCCCTATTAACTCTCTCCCACTCTCGATTTTTTTGCCAAAATCTGAATAAAATCTGCAGCAATTGATGGTGAGATAGTGATCATTAGGCTAGGGAAAAAGGGCTTCATACATCATGGTGTTAAAAAAGCACATCATTGTGCATGGGAAGGTAGCCATGGTTTTGAGGGTGTTTAGGGTGGTTTAATTTTATTCCATCCCTAATACTATATATATTAATCATATATGATCATAGGTATATAATACAAGCCATTAAAATAATTAAACCAAGATATACCATATTTTCAAAATACCGATAGAAAATTAGGAAAATAGGGTAAAATTATAAGTTACACCCATTATTGATATTCATGCTATTTTCGATCCAAATATACACATATATATCATAATATATGATTTAGATATTAAATAATATCATAGGATAAAATTATAGCATTTATTTATGCATAAGAAACCCTAATTTCAAAATTAGGTTTCAAAATTATAATTATAAGCTATCGAGTTTTAATGTTCCAAAACTGATTTCATAGTTTAATAATACTCATTTATATCATAACATATAGTTTAGATACCATATGATAATTTAATGGTGTCATTTCATGTGAAAACCAAAGTTTATAAACTTAGGGTTTTCAAAATTTCAACACCAAAATATCGAATTTAATAACTGAAAATTCGATTTTAATAAATATTAATACTGAAATTATATAGAATAATAATAGGAAATTAATTATTATAATTTCGAGCATTAAACTCAATTTTCAAACGCCTCAGACGCCGACGCTCAAAACGCCTCAAACGCTCAAAGTCGACTCATCTCAAAATGGTCGCAGAAGTTCATACTACTAAATAAATATATTCCTTTAATAAAGGAATTAAGATGGAAATTAATTCCAAGCTTCACCGCCGTAAAAATTCATGAAAAGTCGACGCTCGATACGCTTTGACGTTAAAATATTTTTCGACGAATCATGTCGTAATATTTCAACTTGAATTCACAACCTTAGTGAATTATAAAAGGAATTATAACGATATCGTATCGAAATCACAAGATTCGATGTCGTAAAAGATAATATACGACAAAACCCTAATTACGGTTTAGAAAACCGTAATCGATATTCGCTTTTCGAATATTACATTCCATCCTCACGAAAAATTTCGTCCCGAATTTGTATACCTCTAGAAAAATAGATCGGGTATTTTTCCTCATCGCTTCTTCAAGCTCCCACGTGGCTTCTTCTCGTCCGTGGTGTCTCCACAAAGACTTTGACTAACTAATCGACTTGTCCGTAGTTGCCGAACTTTGTGGTCAAGTATGGCCGCGGGTTCTTCCTTATAGCTCATGTCCGGGTCGAGGATCACGTGCTTTGGTCGTGAACGATTGAATCGATGCGACACGTGAAAACGTTATGCACATTCCCTAGGTTTGGCGGAAGAGCCAACCTGAAGCCATCGGACCTATCCTCTCTAGATCTCATAAGTCCTATAAAACGGGTCTAAGCTTTCCTTCGTGCCAAACCCGACAATCCCTCTCGATGGAGAGACCTTAAGAAATACTTTGTCTCCATCCTCAAATCGTAGCTCGGATCTCGCAGACGTCAGAAGATTTCCCGCCCCGAGCCTCTTTATTCTCATCCTAATTTGTTGAACGATTTCGATCATTTCGCCACCGCATCGTGCCCTATGACTTTTCTCTCACCGACTTCATCCCAATAAAGTGGTGATCTACACTTTTGCCATACAAGGCTTCAGACGGGGCCATGCCGATCGTCGCTGATAACCTTGTTGTAAGCAAATTCAATCGAGGTAAAATATCTTCCCATTTTGCACCTCGATCCAAAATTACGCTCTAAGCATATCTTCTAGCGCTTGATCGCTCTTCCTCATCGTCCATCGGTTTGTGGGTGGAATGTCAGATCAAGTTTAATCTGCACTCAGCCTTCTCGCAAGCTAATCCAAAATCTGGATGTGAACTTGGAGTCTCGATCGAGGTAATAGATTTTGGCACTCCATGTAGTTGTACAATTTCCTTAACGCATACCGGGCCAACTTATCGGATCCATAAGTGCTTTGAATAGGTAGAAAGTGAGCACTTTTGGTAAGTCTATCCACAATTACCCATATGGCTGTGTTTCCTTCTCGATTTGGGTAAGCTTGTAACGAATCCATCGTTATATCGTCCCACTTCCATTCGTGGATTTCCACGGTTGTAACTTCCGTAAGGACGCTGGTGTAGGCCTTCACTTGTCGACAAACAAGACAGCGTTTCTACGAAAGAAGCTATGTCTCGCTTCACGCCTTCCCACCAAAATTTTTCCTTCGTGTCCCGGTACATTTTAGTACCGCCTCGCGGGCGGTGTATGGCGACGTGAGCCTCACTCATGATTTCGCTCGAGCTTTGCGTCGTCAGAACGCATATCCTACCTTCAAACAATAAGGCGTTATCCTGCCTCTTGAAAATTCTCGAATCCTTCAGACCTTAGTCTTCTCGGATCTTTTCCAACTTCTCCTCCATCCTTCGTCCTCGACAATTCTTTTTCTTAGGTCGATGCCAATGTGAGTGTAGCGACACACCACAATTGTCTCAAAGCGGTTCCACTAGTTCAATCCTCATCCTACCAAACTCTTCAACGAAGTTTTTCCTCTCAGATAAAGAGACATCCTAACTGTACGGTTTCACGACTCAAGGCGCCACCACTACATTCGCTTTCTCGGTGATAGTTAATACCACACCGTAATCTTCACTAATTCAAGCCATCTTCTTTGTCTCATATTCGATCTCTTTGTTCAAGAAATACTTCAAACTTTTATGGTCCGTGAAGATCTCACATCTCACACCGTAGAGATGGTGTTCCATATTTTTAGTGCATGAACCACACCGCTAATTCCAAATCGTGGGTCAGGTAGTTCAGTTCAGGTCCGAGTTGTCGGACGCGTAGCTATCACTTTTCCTTCTTGCATCAAAACACAACCCGCCAAGTCTTAGATGCGCTCAGATAGACCACATACCCCTTGTCCGCTCGACCGCTAGAACCGTGCACCGTCAATTTTTCTTTGAGTATTTGAAAACTCGCCTCGCACTCATCATCCAATTGAACTTGATTCCTTCCGAGTAGTCGGGTTATCGCCTTGCAATCTTGGAGAATCCTTCATGAATCTCCTATAGTAGCCACCAATCCTAGGAAACTTCTAACTCGTCTTCGAGTCTTTGGTGATTTCCATTCTCGCACGGCCTCTACTTTCGCCGGATCTACTTTTATACCTTCACAGACACGATGTGTCCAAGGAACATAACTTCCTTCAATTAAAACTCACATTTGCTAAACTTAGCAAAGAGTCTTCATTTCTCAAGGTTTGCAAAACCGTTTTAGATGTTCCTTATGCTCCTCTTCATTCTTTGAATAAATAAGGATATCATCTATGAAGACCAAAACAAATTTATCCGTAAATGGATGGAATACTGCTCACGAGGTCCATGAATACGGCCGGTACATTGGTTAATCCGAATGGCATAACTATGAATTCATAGTGGCCATATCTCGTTCGAATGCGCCTTAGGTACATCCTCGCATCAGATTTTCACCGATGGTATCCTCGACTTAAGATCGATTTAGAGAATACCCCGCCTCGTGAATTGATCAAACAGTCATCAATTGGTAAAGGGTATTTGTTCTTTAGTGTCATCTTATTTAGCTCCCTATAATCGATGCACATCCTCAAAGAACCATCCTTCTTCTTAACAAACAAGACAAAGCGCCCCCAAGGTAGACACTCGCCTAATGAATCCTAGATCCAAAAGCTCTTGATTTGGATTTTCAGCTCTTCTAGCTCCTTCGGCCATCCTATAGGCGCCCGACACTGGGCTGATCCTGCCCAAGTCGATGGTAAACTCTAGTTGTATATCGTGAGGTAGTCCTGTAGATTTTGAAACACGTCCGAAAATTCCTGACAACTTCAATATCTTCTACCCGTGCTTCGGTTTATCCTCATCGTTTAAATAAACAAGGAATGCATGGCATCCCTCTCGTTCATCATCCTCCCAGCTTGTAGTGTCGATACTATCGGAATCCTCCTCCCATGCCGATCCCGTGGAAGTGCGTGGCTTTCGTCCGTGAAAGTGAAACGAAATTTTCCTTTCCTTACAGAATTGTGGAATGATTCTTAGCTAACCGCCTATTCCGAGGATTATGTCTACATCATCCATGGGTATTATGTTTAGGTCGTTAGCCGTAACCTTAAGTGATCCTAATGTCAACTCTAGGTTCGAGCAAAAGTGGTAACGGTCATAATCCCTCCTATGGGCGGCGAGATTCTCATATCCTGCTCGATTTTTCGCACCTAAGGCTCAAAGATTTCTACGCATGATTTTGCAATAAAAGAATGCGAAGCACCAGATCGAACAATACTATAACAGTGTAGGTTGAGTAGAACTCCCATACCGCCAAGTTTCTCGTTCTGCTCGCTCGCCTCCTATGCAGGCGAGTTTCAAATAGCCGACCGAGGCTGATGGGCGCCGTCCCGGCCGATTCGCGGCCGCCGCTCGCTCGGTGGCCGCCGGGCGCTGGCGCGGTGGTTGACGCCCGCTGTTGCGGTGGTTGCCACCACCGCTGCGGATTTGTTGCCGCGTCGCCGCTTTGTTGCGCCGCTGGAGTTGTTGTTGAGGCCGGGCCGCTTGCACCGGAGTTGAGGGGTTAAATAAACCGCGGCGGTTGGGGTTGAAGTCAGATAGCCCTTACCGGCCGAGCATTGCCCGCTGGTTCGGCTTACATCCGAACGTGACACCGGGCAATTGTCGGCGAATGCCCGCTTGCCTCCGCACTTATAACAGCCACCACGCTTACGCTGCACACACACCCTTGTGTGTCCTATGGCATCGAGGGCACTGAGGTGTCCTCACTGCTCATGTGGTCCCTTGTCGGTGGAGCATAAGCCGCCTCTTCCACCTTGTCCTTGTGGCGCTGTCTCTTGCCACTTCAAGGCCAGGACTTATGTCCCAAAGCTCCCGCTGTTGTTATTCCCGCGGTTGGGTTCCCATTTCCTTTCCTTTATCCAAGCATTGTGTGTCCGAGACGACACCGACTTATTTTCGGCCATGGCCGCCTCAATATCTAAAGCTCGCATGCGAGAGCTTCAGTAGGACAGTCCCCATGGTCGGCAAGAGACATGCGATCTCCATTCTTAGCCCTCGCTCGAACTTTTCCGATATTTTCAAGTCGGTGTCCACCAGCTCTGTGCATATCTCGACATCTCGCAGAAGTGCGATCATAGTCGTTACGGTCATCCTTTCTTGTTTTAGCAGAAAACTCCGCCCTTCTTCCTCTTATAGCTTTTAGGTATGTACTTTTCATACACCTCCCTCAAATCCTCCCACGAGAATTCTTCAAGTTGTTCACCGTGAAAGTCTTCTTCCGCCTCCCACCGTGTCACCGTCCTATGTCGAAGGTAACACACGATAGCCTTTCCGTGCTGCATCTTAAAATGTAAAACTGCTCAATGGCCCTAACCCATTGTTCGGCTTCTTCCGGCTACCTTTTCCGCAAAGACAGAGGGGTTCTGCCTTAGATACATTTCTTCGATCCCGCGATCGGGCCGAGGTGGAGGTGGTGGGGAATATCTTCCGCTCTTGCTTGGGATCCTACCCTTCCTCTCGGCCTTCCCACCTCGACCCCTCGGGTTCCCGCCCCGATTCCTTCATGAGGCATGTCGCTATAGAAAATGTAATCATTAGCACTTATTCTTTTCATAACTCAACATACACCAATGCTATTACGGCTTTATCAGAAACGATTCCAAACAGAAACCACTCTAACGAACATAACTTGCCGCAAAAGCCCTATTAGGTCATGTATATATATATTCAAAATTTCGCCATAAAAGGGATGTTCAAAACCAACGGTTATACTAAAAGAGAAATAAACATAAGTCCCGCCCACACGGCCTTCCAAAAGTTAAGGTTCTAAGTCCATCACTAAAGATTAAACATAGGAAAAGGAAAACAATGTGCTTAACATAATAAAAAAATCTCCTTAAGCTTCATCGTGGTCTACATCATGCGCCCTCCCACCGTCCGGCCCTCCTCGGATCTTCCTCCTCCTGAGTCGCCCTCGCCGCCGAAATGTCCATGCGGGCGCCTCGATGGACCGCCCATCGCTTCACCATCGGTATGTCTCGCAGGGGTTAAGAGCGTCGTCGATTCACCCGATGCTCGTAGTCGGGCGGATCGGGCCGTAGCCACCGCGACATCTGTTACCCTCATCCGTGGCCGTCCGACCCAAGTGCTCGATCGGTGGTGCGGCCGGGACCATAGGTGGTGAGGTGGTACCGTGGACGACGGGTGTCCGGCGTGGGGTGGAAATACCGCCTCCCGCGGGCTCCTGGCGTGCCGCCTTCTAAGCGAGCAGCCTTCCTCACAAAGGAAAGCGAGGCACGACCGGGTCAATCGCCTCGAACCTCCGTAAAGCCACTCGCGACTCATCCCGCCAGTATACTCGGGGGGAGGAGGTAGGGTCCTCTCGTTCGCCTGCACATGCCGTACACGTAAGTCGTGACTCACGAACCGGGCAAATCTCCCACCAAGTCGTAGCGCCCATCGCCCGAGATGTAATCTCCGATATCTCCCGGCATACCCATCCCAGTGCAGGGAGTATCGCTAGTAGGTGCCGGATGTCATTAATCGCCACGCCTGGTTCAAGCGCCTCCAAAGACGGAGGTAATATGCCAAGAACTCACCCAAGTCTTCCCAACAGACATCCACCGGAGCGATAAATACTCACCTCCTCCTCTCGGGTGGGTGTGGTCCAATCCTCCTCCTCGAGATATCTCATCCTCCATCCGTCACGAACAAAACTAACATAAGTCAACTATCGCCATCTCAAAAGAAAGGATATCTTAAGCGTAACGTGAAGCAACTAGATAAGGTCAAGCAAGTCTATAAGGTAGGCAACATCATACTGCACAATACTTACTACAACTTACCTTGTTAGTCTTACCCAAACGTATACACAAGCCAACAACATCTTAATATAAGCTACGAGATTCTTATTCTATACCAAACACTCGAACTAGAGTTCAACGGACTCTATCGTATTCTGGAGGCGGAATTAGGATTCTGTTCTTCATAACAAATGAAGATCAGTGTTAGAGTACGCAGGTTAAAACCATGCGTAAATCGGAGTCCCAACGAGAGATATAGCTAAACAAAATTTATGTGCAGTGCAGGAAATTTGCGCGATCGTGCAAATTGCTAATCGAGACGATGTCAACGTAATACGCCCATCGCCTTCGGGTTTTTATGTTGAGGCTGAACATTCTGAAGCCGTAAGTGACGCCCATGTCGTGATTTGTGTCGATGCTCACCATGTCGAAGTAGTGATGAAGTGTCGACGTTGTTCATCTTTAAGGTCGAGGTCACCCTTGCTCATCCTTCGCTCGCCTTTCGCTGCTCGAGCTTGAGGCCATCATTACCTCATTCTTCCTATCGTTCTTTGTTATCGTAAGGAAAAGAAGTTCAGATTTATGTTCTTACACGATATGTGAACATGCCCTTAGAGTCTAAGTTCGCCTTATTATAACATATCGCTCATCATAAACAAAATTTTGGAAGTTGGAACGAGGCTTCAATTGAAATTTTTGGAAATATGATTTCAACATAACAATCATAATCAACTTATATGCATATCAAAATGGATTCATTCATCCCATGTTGATCATTCAACTAGTACCACCATGTACTTTCATATCAATACTCGTATCGCATTAGTTCAACTAAAATATTTGGGAAAAAATTTCTTGCTCAACTTTCATTTTCATCATAAAAATTTTCATAATAATCAAATCCTTCAAAAGTCCTTCCAATTGTTCAATCATCTAATATTATTTTAGACATATTTGGAAATTATGAGCAATTTTCGAAAATAATTGGTCGATAAAATACAAAATAGCCGTGAGCCTTTTTTAAAAATTGGAATAAGGATTTTAAACTTAAATTCATTATTTATAATGAATTATATGTTTAAAATTATTTTAAACATATTATAACAGTTATAAAAGAAATCAATCGAAATTGATTTTCAAAGAATTTAATATTAACGTATGACTTTAGTAATTTAATTACTAAGAAAAGTCAAAATTGTCGACTTTTGAAATCAACGCATAAATATCGCTCGATAAATACGCTAATACGCCGTAAGACGCACCAATTGCTAATAACATCACGCTGATATGAAAGGGTTTCATATTTGAAATCGTGAAATCGAAAACGGAGAAAACGCCGACCATTTACCAAGAGGGTAAATTGGTAACTTTCAATACATATCCCGCCTCTATCAAGAACGAGAAATGTTAAAATGATACGCTGCTGAGAAACGAATTAAATTCATTAAAGAATTCAATTTATATCGATATGAAATATCGAATCTTATTATAGACTTTGTAAGTCTCGAATTACGTAAACGACGTACTAAAACATCCTTTTTATATAAAGGTGTGGACGCTGACGCACCAGCTGGACGTTGACGAGTAAGAAAACGTTAAAGACGATCAATAATTTCCAGTGTGGGCTTTATTACTAAAATGTAACAACTTTGCTACTCTTTTCAACTGCCTTTGTTTACGATTTTCAACCATTGCTAAAATTGTTTAAATGATTACCCGCCAAAATGTTTACATTTTGTGTATCGATCCTATCCATGAATGATGTGATGTTGTTGGGTTATTTCCAACTTATGAATGAAAATCGATATCGATCCTATGCCAAGGCTTATACCGCCAGATTAACGTGTACATCGATGGTGACCGTGTCTAGTAAGGACATTCACGGTTGGTCACGGGTCGTAGAGGAGGCCTCTTCACGACTTTCGACTATGATAATATGATGGAATGATAATAAGGGATATGGATCACGACACCAAGAAAATGCTCGCCAAGCCTTTTATAAACTCGTGAAAATATTTTAGTAAAGTCAAGACATTTTCAAATAAAACCCTTGTTTCTTACCATTATATTGGCGAGTAATTCAAAGAAAACAAAATGTTTTCTGCATAAGTCCACCGGTGCAAATTTTGTACTTAGCCGCATGTTTGTTTTAAACGTGCGAGTTTGAGCTCGATGTCATGATGGAGGAGTGTTGAGGAAGTCCTTCGTCTCGATGTTTGTTAGAATTGTTAACCTCAATACATATCGTCATATATGTATTCACACACTTCATTGCAACTCGAACTGCTTTTATTTTTATGTTGGATGTTAAGATAATGTGAACTATGAAGTCCTTCGATCGTAATATCCTTTCGATCCGCTACAAAACCTTTGATCCGAAATGTTGTAAGTGTATGTTTAATCCTAAGTTCTATATTCTCATGTGATGTTCTTTATCGTGACAGCCTTCCGTATCCATGAATACTATTCCTAGTATTAGTCCGCACACCGGTTATCCCGAGTGGTGGGCGTGACAGAGTGGTATCGTGAGCGCTGTTCGAAACTCCAATTCCTTCTAAAACTAAGTCTAGATTGAGTCACCGGACTTCTAGAAAATCTATCGCTATCCTCAACACTCCATCACATCGAGCTCAATCGAAAAAGGTAGTTTTTTTGAACTTATGAAGTGAAAATTTTATATGGTGATCAAGTTTGAAAAGATTTTGAAGTAAAAGGAATAGGAAAGTTATAGTGTTATGATGATCAAATGAAGAGTTATGAGTAAAGATTTTCAAAATTCTAAATTTTGTAATCGAATAGTAATGATATGAAGTGGTTAAGTTGAAATATATGTTTGAAACGAATCATGATGATTAAAGACGAACGATGAAAGCAAGATGATATGTACAAATATGTATGAATGAACTATGATGTTGTTTGATGTCAGGTTTATGAATTATGAAATCTATGTTGATAACAAAGTATGCTATTCTCTTGAGAAGAACATAGATTTATATAGGAAGTATGTTCACATAATGAAAGAAAACAAAAGAATGATAGGAAGCATGAATGTGTTTTTAATTTCTGATTTTGAACGACGAGAATGGAACGTAAAGATGATCGAGAACAACGTTGACCATGAAGAATGAAGAAGGTGGATATTGTATCACAGTTTTAATGCAAGCGACCATAATCACAATTTCAACATGCGTGACCGTTGACCGGAATTTCAGAATGATAAGCATCAATTTGAAGACGTGGATGTAATAGTTATACTACGTCGGCAGCAGCCATAGCGTGCACAATTTCGTCATCGGCATCTTCTCGAAATACCGCTACAATCGCGAAGATTTTCTGCACTGCGCAGTAAATTTGTTTTTAATCGCACTCTTCGATAGACTCCGCTTTCACGCATGGTTTTCGCCATGATTCCTAACATTCTGAACTTCATTTGTTATGAAGGATAGAATCTCTTTTTCCATCTCCAGAATACAGTAGAGTCTGGTTAAAGTTTAGCTCGAGTTTTAGATAGAGCAAAGAAACCTATAATACCCCGTGTAGCTTAAAATAGCAATAGGAGTTTTGTTTACTAGGTAGAGTAAGAATGTCTGGTTATGGGTTGTAATCGTTAGCATTTATCGCTTTATAGGTTGAATAGTTCATCCTAGTTGATTAATCGAAGTACTAAGCTACCCTATCTGCTATCAGATATTAATAGTGTCTAACGATTAGTTTTGATCGCGACAGATGGAGGAAATGCGCCACATTGGAGGAGGAGGATAGACCTGACCCGACTCCCGAGGAGACCATCCGATTCACCGAAAGCTGGATGTGCCGCGAGGATCTAGGAGAGTTTTGATGTACTATTTTAGATCAGGAGGAACGCCGAGCATATGGCGGACGGACTACGATGGCATCAAACGCCTTCTTACTATACTTCCATGTGATTGGGAAGACTATGCTCGTGAAGTTTCCGGAGATTACATTTACCGTGCTGATCGAGGATATGATTTGATAGGCGATCTACCCAGTTCATCACCCACCGACATATGTATATAGATTTATGGCGCGCAGACCGAGAGGACCTTATCTCCTCCACGGAGTATACATGGCGTGATGAGTCACCGAGTGGTCAGACACCGAGGTTCCACGGATAGTTGACCCGCTGGTGCCTCGACATCGATTGACGAGGGCAGACTGCTCGCGCACTTGAGCAGCCTGCACTCAGAGCCTTGGGAGCCCTTGTTTTCCCACCTCCGATATTTGGACACCGATGCGCTCACCACTCCCGCCTACCACCGATGGCGCAGACCCCTACCGCCACGAGAGTTTCCGCCGACAACATGGATTAGTGTGACAGTACTCTTGATGGGTATAACCCCATCCATGATAGCTACAATCCGATTCGTGTGGATTATGGTCCATCAAGGGACATCCCTATGGTAGAGAGTAATGGAGCCGACCTCTAGAGTATATGGCTGTATGATGACTTGAACGAGGAGGAAGAGGATCCTGAGGAAGATGAGGAAGATTCGAGGAGTTGATATTGATATTGATGTTGATGTAAAAATTTGAAGGATTATGTTATCTATTTTATGTATGTTTTGTTTATGCTTTTGAAGAACTTGAACAGTGAGGGAACTTGATTTTTGTAAGGCTATAAAGCCACTGTGCATGACTTTTAATTTTTGTAAAGCCTTAAAGCCGATATGTGTATGGCTCTTTTCTTTTGAAATGTTTTGGAAGTAAGCATGTAAGTGATCCCTAATGTAATGACTTTTGTTTGCAAGGTACTTTATCTATGGTGCATTTGCAATTATATATATGACCCGAGAGGGCTTTTGCAACAAAAATTGTGTATGACAAGAATGAAATGCTTTATTTAAGATATTGTTTCTAAAAAGGCAATAATAAAATTTTACATATTCAAGTTATAAAAAAAAAAATGATGCATGATGCTAATGATATATTTTACACAACAGAATGCCTCCTAGACAAGACCCTGAACGAGAAGTAAGGGGCAGAGGCAGACCTAGGAGAAGAGGTAGAACCCGTGAGCAAGAAGAACAGCTATACCTCAACCACCTCCACCTCAACCCGACCGCAGGATAGAGGAATTATTCTAAGGCAAAACCTCCTACTTTAATGGGAAAGGTAGTCCGTAAGATCTTTGAACAAAGGGATGAGAACTATAGAGAGAATTTTCACATTTTTAAGGTGCACGCACAAGAAAGATCATGTGTGGCCTTTCGCTAAATGGACTCTTGATTTACGTGGAGGCCGAAAGAAAACATTTACAAAGCAGAGCGTATGGAAGAGTTAACATGGAAGATTTTAAAGGAAGTGTATGATAAGTATGTACCAAAAGTTATAAGAAGAAGAAGGAACATGATTTTTCTTGTTAAAACAGAAAAGATGTCGGTAATCGACACGATCGCACGCTTTGCGAAATGTCTAGATATGCACCGGATCAAGTGGACACGGACTTAAAATGGCGTAAAATTTAGATCGTGGTTAAGGCCGTAAATAAGAATGTCTCTCGCCGGTCTTGGAGACATGACTTATACAGAGGCTCTTACACTAACTTTGACATTGAGGCAAAGAATGCGGATGATAAGTCAGATCAACGGATGCGTAATACAATGGACAAGGGAAAGAGAAATGGGATACTAGTTTTAGTAACAAAGCAATAGGGAAATTTTGAAAACAAGAATAACAAACAACAAGTGTGAGGAACTCAAGAAGTCGAGGCGCAAGGATGGAGGAAGCCAAGATTTGTTCCTCCAACAAGGGGACCACAAGAGCAACGGCGGCTCTTCCGCGCCCAAAGTGCCGAAAGATGCACACGGAATGTGCATGGCGGGCGATGATCGAGCTAAAACACACTCAAATTCACTCAATCGCATAAGGTAATCGTGGCGTGGTAAGTTAACACGAGTCGCTCTCAAGGAAAACTTAATGTATGCATTGTTCGTGTTAACATGTGAAACGATTAAAACCTAAACATTCTAATGCCAACGGGGTTGAACATGCCGTAATTGAAATACGAGAATAAACAAAGAACCTAAGTCAGGGGTTGTCAATCCCAAGCTAAACTAATAAAGCGATAAATCTAAACCAGGGGTTGTCAATCCCTAGTTGAACTACAAAGCGATAAATCAAAAGCAGTAAATATAAGCAATAGCAATCATATTATTCATAGGGTTTGTCAATCCCTAATCTGAATCTAATTGCAAATAAACGAAAGCAGGAAATCATTACGTAATATAAATTGATAGAAACACGAGAACACTTCATTGTCACTTCTGAAATTGAATCCCACAGAAATCATCAAATAAAACACTATGAAATTGATTCTGAAAAAACTGATGAATCCAGAAACATGAACTGATAATCCAAAGAATATAACTTGATTACAAGAAATCATTCAATAAACTGAAAGCAAGAATTAAACTAAGATTTATCTGTTTTGAGACGTTGAAAAGCTCTCAAGAATCATGGCGAAGAAAAGAGCACCGGTCCTCTCCAAAAATAAGAATCGAAATCGAAACGGCGCCTCGTAAAAGACCTAGCGCGCATATATATATTAAATAGGAGTGAGCGCGGTTCAAGCCGAAGGCCGCTCGTAAAACTCATCGCCTCATTTGTGAGCGCCACCGGCGAACAACGCCGAATTTGAGTGATTCAGTGCGCCGGGCGACGTGAGCCGGGCGACGTCGCAGCGGCGGTTTAGGGGCTGCCACGGACGACGCTTCACCGCGCGGTGCGAATCGAGCGCCGGTTGGGAAGCTAGCGCCGGATGGGCGAGGCGGCTGGGCGCTGGGCATCGCCATCGCCAGCGCCGGGTGGAGGTCGCAGCGTGCGCGAAGATTGGGCGCTGAGTGGGAGACGAACGGGCGCCGATACCCGCCACCGGATGGGCGTCGGAGTTGCGGGGTCATGGCGGTGCGGCGAAGCTAACGCCGATACCAGCCGCCGAAGGGCGGCGATGCGGGCGCCGGGCGGGCGCTGCAGTATTGGCGGGCGCCGCGGGCGGGCTGGCGGGCGCTGGCAGCCGAGGGCGTGACGAGGCGGGCGAAGCGAAGCGACGCTTGCTGAACGCGCGAGTAAAATTCATGAACGTCGCCGGTTAGCACGCGGCCGGGTGACCGAGACTTGGGCGGGCGCGCGCGGCGGGCGGGCGGGCGGCGCGACGCGCGCGGCGCGCGGGCGCCGGCACGCACGCACGACTTGACGTTGCCTCCGCTTCTCGCGTCCGAACTCCGACGGCGATTCGCTTGCGCCTATGAACTTGTCGAGATGCTCTTCAATTATATCGATCCTGGTAGATCCAATTCATCCTATTTTCGCCGCTTTCCTACAAAACATCAAGACGAACGGTAAGTCCGAATCGATAAATATTACTCAACCAAAGGCATAAATAGACAAACCATAGAAATGACACGTAAAACAATACCAAGAATCATCATAAAATCATACCAAAGCAAATGAAATGTTTTAGGTGTGGTATGAAAGGACATTATGCAAACTTTTGTCCGGGGTACGTTCGAAAGCAGTAAGGCCGAACCAACCCAGAATGTCCAACCACCGAGGGCTATCCAATTTCACCCAACCTCAACAAAGAATACAAACAAGAACAATGGCAACAACCTCCACAACAATCGCAGCAACACAACAAAGAATACAACAACAAAGAAGTGGCAACTACCCCAAAGAACGAAGACAACAACCACTACGGCAACGCTGCAACAACAGCCAGATAACAAGAATAAATTTCAAAGAAAGGCAAGCACCACGTCACCGCAGCTACCTCAAAGTTAGGGCATATGCTTTGCACCGCGACAAAACGAACAGACTGTGGAAACCGCGGTATGGGAATCCTTCTCAACATGCTCGTTATAGATTGTTCGACACGGTGCTTCGCACTCTTCATAGCAAAATCATGCGAGATCTGCTGGGACTTAGTGCTATAAAAGCCAATCAGATATGAGAATCTCTTCACCTATAGGAGGGATTATGATCACATACATTCGCTCGAACCTAGAGTTGAACTTAGGATCACTAGGGTTCTCGCAAATAATTTGAACATAATACCCATGGGTGACGAGATATAATCCTAGAATGGACCGGTTAATGCAAACCACTCCACAATTCTTTGCAAGGAAAGGAAAATATCATTTCAATTACCGGACAAGAAGCAACGCACTTCCACTAATTAGTATGGGAAGGAGAGTCCCGATTGTATCCGCATTGAAAGCGAGGAAAATGATGAATAAGAAAGGATACCATGCTTTTCTCGTTTATCTGAACGGAGAAGAAAAACCGGAATTGAAGGTAGAAGACATAGAAATTGTCAGGGAATTTCCTGATGTGTTTCTAAGGATCTACCAGATTACCTCCGATAGACAATTGAATTTACCATCGACTTGGAACCGTGATCGGCTCCAAAGGTCAAAGGCACCCTATGTAATGGCCCCAAAGGAATTGGAAGAACTGAAAATCCAAATCCAAGAACTGTTGGACCTAGGTTTCATTAGACCTAGTGTTTCGCCTTGGGGAGCACCTGTATTGTTTGTTAAGAAGAAGGATGGATCTTTAAGGATGTGTATAGACTATCGAGAGCTGAACAAGATGACACTCAAGAACAAATATCCTTTACCAAGAATCGACGATTTGTTTGATCAATTGAGAGGAGCAGGCATATTTTCAAAAATCGATCTCAAGTCAGGATACCATCAACTCAAGGTACGACCTGAAGACATAGCTAAAACTGCATTCCGAACAAGATATGGCCATTATGAATTTGTAGTTATGCTGCTCGGATTAACTAATGCACCAATTGATTATGGACCTCATGAACCGAGTGTTTCATCCGTACTTAGACAAGTTTGTCTTGGTTTTCATAGATGACATTCTCATCTATTCGAAAAATGAGGAAGACCATAAGGAACATCTAAGAATGGTGTTACAAACTCTGAGGAATGAAAGATTATTTGCTAAGTTCAAGAAATACGAATTTTAATGAAGGAAGTAATGTTCCTAGACACATCGTGTCTGCCGATGGAATCAAAGTGATCCAAACAAAGTGGAAGGTCTGGCAAGAGTGGAAATCACCGCGAACTCGTAATGAGATCCGAGTTTTCTAGGGTTGGTGGTTATTATAGGAGATTCATTGAGGATTCTCCAAAATAGCGAGACCAATGACCCAACTACTCCGAAAGGGAGTTAAGTACACTTGGACTGAAGAATGTGAGGCGAGTTTTCAAAAACTCAAAGAAAAGTTAACAAGTGCACCGGTGTTAGCTGTCCCAGAATCAGATAAGGAATATGTGGTTTATACCGGCCTCAAGAACGGACTAGGATGCGTTTGATGCAAGAAGGAAAAGTAATAGCATACGCGTCACGGCAACTTAGACCACATGAGTGAACTACCCAACACATGATTTAGAATTAGCGGCGAAGGGTTCATGCACCTTTGAAAATATGGAGACACCATCTCTACGGAGCGAGATGTGAAATCTATACGAGATCATAAGAGTTTGAAATACTTCTTGAAAAGAGATCTAAACACGAGGCGAGAAGATGGCTCGAACTAGTAAAAGATTACGACCGTGGTATTAACTATCACCCGTAAAGCGAATGTAGTAGTCGACGCTTTAAGTCGTAAAATCAAACTAAATTGGGATGTCTCCTTACGCAAGAAGATAAACTCATTGAGGAGTTCAACAAATTAAGAATTGAACGGTTAAATGGTAGGAGGCGATCATGAGTCAGATCGCCACACTCACCATGACACCGATCTAAGAAAAAGGATCATTGAGACAAAGGATGGAGGAAAGTTAGAAAAGATAAGAGGAAGAGCGAGGATCATGGTTGAAAATTTCCGGAAGCATCGATAATGCTTTAATGTTCGAAGGAAGAATATGTGTTCCTCGATGATCCGAGATTCTGAACGACATAATGAGCGAGGCTCATGATACACCTTATACCGCCCACCCAGCAAAGACAAAGACGTACAAGACCTAAAAGAAAAGTTACGGTGGGAAGGCATGAAACGAGACATAGCTTTTTCAGAGAACGCCTTATTTGCCAACAAGTAAAGCTTTACACCAACGTCCCTACGGAAGTTACAACCGTTGGGTATACCCGAGTGGAAGTGGGATGAAATAACGATGGATTTCGTTCTGATTTTGTCACGACCCCACTCCGGACCAACCCGGACTGGAGGGCGACTAATACTAGGAGTAGTATTTTAGAGGTTACATGGCTAACATAGAGATGCATAACAAAGATAAACTAGCATGCTTGAACATAATATGAGATAATGTCATAACGGTTTGAAAAAGGGTTAGGCCATCGGACCCCAAAACTTGGCCCGATCCGATGGACCTCAATAGTTCATAAACATAGAGCATAAATAAAGGAGTTCAAAGTGTAGCAGCGAAAAGTGTGTGAATACATATATGACGATATGCATTCAAGGTATAAACCACAAATTCAAATAAACTGATCAAGGACACTGGACTCCTCAACACATTCCCCATCATCACCATCGGAGCTCAACTCGCACATTTAAAACAAAATGCAGGCTAAGTACAAATATTGTACTCGGTGGACTCATGCCGAAACATTTGATAACATTTGAATTACTGCCAATATCGAGTAAGTCATGGGTTTTAGTTAAGAATGCCTCAGGCTTACTAAAATCATTTCATTCATAAAAGTAGCTCGCCAAGCATTTTCTTGGTGTGTATGGTCCGTATCTCATAGTCACAATACATAATAATAATAATAATAATAAACGCCGAGAGGAGGCCTCCCATCTACGACGCCGTGACCGTCAGTAATCCCATCAACAGACAAATCACTCTCTGCAAGCATATGTTAACACAACAGATAGTTCCAACCTTCACGCCAATCCTAGCTGTGCATTTATCATCCCACAGACCCGACATTTAAAAGGTTGGGTGCTACCACAACAAATGATATAATAGTTCCAACCATCTCCACAGTCCTACCCGCATAACAGATAGATCCATACACAAAACGAAATATTTTTAGCGGTGTAATGCAAGAAACATTTGATAACATTGTAAAATAAGTGCGTAAATAAACTCATTTGGTGTAACAAGAAGTCACATTTCGGTGGGGTAAGAAAAGGCCCACATTTTAAAGATAAAGCCCACCGACTATGGTTCATTGTAAAAGTCCTAGTTCGCTCGCTCGTCGAAATCCCGTCATTGCGTTTGCGTCCACACTTTTACGAAAAAGCGAGGCTTTAGTACGTCGCTCAAGTCTCCGGAGACTTCCAAAGCTAAGATAAACTTGATATTTCATATCGATGTAGACCGAATTCCTAGTTAATTGAATACGCCTCTAACACGATAATTGAATTATTCTCGATCCTCGAGATACGCTCAACGATAAGTCGTTTTTCGATATATGGATTTCGTTTGTGAAATCTTTTCTTACTAATGAGGTATCATACTCAATTAGTATATCTTACGCCGTCTTCGACGTATTTATAATCAGAAATTGCACGTTTGACTTAAAAAGTCAACGTAGTCAACACTGGTCAACAAAGTCAACGATTTTGACTTTCAAATAGTAATTTCTTACTATTTCGTTTTATAAATTGAATTTGATCGATTTGAAATCGTAAAGTCCTTTTTCTTGATTTGTCACGCAAATCAAAGGACTCATAAATAATTTCGCATTTAATATACCTTTTATAAATAAAACGTATATTTTCGATTTTATAACGTTATAAACTAAACATTTGTCTCAAACATAGTAATCTATGTTTATAAGATTTTGTAAAATTCAATTATGTCCAGAATATTAATTTAACAAATATTTTATTAATAAACTGATTTAAAAAGGATTTAAAAATCCTTATTAATTATCGAAAACTCGATAATTAATTTAAAAATGTCAAATGACTTTTGAAAAATTTTCTAAATTAATATAGTGTATTATTATGCACTATGGTCCAGATTATGAATTTATAAAATTCATATGATATTGTTTGCTATTTATTAATATATATACATATATATACTTACGGTAATTTCAATAATTAGGGAATAATTATCCAAAAATTCCCAAAATTGAAATATACATAGTATAATATCCCAACATCAATATACATCACCAATATAACCTATAGTTCACCATAACCATTCATTTAATAATATGTAGCAATATTCACGGTAATTGCTTGATAATTACCAAATAATTAGCAAACAATTTCTAAAAATTCCAAATAAATTCCAACATGATTAAACATTACACTATAACATTGTAACATCATAACATCAACCAAAACATTTGAATCATCACCATATGGAGCTCAATAGCTCTCGCTTTTTTGATTCAAATGGTATTTTGATTTTCAAAATTCCAACAATTATATACTATGTTTATACACTATAGTATACTAATATAACATCATAATATCTATCAAATCTAATTAAATCATCACCTTCAAGAGCTCAAAGCTCACGGCTTATTTGATTTAAATTAGTATTTGATTTCAAAATTCTAATAATTTCATACAATGTATAAACAACATACTAAAGCATTAATACACCATCGCATGTTCAATAATAAAATCATACACTAACATATCCACTTATATGCTCACTAGATTTTCAAGAAAGTGTGCAATTGGTTTTCAAAATTCTAATCAATTCCTAGAACATATAATCAAGGTTCTAAAGCAATAATATGCTATTGTATGCTTGAAATAAAATTATACATTAAGGTACATACATATATTGTTCACGGTATTCATGAGAATCAAGCTGGGTTTTCCAAAATTGTTAAATCCATACCATAGTCTTAAATCATAACATAGATCAATAATACATGCTTAGAACATACTAAGGAGCATTCGGTCATCTTGGTACATTTTATAAAATTTTCGAAAATTAATATGAACATGTACTATGGTTCGAAAATCATATATTGTCAAGATGCATTCATACATTTGATATACCATATCCTATGTTCATCTAATCATATATTCTCATATTTTTGTAAATAAAAACCTCAAGAACATGTATATAAACAATGGCTCATGCTCAAGAACATTTAAACATATATATACATACTATGAAAATTTCGAACACACATACATATTCATCTAAAACATGTTCGATTTTCTTGAATAAAGAGGAGTAAAATTGAAACTATGGTCCATGTATTACCTTAGAAATGGTATGGGAACACAAGAATAATAGAGATATCAAGCTTTGTGTCGAAGAAATGGAGGAGAAGAAGAGATGAAGCTTTCAAAAAATGGGGGAGAGGCTCTCGATTTTCAGCAGAAAAATGGAGAGAAATGGAGAGTGAAAAATGAGTTCAAAATGGAGAGAAAATGTATAATGAGTGTGGGGTGTTGGAGTGAAGAGTCTTGCTATAATATGTCTCTCTCTCCTCTCGATTTTCAGCAAGAAAATGGGCAAAATCTGATGCAAATGATGAGGATTATAGTGATGATTAGGCTAAGTAAAAGGTAAGCCATGCGTTGGGTAGAAAAAGGTGGAGTGCATGCTTGTTTAATGATGATGGGCGACGGCTATGGGGGTTCCAAGGGCTGATTTAATTTTGTTTTTGTACAATAATACATTATATATATCATACATGATCATAGATATATAATACAAGCCATAAAAATAATTAAATCATCACTTAGGCACAAAATCGAAATTACCGAAAATAAATGAGAAAAATAGGATTAAAAATATAAATTACACCTATTATTGATACTCATGTAATTTTCGATCATATATATCATAATATATGATTTAGATATTAAATAATGGCATAGGATAAAATTATTACACATTTCATGCATTAAAAACCCTAATTTCGAAAATAGGGTTTCAAATTTTATAAAAACTAAAACCATCGAATTCTATGGTTAAAAATCTGATTTAAAGCTTAATAATATCCATATATATCATATTATATAGTTTAGATATCATATGATAATTTAATGGTATCATTTCATGTGATTAAACCCTAATTTATAAGTTTAGGGTTTTTCGAAAATTAATAACCGAAATTATCGAGTTTAAATGCTAAAATTCGATTTTAATAATTATTAATACTGTAATTATATAAAATAATAATAAGAAATTAATTATTATAATTTCCTGAGCATTAAACTCATTTTTCAAAACGCGTCTCAGAGGCGTTGGCGTTAACGTCTCAAACGTTCAAAACGACTCATCTCAAAATGGTCGCATAAGTTCATACTTACTAAATAAATATATTCCATTTAATAAAGGAATTAGGATGGAAATTAATTCCAAGCTTCCTTTGCCGAGAAAATTTCATGAAATCTTTGACGTTCGACTGCGTTTGACGTTAAAAAAAATATTGACGAATCATTTCGTAATATTTCAATCCTTTAATTCACAATCCTTAGTGAATTATGAAAAGGAATTCGTTATAACGATATCGTATCGAAATTGCAATATTCGATGTTATACAGATAAAAATATCTAGTAAAACCCTAATTACGGGTTTAAAATACCGTAATCGTATATTCGTTTCTTTGGAATATTACAGATTTACCCAAGTCTAGAAAAGGAAACACTACCATATGGGTAATAGTGGATAGACTCACCAAGTGCGCTCATTTTCTACCAATTCAAAATACATATGGAGCTGATAGACTAGCCCAAATATATGTAAAGGAAGTCATACGACTACATGGAGTACAAAATCTATTACATCGAGAGAGACTCCAAGTTTACATCAAGATTTTGGGTGAGCCTACAAAGAGAATTGGGAACAAAGTTAAACTTCAATCTGACATTTCACCCACAAACCGATAGGGCGATCGAAAGGACAATCCAAACTACAGAAGATATCTTTGAGAACAGTAATCTTTGGATCGAGGTGCAAAATGGGAAGACATTTTACCTCTTATTGAGTTTGCCTACAATAATAGTTATCAGCGACGATTGATATGGTCCCATCTGAAGCTTTGTATGGCAAGAAGTGTAGATCACCACTTTCTTTGGGATGAGGTGGGTGAAAGGAAAATAATAGGACGAGCGATAAATGAAATGATTGAAATCGTCCGAGCAGTTAGGCGAAAGAATAAAAGAAGCTCAAGATGAGCGAAATCTTACTGACACGCTGCAGATCGGAGCTGCAATTGAAATTGGAGACAGTATTTCTCAAAGTCTCTCCATCGAAAGGGATCACAAGATTTGGTGTGAAAGGAAAACTAAGACCCGTTTCATAGGACCATATGAGATCCTAGAGAATAGGCCCGATGGCTCATAAGTTGGCTCTTCCGCCAAACTTGGGAAATGTGCATAATGTTTTCACGTATCTCAACTAAGAAAATATGTATACGATCCAAAACACGTGATCCGTCAAGACGACGTAGTTCTCAACTCGGACATGAGCTATGAAGAGGAGCTACAAAGAATAATAGACCATAAAGTTCAACAATTGAGAAACAATTCAATTTATTTGGTCAAAGTCTTTGTGGAACCACCACGGACAAGAAGAAGTTACGTGGGAGCTAGAAGATGCAGTGAAGGAACGGTACCCCAGACTATTCTTTTAAGGTATATAAATTTCGGGATGAAATTTCTTTTAAGGGGTAGGATGTAATAACCATGAGTTTAAAAGCTAATTACGGTCTTAAAACCCGTAAAATAGAATTCACTGAAATCAAAACCAAATGAAATCGAATATGATTTCAAATTAATTACATAGGAATGACTTCTGTTACACATTCACTCAAACTCGTGAATGTAAGATTCGAAAGTTTTAAATTTTTATCGGCATACATTTTAACTACGAATGCGTATCATTTGTTGAAGTGTCACGATATTTTCTAAGCAATCAAGCTTGGAATTATATTCCATTATTAGTGGAATATTTTGATATTGGGATTACAGTATTTACGACCATTTTAAAAGATGAGTCGATCGTAGCGTTTGTGGCGTTTTCAAACGCGTCAACGTTTAGAGATAAAGCGAGCGATGGTTTTGATGATCAAGAAACTTTAGGAAATTATTTCCTATGATATTTTTATGATATTACAGTACAAATAAGCATTTAATTAATGCTTGAACATTAGAATTAGTAAAAATCTCAAAACTAGTTTCGAAAACCCTAATATTTCGAAATTAGGGTTTTCTTCGAAAATTCATGCCCTTTTTAATTATCCTATGCTATAATTATCATTTAAATCATATACCAAGGTGCACATACCTATGAATGATATGAAATAAAATATTTAACCTTTAGTTTAGCTAAATGGCCGATAGCCATTTTATGTGCACAAGGTTGGATTATTTTATTTTCTCCACCTATGCTATTAACCTATGATATTAATTATCATCTAAATTATATTATATAATGTATAAATGTATGTTTAGCATGGAATTAAATTATTTAATGTGCTTAAGGCATAAAAGCCGTGTATATACATATGTGTATAACAAGGTGTAATTTTTATTCTATCACTCTTACATGCATGTATATATATATATTCAGATTTTATATCAACAAATCTCCCACTAATGATGTATTGTAGCTATTTTCAAGAAGATTGTGTGTAAGATAACAATGATTAACCTCCACTAGCTACATAGGATAATAATAATAAATTGAAGAGTTTGTGTGTGCAAGTGAGAGAGGGCCGAGAGATGTGAGGTTATAGGGGGAGAAATTCAGATTTTATTCACTCCTCTCACTCACTCAAACACTTAAACACTCAACCCATCATTCTCTCTCTCAACTCTCCACATTTCTCTCTCAAAACTCTCTCCTTCTTCCCCCATTTTCTGAAACAGCCGAGAGCTTCTTTCCCCATTACCAAGCTTAAATTTTCTTCCCATCTTCTATACAACACCCTACCATCTTGTATATTGTACCATTAATCCATATATCCAAGGTAGGAATCAAAACAAGAGCTTCGATTATCCTTAAAGTTTGTAAAATTTTCGAAGAGGTGGTCTAGCTCATTGCATGTGTTTTAGATAATCTTTGTTGGTGATATTTTGTTAATGCATGTGTATTGGTGATAAGAGGTATGTAGATATGTGTTCTTGTTCTTAGAAATGGATTGCATGTGGGTTTTTACTTCAAGACTTTTCGAATCCATAGCTATAATGTGTACTAATGATATATAGCATTATGTTGTGAAGCTTAGATCATGTTTTAAAATTTATTCAAACATGTATGAAATTTGTTTGAAATGGCCGAGAGTTTTGGGAAATTATTGAAGCATGAAATTGTGATTTATGAAGTAATATGTGTACATGGTATTTGTTTGAAAATTTTGAAAAAATCCATGCTATGTTCTTAGAAAACCGAGAGCTATGCTTGGAGTAAGTGAGTGTATGATTTTATTTTTGTACATGCAATAGGATATTATTGATTTATGATGTGTGGAGAATGTATATAAATTATTTGAAATTTTTTTTTAGAGCACTCTTGCTATATTTTTAAATATGACCGAATTATATATATATAAATCCTTTGATAAATGATTTTTATATGAGACATGCAATGACATATAATTACTACGTGATATTTTGAAAGTCTATAGGAATTTAATTAGAATTTTGGAAATTCCTATCTATGTTTTTTTTAAAGAGGACCGAGAGCCATATATATGTATATATATGTGTATGATTTTATTTTATAACATGCAATGATGTTTTGTTACTCTAGAGTATGAATTTTATACCCTATGATTTAATTAGAATTTTTGGAAATGTCTATCTATTTTTTTTAGAAAGAACCGAAGCTATATATATACATAAATTAATGTATAATTTTTATTTAGAACATGCAAGTACATATTGTTGATTCAAGATGATATATATATCCCTTGTGAATTATTGAGAATTTTTAGAAAATCTTATCAATTATTTTAAAAAAATACCGAAGCCTATATATATATATATAAGTTGATGTGTGATTTTTATTTAGTACATGCAATGCTAAATTATTAGCTTAGAATATGTTTTATGCATTCTATGTTGTTATTGGAAATTTTGAAAATCAATTACCTACTTTATTCAAATAAACCAAGAGCTAAGCTCAATATGGTGATGAATAAATTGGTTTTGATAGTTGTTATATTGAAATGTTGCTATAATATGATTTATGTGCATATAATGATTTTTGGAAAATTTTAGAAAATTGTTTAATGAATTTTATGAAAAAGCCGAGACATTTATATGATATATAAGTGTTATATCATGAATTATGTAATAAATATGTCACGGACTAATGTTTGGACATTGTGATAATTTATTGAAATTTTAGGAATTTGTTGGGCATTTTATTTCAAGAATGCCGTGACCTTATGAAAATAATAAGGTGACGTTCGAAAGTTGTTTGGATGATATTATTACATATTAATGACCATAGTATATGATAATACATTATATAATATTAGAAAAAAAATTGGACATTGTTTGGTAATTTTTCATAATTACCGAGAAATTCTAAAGAATTTCTAAGGATTTTTAAATCCTTTTTAATCAATTTTATTAATAAATTATATGTCTAATATTATTTTAGACATATTTGGAAATTATGAGCAATTTTCGAAAATAATTGGTTGATAAAATACAAAATAGCCGTGAGCTTTTTTTTAAAATTGGAATAAGGATTTTAAATCCTTAAATTCATTATTTATAATGAATTATATGTTTAAAAATTATTTTTAAACATATTATAACAGTTTATAAAAAGAAATCAATTGGAAATTGATTTTCGAAAGAATTTAATATTAACGTATGACTTAGTAATTTAATTACTAAGAAAAGTCAAAATTGTTGACTTTTGAAATCAACGTATGAAATACGTTCGATAAATACGCTAATACGCGTAAGACGCACCAATTGCTAATAACATCACGTTGATATGAAAGGGTTTCATATTTGAAATCGTGAAATCGAAAAACGTGAGAAAACGTTGGACCATTTACCAAGAGGGGTAAATTGGTAACTTTCAATACATATCCCGTCTCTATCGAAGAACGAGAAATGTTAAAATGATACGCGTTTGAGAAACGAATTAAATTCATTAAAGAATTGATTCATATCGATATGAAATATCGAATCTTATTATAGACTTTGTAAGTCTCGAATTACGTAAACGACGTACTAAAACATCCTTTTATATAAAGGTGTGAATGACGATGCACCACCGGATGTCGACGAGTAAGAAAACGTTAAAGGCGATCAATAATTTCGGTGGGCTTTATTACTAAAATGAACAACTTTGCTACTCTTTTCAACCTGCCTTTGTTTACGCATTTTCAACCATTGCTAAAATTGTTTAAATGATTACCCGCCAAAATATTTACGTTTTGTGTATCGTATCCTAACCATGAATGATGTGATGTTGTTTGGTTATTTCCAACTTATGAATGAAAATCGATATCGGATCCTATCTTGGGAAGGCTTATACAGCTAGGATTAACGTGTACACCGATGGTGATTTGTGTCTTTGTAAGACAATTCACGGCGGTCACGGGGTCGTGAGGAGGCATCCTTCACGACTTTCGACTATGATAATATGATGGAATGATAATAAGGGATATGGATCACGTACACCAAGAAAATGCTTGTGGCGACTTTTATAAACTCGTGAAAATATTTTAGTAAGCAAGAAGACATTTTCAAATAAAACCCTTGTCTTACCATTATATTGGCGAGTAATTCAAAGAAAACAAAATGTTTTAAGCATAAGTCCACTGGGTGCAAATTTTGTACTTAGCCACGCATGTTTGTTTTAAATATGCGGGTTGAGCTCGAATCTTGATGATGGAGGAGTGTTGAGAAGTCCTTTGTCCTTGATGTTTGTTAGGAATTGTTAACCTTGAATACATATCGTCGTATATGTATTCACACACTTTCATTGCAACTACGAACTGTTTTATTTTATGTTGGATGTTAAGATAATGTGAACTATGAAGTCCTTGAGATCGTAATATCCTTTGGATCTGTTGGCTTAAACCTTTTGATCCGAAATGTTGTAAGTGTATGTTTAATCCTAAGTTCTATATTCTCATGTGATAAGCCTTATCGTGACAGTCTTCCGTATCCATGAATACTATTCCTAGTATTAGTCCGCACACTCCGGGTTATCCTGAGTGGTGGGCGTGACATCTTTGCCTCATTTGGCAGATATCTTAATCATTTCATTTACATTGTCAGGACCTTATACTTCTCTCACCTACTTTATTACAATAAAGTAGTGGCCGATACTTCTTTCCGCATAATGCTTCATATGGCTATATTGATCATTGCTTGACAGCTATGGTCGTACGTGAACTTAACAAGTGGTACAACACGTTCCCACTTGCACCTTGATTTAACATTAATGGTCTATCGTATTCTTAAACATCCATATTGTCCCTTTTTAACTGTCCATCTATCGGTGAGTGGACATCTATGTTAAGGTTCAATCTCATGTCTAACTCCTTTTATGAGTTAGTTCAAAATCTAGGGTAAATTAGAGTCTCTATCCGAAATGGTAGGTTTTGGTACCCACAGCAAATATCGATTTCCTTTATGTCTGATGAGCTAACTTTTCGGATCTCTGAGTCATCCGAATTGGCGAGAGATGAACATATTTGGTGAGTCGATCCTTGCTACCCATATAGCGATGTTACCTCTTTATGACTTTGGCAAAACACATCATAAAATCCATTGCTATGTCATTCCATTTTCATCTATATCTTTAGAGATTATAACCTCTTATAAGGTCATTTTTCATCTGTATATCTTTAGAGATTATAACCTCTTATAAGGTCATTGATACAATGCCTTCACTTGTTGGTAACCGAGACACTACTCGACAAAATGGTTATATCTCGTTTTATTCCTTACTATCTAACTTTTCTCGTAAATCTTAATATCTCTTAATGCTGCCTGGTTGGGCGGTATGAGAAGGGTCATGAACTTTTATTCATGATTTCATTTCTAAGCTTATTATTGCTTGAAATATATATATCCTTTCTTTAGACAATATGATATTGTCTAGTGCTTCTTAACATCCTTCAGCTCTTCCTTTCTTTATCTTAATTCGTGTTCTATTCCCATTTTCATCCTTTCTCTTTTCGTTTATCATCCTTTTCTTTAGTCATATGCCACTTTGGGTGTGAGAACACAACTTACGCTTGTCCCTGTTTGCCCAACTATTCATGTTCTCATTTTCTTAAACTCTCCAATGAGTTTTCTTTTTTTATAAGGACATACCATAAATTTAGACTGAATCTTATAAAGTAGGGCATTAGATTCTACATTAACCTTCCTTAGGTGATCATTTATATCACATTGGTAATCTTTTACCGATCCGAGCCATCTCTTCTATCCCGTATTCAAGTTTCTTTGTTCGAAGAATAAACTTCAAACTTTTTGTAATTTGTGAAGGATTCTTAACTTATGGTCATAGGAGTTAAGTCTCCAAGACTTTGGTACTTATACCATTGTTACTATCTCAAGTCGTGAGTTGGGAATTTCTATTCGTGTGGCCTAAGTCCTTGTGATGCGTAAGCTATTATCTTTCGTACTTTAATAAATGGTCTCTCATTTATTAGTCCATGTAAAAATTGATTCCTTTTTGGGGTAGCTGTTTTATCAGCCTTGATACCTTAGAGAATTCTCAATGAATCTCTGATGGTAGTCAATTAATCTAAAGAATTTCTGATCTCATTTTAGATCATTGACGACTTTCATTCTTAATTGCTTTATCCTTAGTCCGCTCTACTTTGATTCCTTCTAAAGACACTATGTGCCTGGGGAATATTTCTTTAAGCCGAAATTCACAATACTGTTTTTGGCAAAATTTGCCCGGCTCTTAAAATTCGTAAGACAGTCATTCGACGTTCTTTACATTCTTTCTCATTCTTCGTATGAATAGGAACGTTATTCATAAAGGTTAAGACAAAATTTGTCTAAGTACATATGGAACACTCGATTTTTGAGGTTCATGAATAGGGCTGGTGCATTGGTTAGTCCGAATCGCATAATTACTATCTCGTAGTGGCCATATCTTATTCGGAACAATTTGTTGTCGTATCTCGGATACCATTCTACAAGGACCATAAAATATGTTACATCAAAACGCCTCAGTGAGGACTTTTCATATATTAATTACGAGGGTCGGTCTATCAAGCCGACTAATTACATGGCATCTAGTTCCTTTTACATCAAAAAAAAAAATTTGACACCATTTTAACATATTTACAACATACTCCACACTACGTTTATTTTACGTATTCTAGACACACCATTTTCAACATTAACCCTTATCTACATATAAGTCTCATATGATCATAGGACTCTATGTCTCTGAGTGGCCTTCATCGGAATCGTATTCCTCACTTGGAAACTTGCCTTTCTCTGAGTGCGTTCTGCCTCATACCACCGGTGATCTATTCCTTGAGAGCCGGGGTGTTGCTCCCGTTTCTTCTTGACACCGAGCTTTGTGTTGCTTTTATCGAGAAAGTATGGTTGAGTTGGTAGAGGTAGTTCCCTAGTCCACGAGTGCGGTAAGATCTGTCCTCTTTCCATTCTCGTCCTTTCGGGTATAATCTGCGACACGGGGAGGTGGGGCGGCGTTTGGGACATCGGTACAACCACTCGCTTTGTAACATCTTGGGTGACTTGGGGACCGGGATAAGTGCTAGTAGGTGCAGTTCCATACGCATAATATGTATGCTTGAGTCGGTCGACAAATCACGGTAGGTGCCTTGTCTTGGGTTTTCTATATGCATAAGATATTCTCTTGATACTTCTTTTGCAAACTTACGCCATTCCGTTGGCAAGCGGCGAATAAGCCTCTGGATACCATCCTCATCCGTAACTCCATAGTTCGAGCATCCTTCAACGGTCGAAATTCCTCCAAAAGCTGTCTAATTTCATGCCAGTTATAGTAAAAGAGCGATATGCTGTGTGAGTTCTAAGCTTGTAGGCGCTTGGTTATCTTCTTACTCGTATTCTCCCTTTTCACGCCATCATAGCGAGATATTTCTAGATAAGTCGGACTTAAATTAAAGAAATAGAGGGATTTTAAACAAGAAGATCTCTTAAAGATTTAAACACTTTAAGACATATATAACTTGTAGACAACTTACGTCACTACTCATGACACTTATCTTATCACTCATTTCGTTTTACACCACCAATGTATATCGCTCTAAATTTATTCGCATAAGCACTTAGTGGGTGCTAATATCATGTCGCGTAAAACCTCTAACGAAGAGACTAGGCCCAGGTCACTGATCACGTGAATGACAGCCATTTCCGAAACTTCTTGTCTCTAGAATCATATCTACGTTCCACATAGATATACTGATCCAAATCATTAGATAGAACCTTAGGCCATCCTCGTTCAATTCTAAGTTTAAGCAACACCTGTGACGACCATATTTTTCAAATAGGTGAAGAGATCTTCATTTCTTGATTCGTTTATCCCGAATTGGGTTCTATCGTGTCTGCACATACTTGTGCGATGTTAGAACATGAAGCACCTATATCGAAACAAACTATTATAGGTAAAGAAAATGTTATAGGTATTAGAAATCTTTCTCTTACCTATCGGGCCTTCTTGGTTTTGTTCGATCGGTTTTGATTGTGAAGTATAGGCTTTGGTCTCGGTGTTCCGTCTATTCAAGTAAACATCTATTTCATATGTCATTGTCCTTTCCATTGGGACATTATGTTCCCTTGCTATGGCCTTCTGTTGCCTCATTCACCCTATACTTCTCGGGTATCAGTACCGTTATGCTTTTACCAATAGCATTAGTGGATAGGTCTACATCAACCTATCCTTTAATATTGATATTTCGATAATTAAATCTTATCGTAGAGATCTTCATGTCTCTATCACTATCATTCATTCCTAATCCAGTATGAATGATTCAATTCTCTTTTTCACTTTATCGATCTTAGGAATATATCTCTCATATATTCTTACTTTAAACTCTTTTCAAGAGAAATCCTTATTCCGTCATTTAGTGCCTTCATTTGTAATATCCTTTTAGGATATACATCATTTGTTAACATTCTTTATTGATCCATCTTGCAATTTCTCATAGGATAAAATCTTTGGTCCACTGAGGACATATCATACTTTTGCTTTGACGTCACCATTTCTCGACATTCAATGATTATTTCATTTCAATGTCGAGATATAATATCTCATTTTATTGATCGTCACAAAGTATGGGGATTATCTTCCCATTAGATTCACTTTAAGATCCTTCCATGTGAATCGTTTCATTTATTCTCTTGGGAATATTCCCTTTTTCTTAAACATGGTATCTGAAAGTAATATTACTTTCGTTATACTTCGGTTCTCACATTCAGGGTTAGAACCGTCATTATTGTCATATGGCTTAGTAAGGTAGTACATACGTACACCATAACTTAAATTCCAAGTATCTTATTACCATGTCTTGGCTTTGGAGATATTTTCTCCATACTTGATTTACATACTAGGGCTATCCTAGTTGTTCACACAATCTCAAGGATTATGATTCCTCAACCTCATTATCGTTTACTTAACTAAGTTTCAAATACTTGGAATCGATTATGCTCAAGCATAATCTCATTGATTGAGGTATAAAGCGAGAGATCTATTTTTACGAGATGATATCATTTCCTTATATATATATTCTTTGAAAAGAATATCTTGCATGCATCTTTATTCTTTTAAACATGTCCAACCTACTAACGAGGGTTTAGGGACGAACAACTATCTTAAAGATAAGTTGTAATCTCTCTTGTTATGACATAGTGAGGAAAATTATATATACGGATATAATATATTTTTCTTTACTTTTACTCTTGCATTCAATCTAAAAGTATCTTATTCATAACTTTATTATCATAACGATCGTATGAAGGTATAACTTCTCTGTTATCAATCTTTGAAAAACCCATCAAGGGTCATCACATTCATGCGTAGCATAGGGGAAATACCTCGTCTCATCGAGGTTTTCTTTACATCATAATTTCTTGATGTCTATCACTTTACTGATCTGAAACTTTTAGGTGGTGAAATAAAATGAATCCATATCATGCACGATGTTTATCGCTTTACTAATTCGCACTTAGGTGACAAGGTAAGTCAATATTCATCATACTTGATGGTTTCAAGAATCGGGGAGAATTTATCACGATTACTTACAAGAGGTACTGCCTCACAAATCCAAATAACATCTTTTAATGATGGAATCAATATCCTCCTTGGACTGAATAATTGGGATCTAGGGTCCGAAGACCAGAATGACGACTACTGAGATTTCTTTGGTCATATGGGCTGGCGGACCGTCACAATTATTTTCTCGATCCACACAAGGCTTGGTTTCAAAGGACACTTTATAAAGTTTCAGGTTGTAAATTTCCTTGAGAAAAAGTGAGAAACTCCCATGATTTCTCAATTGGAACTAGGTCGTAGAGTTAAACTCAATAGCGAATTGGGTAATGAATAAAATTTGAAACCTTATATACTTGTAATAGGTCATCAACAAAGGTTCTCATGTAGGTCATGGTTCTACTTATATTCTTGGAAATCCTACTTTCTTAGTAACATTCTAAGGTTCTTATCATCTTATAAAGTTCTCATTCTATAAAAATCATAGAACTAACTTTAACTGATTCTCGTAAATCTTGGAGTAGGAACCGGAATTTGGTCCTTCATAACAAATGAAGTACAGTGTGTTAGAGTCGTGGGCTAAAACCGTGTGTAAATCGGATTCCACGAAGGAGAGCAGGTCAAAGCGAAATCACTGCAAGGCGGGAAAATTTTTGTGGCTCGCGCCGAGATTGTTGGTGATGCCGACACGGTCGTGCATGCCGTTGCCGATGTCGGGGTAGTACAAGATACCAAGGTCGACATATCAAAGTCGATGCTATAAAATTACCGAAGTCAAAGTCGGCGATCGCACATGCAAGTCGTAATCTGGGTTGACTTCACGGAGTGGAAAGCGCTTAGCTTTCATTACGAGCTCGTTCTTTTCTTTTGTTCACGTAAGAAGGGAAAAGTTTGTACATTTGTTCGTCTATGTTCTTTTCAATAAGGGATCATGCTCCTTATTACGTCTATGTTCCAATTGGGATGACATAGGAATTAATCAAAATCAATCATAAGAATTGAACAATAAAATTTCAAATATGACGAACATAGCTCGTTTTAAACATACGCATTTCCTGCGAAAAATTTTCAATCAATCAATCAATCATGGTTATTTACAACCTTTCTCATTTCATTTGTCGATATTGTTCTATCGACACCAAATCAAATTCATAAATCATTTATCGATAATGTTCTATCAACACCAAATCAAATTCATAAATCATTTGTCGATAATGTTCTATCAACACCAAATCAAATTCATAAATCATTTGTCGATAATGTTCTATCATCAAATTCATAAATCTCAAACTTTTCTTTTCAAAGATGAGAACATAATTTACCTTTTTCCCGGTTGAGCTGGATGTGATGGAGTGTTGAGCGTAGTCAGATGATTTCTAGAAGTCTAGTGACTCAAACTAGACTTAACCTTAAAGGAGATTTTGGGTTCAAAGAGACGACTCGATACCACTCTGTCGCGACCCTCTAATCGAAGGGCGGATTAGGGAGAACTGGAGCTTGGAGCAGTGATTGCAACACATTTAAGAAGAATAATCAAGACTTCAAATAATACTTATCGAACTTGATAATCAACCTTATTCTGGCAGTAATTTGCGAGATATAAGGCCACAAGTCCTAAATGAAGGTTCGATAATTTGAATGATTATTTGTCGATATCAACATCTGATAATATTCAAAATATGCGTGGAAAGCATGTGAATGCATATATGACGATATGCACCCAAGGTTCTTTCTTTCAAACATAATAAATACTCAAAGACCTCGACTACTCAACATCTCTTACCATCACCATCATCAACTCAATCGCACATTTAAAACAAATATGCGGTGAGTACAAGAATGCACTCGATGGCTCATGCGAAATAATTTATCAAGTTTAAATTACTACGCCCCATCACGATAACACGAGGTTTTAATTTGAAATACTCGTGTTTACTAAATATTCTGTCATTTTCCATAAATATTAAATACTGCGTAGACATTTTCCTTGTATGTATGATCCATATCCACCACGATAATTCATCTCACAAATAATTCTGCTATTTGGAGAGGAGGCCTCCTCTCCACAGATGCCATGACCGACCGAGCACCCTTTCAAGCCTGCGAAATACAAATAATCGGTGCACAAAATCCGGGCCATCTCGGCCGGGGATCTGAATTCTCCATCATCCTTGGGGTCTTCCAGAATACAATTCAAGCATGTCATAAAGTGGGAGCTACCTAACATTATCATCAATAATTATGGATTGGATACATACACAAAACATAAACATTTTGGGCGGGTAATTAAATAAATCGGTTCATAAATATTGCTTGCAATAAAGCATCATAAATAAATTATTTGATAAGTTCTATCAATTCGGTATAGTAAAGCCCATCGGACTATAGATCGTCTTAAGCGATTTCTTGCTTTGTCGACTTGTCACGTCGCGTCTAACCTTTACGTAAAAAGTATTTTAGTGCGTCGGCGTTTTTGAGAATATCAAAGTTTATTCAACTTTGATAAATAATATAATAATTGAAGTCTTAATAAATCTTAATACGTCGTTTGATGCATATTTCGATAAAATAATTCTCGTACTTGAGAGGCGTAATATGATCTCTGATCTCATTTAACCTTTTAGGTTAAATAATCGGTGTGTAATAACGTTATTGATAAAATGATTTCAATTATGAAATCTTTTCTCACAATTGAGATATTTTTAAAAATGTCGTTTTTCACGTATTAGCGTATTTATCGAGCGTATTTAGTGCGTCGATTTCAAAAGTCAACAATTTTGACTTTTCTTAATAATTCTTTAATAAATCACATATTTAATATCTAAATTCAATATAAATCGATTTTCAATCGATTTCTTTTCATAAAACTCTAATTCTCGATTTTTCACGCAAATCGATAAACTTGATTAATATTTTCTTTCAATATTAATCTTTTGATACATTAAGCATTATTTTATGCTTCTAACGTTATTACATAATATACTATGTTTAATAGTTCTCGAAAATTCAATTATGTCTAAAATAATTTTAGACACATAATGTATTATTTTCTTGATTAAAAGGATTTAAAATCCTTAATAAAATACTATAGCTCACTACTATATCTATAAATTCAAACTTGTTCCAAAATTCTTCTAAATTCATATAGTGTACTATTTTATCATAGTATCACTAATATGTATTAACATTAACTATAGAAAAATTTGTACATCACTATGCATGCCCTATAGGTCACGGTTTTCTCAATTTTGTCGATAAATTTCCTAAAATTCTAATTAATTTATCAAGGCCCCAACATTGATCTATATCATAATTATAACCTATAGTCCAACATTTTCAATTTCTACATCAAGGAATCAATGCTCGTGGTTTGGTTCCTACACAACTATACACTAAACATTTTTGTAAATTCTAACAAAATTACACAATACATATTTATTATTCTATAGCAATAATACATCATAGTATTTTAACAAAATTAACTTATTCATCAAGTTCAAAGCTTAAAAGCTCTCGGTCACTATGTATAAATTGAGCATTTAATTCCCAAATTTTTTAGTAAAATCATAGAGTGTATAACTAAGGCCTTAGATCAACAATATGCTATAACATTTCTTAAATAAAATTGTACACCAACACAATTTTTCATGATTTTCGCAATTTCATAATTATTTCATATAGTTTCCAAAAATTTTCAAATAATCACTATAAGCTCCTTAGCTATCATATTTCATTAATCCATCATAAAATTAACTTATGAATTTTTTGATCATCATAGAAAAATCATAACATGATTAGGCCTTTGATTTAATACAATACATATGATTATAATTACATACTAAGCATATTTAAAGAACAATAAACATGCTAGTATAATTTATTCTATTTTCACCTTAAGAACATATGCATATTTAATAAAATCTATCGGTTAGAATTGAAATTCTTAACGTATAATTAAAGCTCGTCCAAATCCTAACCTTTTTACGGTGTCGATTAATTGCACAAGGATTTAAAATCAAGAGTTTGGCTAAAGAAAATGAAGAACACTCAAACCTTTCTTGAGGAGAAGCTCACAAGCGGTGAGGAAGAAAAGGAATGAGAGATTGTTTTGCTTTGTATGTCATCCTATCACTTATGTAAAAGTGTAAATACTTAGCACTAACTTATTACAACTCTCACGGTTCACTCACACTCAAATTTTGGAAGCCTTTTCAACATACTTTATGACTCGTCAATGAATACATCATGGTAGTAACTAGGTATAAAGCTTTCTTGATTAAAACAAAATATATTCCTTTGCCTTATACATTAGTAGCCGTCATTTACATCTCACACACAAGAATTAAGTGGTGACTATTATGCTTAGGTCATGGAAGTAACTACATTCTTACACAAATTCCTTGAACAATTCAATTCATGCATTTGGGACCTTAGAGTAATCGGCCACCCTTGGTTTCAAGGAGAAGTATTAAATTTTCTTTTATTTTAATTCATAGTAATCAAATACACTTCCCAAATGTAAGAGTGTATCATCATTAAAACTTCTTTCCTTTATTTGGTCGACAAAGTCATGCTAATTAATACATTGAATGAAACAAAGACTAAAATCTACTTTGGTTCCCAAATCACACGGCTATTACTATTTCATGAGACATCCACTTGATTCATATTTTAATCTCTTGGTTAATGTGTACACTATATCACTTAATTCATTTGATCACATATCATAGTTACTTGTACACAAAACTCGCGTGAACTTCATTTGCACAATATAGCTCACGGCTATATCATGGTATAATTGATACACATTTTATTTTCATGCCTTTTATAGATATATATCATAATATATGTCTTAGATGATAACTTATATCAAAAAAAAAAAATTATTAGAATCATCTCATGTGTGAAAACCCTAATTTCGAAAATTAGGGTTTTCGAAATTACTAACTTTGTTCAATAATTAATCATTAATGTTCTAGCATTGTTTTAATGCTAAATAATACTCTAATTACATATAATGATCATAGGAATTTAAATACTACAATTCCTTGATCATTAATCTCATTTTTCTATTCATCTCAAAACGTTGACGTTTGAAACGTCTCAAAACGTTAATTATCGACTCATCTCAAAATGGTCGTAATAAAGTCGTAATTACTTTATTAAATTATTCCATTAGTAGTGGAATTTAATTCTAAGCTTCGCTGCTTAGAAAATTTTACGAAATTATAACTATCGATACTCAATCGACGTTAAAATACTACTGCCGAAACACTTTATAAAATTCTATTCCTTAATTCACAATCCTTAGTAGAGCTGGAAAAAGTAGCGGGCCGGGCTAGCCTCGCCTTGAGCCAGCGAGCTTTATAATTTTCGGTCGGGTCGGGCGGACGAAAAATTTCGGACATTAAAGCTGAAGCCCACCCGAACCCGGGCTTCGGTGACGGGTAAAGCTTGCTCAATTTTTCAAATTTTTAACGTCTAAAATTTCATATTTTATTGTAAAGATAAGAAAGAGATGATAGGAATTAAGATTTTACAAAATAGTTTTAGTTGTCTCATATTTGCGTTGCGTGTGTTGTTTGAGTTAGTAAAAAATCAATTGAAAACAATGAAAAGTTCAAACTTTGCGTTGCAGTGTGTTGTTTGAGTTAGTAAAAAATCAATTGAAACAATGAACAGTTTAAACTTTGAAAAATCAATTCAAAATTTAAGTTTGAAAAGTGAAACATTAATAATGGGTATGTGTGTGTCGCTACATTTAAGTTTGAAAAGTGAAACATTAAACTTTGAAAAACCCATAAAGTTGCGTCGCTACATTTTACGGCTGGCAGCGCTACGTGTGTTTGTTGCCAACTTGGGATGATAAAATACATATAAATATATAATATATAACTGGGCATGCTTTTTAAGCCCAAAACCCCGGGCTTTTGGCCGGCCAGTAGGCAGGGGTTTTAGGCGGGTTTTAGGCCGGTTTTTCGACCTATAATTTTAAAGCCCAAACCAGCCCAAACCCCGGGTACCTTGGTGGAACTTTTCGGCGGGTCTTTTTGCCACTCTAATCCTTAGTGAATATAAAATAGAATTCATTATCTCGTAATTAATCGAAATCATTATTCGATAATTTACTAATTGATTATTTAGTGAAACCCTAATTTACGAATTTAAATATCGTAATTTGGCATTTAATTCTTTGGGATATTACAGAAATGAAATAAGAATGTGATCAAAGAAACAGTTGATACTGATCTTGCGATGTATATAGAACGAGAACTCTATAGTGTGACAGGAATCTTAGAATGCTACTAGAAAGCAAGATTCCCAATAGTTCAAGAAGAACTATAACATATGTGTACATGAGAACCTTTGATCACAACTAAAATGAGTTGTGTAAGATTTCAAATCTTATTCATAGCCCAAATTCTGTCATTGAGTTTAACTCTATGATCTAGTTCCAATGGGGATATCGTTTGAGTTCTCACTCCTTGTGAAAGAAATTTACAGTCAGAAAATTTCATAAGCGTTCTTTGAAACCAAACCTTCATGTGGTGAGAAAGTATTTGCGGCGGGCTGCCACCCCATATGACCAAAGAAATCTCGATATTCGTTATTACGGTCTTGGACCCTATCTTCTAATTATTGGTTCAAAGATCATAATGATTCAAACCTTGAGTTGTCGTCTTGAATTGTTAAATCATACCTCTTGAAAGTTGTTATGATGAAATTTTCTTCCATCCATAAAACCAATAAGTATGGCGTGGGTTGACGTGTCATGTCACCTAAAATTTCGGATCGACAAAGTGATAGACATCAAGATATAATGGAAAGAAGTTCTAGATGAGGCGAGATATATTATGATACACATAGGTGGATCGACCATGATGGGCTTTCCCAATATTGATAACGATGAAGTTATACCTCTACATGAGTGTATGATGACTAAGTTATGAGCGAGATACTCTTTAGCATTGAGTCTAGAGTAGAAATAAAGAAAAGTATATGATATCCTTGGGATGTAATCTCCTTTTATTATGTTATAGCGAGAAAGATTACAACTTATCTTTTAAGATAGTTGTTTGTCCCTAAGACCTCGATAGTAGGTCGGACGTGTTTAAAGTATGAAAAAGAATAAAACTCAGTTGATGGATATAAAGGAATGATAGTATCTCAGTATCAAGTTTTCCGCTTTATCTGTAAATCGATAAAGATTATGTTTAAATAAGAATCATTCCCAAGTATATGAGACCTTGTTAAACCAAAGATAGTGTGACCAATGGATCAAATAATGAGATATGTGAATGGCAAGGCTATTCCTAGTATTAAACCAAGTATGGAAAGATACCCCGACGTTGAGACTTGACAATGAAACATTGGTACTTAAAATCTAAGTTATGGTGTACAAATGTACTACCTTACCCGTATAGATTAGAATGATGACAACCTTAATCCTAAAAGTGAGGACCAAGGTATAACAAAAGTATTATGACTTTCGAATATCATGCTCGAGAAAAGGGCGAGAGTTAAGAATAGTTGAGGAATTACCAGCTATCTGATTATAAGATAGTCGAACATGAGATAAGTTTTGTAAGCAGTTTGATTACGATAAGTAAAGTAAATCCTTTGAAGGAAAGAAGTGGATTAAGAAGTAGATTTGTTATTTGAGATGAAACCATCATACTCTAAGTATATAGAGGCAGGCAGCTTATCTTATCATGAGTTAGTAATTATTAAGCAAGATAAATTTTAAAAGGCGTGTCTGAAGGAAATCGTCCAAGCGAACAAGGAAAGGATTCTGAGGAATGACCTTAAGGTGAATCTAATTGGAAGGTTTATTCCTCATACTTATGTAATGACCCATAAGGTAAAATATTGGGTACCTCGACATTGAAATAAAGTAAACCTAGAATGTCGAGAAGATAGTAAAATATATATATGACGTCAAGGCAAAATATGATGTGTTCTCGTGAACAAGGGATTTTAACTTATGCGAAACCACTTAGTCGAACCAATGAAGATTAAGGAAATGGCGTATATCGAAAAGGATATTACGTGTGATAGCATAATAAATGCTAATATAAGGATTCTTCTTGAAAGGATTTCAAAGAAAGAATATATGGAAGATATATTCTAAAGAGCGATAAAGAGAAAGAAGGAAAATGAATCATTCATCTTGGTTAGAAAGTATGATAATGATGGAGCAGTAAAACCAGAAAGCACGGTAGATGCGAGAAAACTTCTCGATATACCTAAAATACTTTTGTTCGAGACAAGTGCTTCACGTTACGTGATCACAAGAATAGTAAGAGCATGCGTGGACACGTTAGAACTCAAATCGAATAAGCGAATCAAAAGATGAGAATTTCTTTACTTAAAGAAGGATCATGGTGCACACGTATTTACTCGAAATTAGAATTGAACTTAGAATCACTTAAGACTTTAGTAAAGAACTTGAACATAGTACCTATATGACGTAAAGATAATTCTAAGAATGGATTGGTTAGTCAAAACCATTCCACAATCACATCTGAGAGAGAATTTCGTTCCATTTCTCCTGATAAGAAGCTACGAGTTTCTATGGAATCCATATGGGAAAGGAAATTCGACCATACCAGCCGCAAACAATGAGAATAATAAACAAGAAGGGATGTCGAGCATTCCACCTTATCTAGCAGAGAATAAAAAGCGAAATGAAGGTGGGGATGTGGAAATTGTTAGAGAATTTCTAGATATTCTCGACAAGATTTTCCCACGATAGGCGACTAGAGTTTCACTATCAAGTTAGAACCATTATTAAACCGTGTCAAAAGTACTTTTATCAAATGGATTCAAGGAAAGTAAAGGATAAAGATTCAAATTTAAAGGCTATAGAATCTAAGTTTCATCGGACCTAGTGTATCACCTTAAGAAACACCCGACTTGCTTGTCGAGAAGAAAGATAGCCCATTAAGAAAGTTTATAGATTATTGAGAGAGATAATCTTTTACGAGGATAAATGAGTATTCGGTCGATGGGAAAGAACAAGAGTAGTCACGAAAACCGATCTCAATCGGTTATCGTCAACAAAGTACAAGTGACAATGTACCCAAAATGGCTATCCGAACAAGATCGCGCCACTATAAGTTTATAGTCATGCCGTTCGGATCAATTAATCATGACCATGTTATGAACCTCAAAATCGAGTGTTCGCGCATACTAAGACAAATTGTCTTAAATCATCATAGATGATATTCCCGTCAATCAAAGGGCAAGAAAGAGTATAGAGAACTCTTGAGAACTATCTTGCGACATTAAAGGTTAAACAAATTTTCGCCAAGTTTATTTAAGGCGGATTCGACTTAAAGAAATAATATTCCTTAGACACGTTGTGTCTTCCAAAGAATCCATGTGAACTCGGAAAGGTTAAGGCAATACAAAGATGGAAGCAATCGGCGACTCGAGAGGAGATCAAGAGTTTTATAGGATTCGCAGGCTGCTATCAAAAAATTCATTGAGGATTCTATAAGATAGCAAGACCGATAACATAATTACCCCAGAAAGGAATCAATTTTACATGAACCAATAAATATGATACCACGAGCTAATGTGAAGAAGATAATAAGTTATGCGTCACGACGACTTAGAACTAGTAGCAGTAATACAAATTAAGATTTCGAAAACATCACTTCAATGGAATGAGGTATGAGATCTTCACAGATCATAAGAGTTTAAAATACCTCTTCAAGCAAAGAGACTTGGGAATGGGATAGAAAGGGTGGCTCGAATTTATAAAAGACTACGACTGTGGTATAAATTATCACCCAAAGAAGGCAAATGTAGTAATGGTGCCTTAAGTCATAAAAATCCACCCAAATTGGGAAACTCTTTACAAAGAAAGAGAAACTCATTGAAGAGTTTGAAGGAGTGGAAATAGAGGTGGTTGACAACCAGAAATGATTATGAGTTGTATTGCTACATTCACTCTGACGATTGATTTAAGAAAAAGGATAATAGAGGAACAAAGGAAAGATGTCAAAGTCGAAAGAGGTAACACTGCTATATGGGTAGTAGTGGATCGACTTATTAAAAGAGCTTATTTTACGCTGTCGAATTACTCATGAATCGATGAGTTAGTTCAAAAGAGATCATCGTTTATAAGAGTACCAAAATCTATCATATCTAATAGAGATTCTAAGTTTGCTTCTAGATTTTGGAATAAGCTCACAAAAGAGTTCGACACGAAATTTAACTTTAGCATAACTTTCGCTCACAGACAGATGAACAGTTAGAAAAGAACGATACGAACACTATAAGTGATGTTGAAGACATTAGTGTCGAAATGAAGTACAAATTTGAAACAAGTTTTTCCCATTTATTAAGATCACCTGCGACAATAGCTATCGAGCAATGATTTATATGACCCATATGAGGTATAGTACGAAAGAAAGTGTCGGTCACCTCTTTATGGTGATGATGAAAGTAAGAGGAAAGTTTTAAAGTTGATATTGTGAGCAAAATGATTAAGATGGTTGCCAGTTAGGCAAAGAATGAAAAAGCTCATGATAAACAAAAGTCTTACGCTAATATGCATAGATAAGAACCTGCATTGTGAATGCGAGATAAAGTTCTTAAAGCTTCTCCATTGAAAAGAATTATAGTGTTCGGAGAAAAGGAATGTGAAGATCATGTTTTATAGGACCTTACGAGATCCTAGAGATGATAGACCCAGTAACATATAGATTGATAATTCCACCAAGTTTGAGGAATGTGCAGAATATTTCCACGTGGCATAGTTAAGAAAATATGTTTATGGTTCAAAACACGTAATTCATCATGATGATGTTATTCTTGAACCAAGATATGAGTTATGAGAAAGTACTGCGACTATTTTGATCGTAAGATTCAGCGGTTAAAATTAAGTGTACACACAGGTGGCGTCCAATGGAGAATCCATGGACAAGAGAAATACGTAGGAACTTAATAATGTTATAATGCGAAGATACCCATCTTGTCTTAAGGTATGCAAATTTGGAACGAAATTTATTTTAAGGGGTAGAATGTAATACCAGAGTTTTTAAGCATGAAAATGAGATAATAAAATCGCGAATTAGGATTTTATTCGGTGTCGAAATAGCGAATTATCGAAACTTGATTTCGACTATTCATTATACGAGAATTATTATATCATATTCACCATTGATTAGTGAATTAAGGAATATAGTTTATATTATTCCTTCGGACGTATTATTCTAACATCGATCAACTTCGATAGTTAGTTCTACGATATTTTCTAAGTGACGAAGCTTAGAATTAAATTCCTTATTAATGAAAGGAATGAATAAAGTGAGTAAGACCTTATTACGAACAGTTTGGGAGATGATACGATTAGTGTCGGTTTGAGACGTTTTGAACGTCAACGTTTAGAGACGATTCAAAAACTTAGTCTAATAATCAGGGAATTATAATATCTAAATTCCTATGATTATTTTATGTAATAATAGCATTATGTAGCATTAAAATAATGCTAGAGGAATTAAGGAATAAAAGTTGAATAAATTATAATTATTTTCGAAATTATATTCAAAAATGTGAAATTGTCATGGGATTATTGTTATAATTTTTCCTATGATTTAATTTATCATCTAGGACATGTATTATGTCATGTATCTATTAATTACAAGAAAATAAATTATGTATCATTTTAGTACATAATGGACGTAAATTACAATTTATTAGTGTGAAGAAATAAAATTCTTATCCTCTTGATAATGATAAGCTATAATCATGATAGTAAGATATTTTTAAGGGATAAGCTAAGGTGTTTCATCATGTTTTGCAAGTGGAATGGCTTTTTGTTTGTTATAACCGAAAATTTGGACCTATTGTGTGAACTAAAGAAAAATCTCATGCTCCTATTTATGATATGTTATTATTATGTTGGCAAGATATTATTATTAGATAAGATAAGAATAAGTATCCAAATTGAACAAGTAACTATAGCCTTTGTTTGCTAGTAGTTGAAAATGTTGACAATTAAGTGTGAACATAAATAAATATCATGTGTTTATTGTTGACTTTTCAATTGGATATTTCTTAAAGTATTTTGATAGACAAATCTTGATAAGGACACATAGGATTAATTAAATAAAGAACAATACAAAATGAAATTGTCTTCTATATCTATTAATGTGGCCGACCTATACACATAAATTAATGATCATGAACCATGACTAATAGCAACATAAAGTTGGCGTGAACTATGTGGAAGAAGTAGGATATACATATATATTTTTCAATAAATGTGTACCATAATTAAAACAACTAAAAATCAAATCCATTGCACTATAGGATTGCCGTGAGCAATTAGAACTATAGGATTGTCGTGAACAATTAGAAAAAAAAGAAGAAGAAGAGAAATAGATATTTTGGGTTGGATAAAGATTGGTATGATAAGATAAAAAAAGAAAGAAAGAAGAATTTTGTCGTTAGCCTCATCAAGTGGACGAAAATGTTGGGGCATAAGCTACAAGTTGTATAAAATTTTAATTACATGTAATAATTGTGGACAAGTGGGCAAAGCCTATAAATAATAGCATAAGGTCACCTTGCTTCCATTTTGATCCCTACCCACCGAAAATGGAGAGAAAAATTTGAGGGAGAGTTCATCCATTTCTTTCCCAAATCTTAGATAGAAAAATGTTGCCGTTGACAATCGACACCGATTAAAAGGTTAGAAACGTTACAAGCTTCTAATACATGCTAGAATTTTCGAATTTCATCCGTTAGAATTCATGTTATAAGCTTAGTTCATTTATGAGATTTTCGAAAATTATAAGTTATGTGCTAAGATGTTTAGATATCATGTTTATACTATGTTATTAAGCTTATACTACAAAGTTAAGCATGTGATTAAAAGTTATATGTTGACCGAAAATATGAGACTACTATTTGTTGTTGATTATGATTTTTAATTGTTGATTTGAACATGAAATAATGATCTGGCATCAAATAAGCTTATATGATTTTATGTAGAATTTTTGGAAAACTATAGTATATAAATCTATGATTACCGAAAATTTTTAGAAAAATAAAATGTTGTGATATAATTCATGTTTAAGTGTTATTATAGCATATTGATAGTGTAGATTCATAATATAGTGTTGTATGAATTTATTGGAGTTGTTAAAAATTTATTTGACCTAAGTCACTTTTTCGAAAATAGGTTTATAGTAAAATTTAATGAATAGTTCATAATTAATAAAAATTTTGCTATAGCAAGGATACTTAAGGATGATTATGTGTTATGTGAATTAATTAGAATTTTTGGAAGATGTTTACTTACTTAATTAGAGTTTTCAAATCTATGTAGTATAATACTAAGGTGTATAATTTTCTTTGACCAAAGTAATTACATAATATCAATCCCTAATAAAATAGAGTGATGTGTGAATTTATAAGAATTTTTGCACAAGTCTAAAATAATTAAGTTATAATAATGAAAATCATATAGTATAGGTATTAATGTTATAAATTTATTTTATCAAGTATAAATTCATAATATGATCTAAAATGATGTTTTAGACATATTATGATTTTATGAAAATTTTTGGAACAAGAATTGTACATAAAATAACAAAATTACATATGTAATATTAAAAAGTCAAAATGTTGACTTTAGTCAAAATTGTTGACTAAAATGTTGACCAAGGTCAAATTGTTGACTAAAAGTCAAAATGTTGACTAAAAACATTGACCAAGGTCAAAGGGCACGAAATTGATGTCGTGATCAATGTAACGTAGATGCGTTTGTAACAATGTAACTTACGTTGAGTAAGTACATTAAAGCGTACATTATGTGCTAAAGAGATAGAATATCTCTTATATGATAAATAATTACATAATCGACATCATTTTAGTTAGGAAGCGTCAAAATAAGTTCGACGTTAGACCTAATTGATTCATAGAGCGTTATAGACTATGTTCGTCTCTGTCGAAACGTGACCATTGTACTAAAGCAGTTCTTACGTTAAGGTGAGGCGATGGGTGGCGTTCACTTAGAAAAGAGATCATAAAGGAAGCATATACGAGGTGGGCTTTACTTGAAAACTCTTTTATTTACTTGCTTTCTGCAAATGAAAAGTATTTATTCTGATGTTTACATTGAGAAATGATGATGAGATGATTACATGCCCAAAGTGTTTGTGTTTTTGTGTATGAATTCTATCATGTTGTTGGGTAATCCAACTATGAAAGTGAATCAGTTGTTGGGCAAGCCAACTATGATATTGAACAGTTGTTGGGTCGCTCCCAATTTTATAGAATGAATTCGGATCTGTCTTTAGAGGATGAATTCTCGGTCTATTCTAGCACGAGGTCGAATTTAAGTCTGTGCTAGAGGATGAATTTCTGGTCTATTCTAGCACGGACCGATGCGCATTAAAGTGATGCGTGTGCGAAAGGACAATTCTCGGCGGTCAATGACGTGAAGAAGGCCTCCTTCTACGGCGTTTAAAGAGAATGTTATATGAGATTAGTTTATGTGAAATGATATGGATCATACACACAAAGAGAAAATGCTGCTGTGCGATGTTTTGAGAAATTTGAAAATGTTTTAGTAAGCGTAAGGCCTTTTCAATAAAAACCCTACGTCTTTTCGGAAGGCGGTGTAATTTAAAGTTGATAAAATGTTTTGGCAATGAGCCCAGAGTGCATTAGTTGTACTCATTACGCATGTTTGTTTTAAATGTGCGAGTTGAGTGATCGAGGATGGAGCGGTGTTGGCGATCGGTCATTTGTTGTTGATAATAGAACCTTGAATACACATCGTCATATGTGTATTTCACATGTTTTCATTGCTAGATTAGGAAGTCTTATGTATGTTATGTTTTGTCAAACCTCGAAACACTTGAAGCTCTAGAAATATTCTCAATATATATCACACCATTCGATTGCTCCATGTCATTATTTAGTAATTAATTCCGTTATTAATGTGATCCACGCTAATCCGTACTTTGGGTTGGTGGGTCATTACATAGTAGTTGAGATTAAACTCTTACATATGACTTGTTGCTGAAAAAACTTTGAAGTGCTTGGTAGTCGTGGTTTGGAGTTGAACTCCTTGATGTCTTTTGTCACTTGAAGAAAACTTGGGTTGGTTGATTATTATAAGACATGTCTGAAAATGTTGGAGTTATCGTGTCTTGATACTATGTTGTTTAAATGTTTATCTTGAACCTATGTTGATGCCTAATTCGTCTTGTTGATAATTGAAACATTGGTGCTTATTGTTATAAGTTAATGCCCGGAGTTATATGTCCTCACACATATAACTCAACTACCATTTCTGTTGCCACCCTCTGAATTGAATGATCGTTATGTTGTTGTTGTAATTGTAGAAGAAAAAACCCTTTTTGGTCAAAAAGTCGTATCTTTTGATTATCCTTCCACCATTATTCCTTTTATTCATTCGACTTCATGAAAACAAATCATTTCGTTCTATTTGATATTAATACATCCTTTGACGTCATCCATTCTTTATTCTCCATACTTTCTTGTCATATTCCTTATTGAATTCGGCCTATTGTCATTAGTTCCAATAGTTCATGGTCATTAGTCCCAACGGTTCATGTAAAGTAATTAGTGACAGCCTAATCTCTTGATTAAGAAGTTGGGCTGTGACATTTTAATATCTTATTAAGCTTGACCAATCATACAGACTTCTGTGATCTTCTGCACACTATATGATCTAACTTATATACGAGATAAAGGGACATACATATGCTGTCAAGTAAACAATTGTAATAGTGGTAACACGAATCATTATATACAAGCTCAACCAAACTGCTTCCAGTATACAAATCCAACAAAGTGTACTTTTAATTGACTTATAATCGAATGAGGTAATCATAGAGGGAAAGTTAACCCAAGTCGTCTCTCAAGGAAAAATTAACAGGGCTTATTGTTCGTGTCACACACAAAAAACGGTAAATCCTAAACACTCTAATACCAAAGAGGATTTTGGAACAACGGGAATTGATATACGGAAAAGTAAAAATAAATAAAAGCAATCCTAGCTGGGGGTTGTCAATCCCTAGTTGGAACAATGGAAATTGAAATACAGAAAAGTAAATATAAGTAAAAGCGTCGAACAAAACTAAGCTAAATTCATCAATCAGAAAACAATAAAATAAGATGGAGAATGATTCAACACAATAATAAATTACATTATCAAACTTCATGAAACGTAAATGATAGAATGCAAAGGTAAGATAGTACCAATAGAAAAAACAATAATCTGAAACCAACCTTGAATCCGGATCCAACCAAGCTAAAAATCTATAGTGCGTAAATTAAAAGGAACGAATGGAAAGCTGGAGAAAATAAATCAGAAAAAGTAAAGCTATCTCTCGTCTCTCTCTGGTGTCTCTGTTTGCGCTCTGGAATAAGGAATTGACTGCGAAAACTCAAAAACGGGGCCAACCCTAACTCAACGTACGCGGCGTTTATATATAACGAATGAGTGAGATTTGGTTGCACGCTGAGGGAGCGTTATACGGAGCGTAAAACTTAGGGTAAGCGCCGGTTGAGGACGAGCGCTCGCCGCTCGGGTACTTCTGTTTGAAAGGTGAATCTTTGGTTGAGACGGCGCTCGCCGTCTGGTGTTCTCGTTTCAAGGTGGCGTCGGATCGAGGTGAGCAGGCGCCGATCGGCGAGCTAACCAGCCAGGTGAGCGAGCGTGCAAGGGTTGAGCAGGCGTGCGGGGCATGAGCAGGTGCGCATGGGTGAGCCGGCGTGTAGGATAGAGCCGGCGCTCGGCAACGGGAGAGCTCGACGATGAACGGGCGCGCGGGCAAGTGAGATGGCATTGTACATGAGCGGGGCGCACGGGCAAAGCGAGAGAGCGCATGGGGCGAGAGGGTGCATAGGGTGAGCCGGTGCTCGGTGTGGTGAACGCGTGAGGAGGGTGCAAGCTTCGGACGGGCAACGGGGCGTACGTACGTGACTTTGACAATATGTTCCGTTTTTCCTCATTTGAACTCCGAATTGCGATCCGTTTGCGTCTACGGACTCCTATCGAGATGCTCTTCAATATACTTCAACTCTTGGCAAATCCATTTTGTCCTATTTAATGCCGTTTTTCTACAAAACATCGAAACAAACCAAATAAGTCTGAACCGAATACTAATCAAAACAACAGTATAAATAAGTCTGAACCGAAAATACTAATCAAAACAACGGTATAAATAGGATAAACCACTGGAAACGGCATACATAAGAATACCAAGAATAAGCACAAAATCATACTAAACACATACCACGACATCATGACTTCCTAGAATTTCTAAACTGATACCTTCTCAACATGGTAATGAATCAACAATTAATCGAGCATGTGACTTAAGCCAAGAAAATCATAAATCCGATCCATATGCAATTAACAATCGAATAGTTGAATCATATAGACCACTTGCATAACCCATCTTATTTTCAACAAACACTGAACCAAAAATAGTAGACGTGACAACTTAAGGAGGATCATATAACAATATTCGTTAAGTTGAACCTTCGAGTTGTAAACCCGAGTATCCTAATCTGGTTTCGCATACTCATCATTGTTGAGCTTCCATTCGAGAAACAACACAAAGCAAGAGGAGTAGAGCCCCTTATTCCAACCATAAGATCACTAATTCAACCCATCAACATGTCGATAAATTATTTCAAATCTTTTGTAACAAACTTTTCACAAGACACGCAAGGACCAATCCAAAGGATAATTAGAGAGAATCGAGCTTGGAGACGCTTGGAGCAGTAATTACAAAACAATTAATAAGAATAATCGAAGATTTCAAAATAACATTTATCGAACTTCGATAATCAAACCTTAATTACAAGGCAAAAGTCATTTACGATGTAAAGGCTACAAGTTCCTTTAATGTAGGTTCGATAATTGAGCATGATTCAATCACAACATCAACATATAAATAACATTCAAAATATGCAATGAAAGCATGTGAATGCATATATGACGATATGCACCCATGGTTCTTTCTTTCAAACATAATAAATACCAAAAGACCTCGACTACTCAACATCTCCGCCCATCATCATCATCACCAATCGCACATTTAAAAACAATATGCGGTGAGTACAAGAATGCACTCGATGGCTCATGCCAAAATAATTTATTAAGTTTGAATTACTCGCCCCATCACAAGAATACACGAGTTTTAATTTGAAATACTCGTGTTTACTAAATATTTTCTGTCATTTTCCATAAATATCGCTTGGCCAAGCATTTTCCTCATATGTACGATCCATATCCACCACAACAATTTATCCAATAATTCCTTCTTTGGAGAGAGAGGCTCTCTCACAGACGCCATGATCGCCGAGCACCCTTTCAAAGACACAATACAAATAATCGGTGCACAAAATCCGGCCATCTCGAGACAGGATACGAATTCTCCATCATCCTTGGGGGTACTTCCAAGAATACGAATTCAAGCATGTCATAAAGTGGGAGCTACCCAACGTTATGCATCAATAATCATGGATTGGATACATACACAAAACATAAACATTTTGGGCAGGTAATTAAATAAATCAGTTCATAAATATTTGTTTGCAATAAAGCATCATAAATAAATCATTTGGTAAATTCTACCAGTTTGAGTATAGTAAAGCCCACCTTGACTTTTAAACGTCGATTTTCGATACGCGTGCTCTCCTCTGGTTGCGTGTGAGTCTTCACGTCCCACCTTTACGCAAAAATTTACGTTTAGAACGTCGGCACGCTTTTCGAGATTTTCAAAGTTCGTTCAACTTTGACAAATAAAATAATTCGAAGTTCTAATAAACTCTATACGTAGAAAAGACGTATTTTAATAAAAATAATTCTCGTATATCGAGAAAGACGTAATATGATCTACAGTCTCATTTTAACCTTTTAGGTTAAATAATCAACGTATAAACGTTATTCAAAACAAGGATTTCAATCATGAAATCTTTTCTCACAATTGAGATATTCATATAAAAGTAATCGTTTTCACGTATTAGAATATTTAACGAACGTAGTTCGTTTGTCAATTTCAAAGTCAACCATTTTGACTTTTCTTAATAATTTCTTTAATAATCACATATTAATATTCTAATTCAATATAAATCGATTTTAATCGATTTCTTTTCATAAAGCTCTAATTATCGATTTTCACGCAAATCGATAAACTTGATTAATATTTTCTTTCAATATTAATCTTTTAATACATTTAAGCATTATTTATGCTTTTAACGTTATTTAATATAACGTTTCATTTTAAACATAATATTCTATGTTTAATGACTCCCAAAAATTCAATTATGTCTAATATAATTTTTAGACATATAATAAATTATTATTCTTGATTAAAAAGGAATTAAAATTCCTTATTTCCAAAGTATAGCTCACTATTATAACACTTATTTTTCCAAACTTGTTCCAAAATTTCTCTAAATTCATATAGTGTATTATTTTACATTAGGATCATTACTATGTATTAATATCACTATAGAAAATTTGGAACATACCTATATACATACTATAGGCTCACGGTTCTTTCTTAAAATTAACCAATAATTATTCTAAAATTCTAAATTCTTATAACACTTAAATATTATCTTATATCATCATTTCACTATAATACACAACATAATCAAACTATTCACCCAAGAATATCAATATGTAGCTCACGGCTACTTTGAATAAAAATAGCTACCAAGGTCCAAAAATTTAATAAATTCCTACATCACCTAATTAATACCTAGATCAACAATATGCTATTATATCAAGCATATAAAATTTATACACCAAGGTTCCAACCCATATAATTTTCGGCAGTTTTCAAAAATCCAACAATATGATTTCCAAAAATTCTCAATTTAATACCATGCACTCCTACAACACTATAGATCAACAATCCAACCTTAAATCATACCTAGCAAAATCGAGCATCATCAAAATAAATTAAATACCTAGCTTAGCTTAGGAAATAATTTATCTATGCACATATTAACATATGTAACATAATTTCTAAGCTTATAACATGCTAGCATGATTTATTGCATAATTAAAACATGCTAAAATAATTATTTAAACCGTAGGATTATTGAAAAAGTTAGGTTTTATCGAAGCTTGTTCGATATCTAACCTCGTTATCGGAGTTGATCGGTTGTGGGGTAACTAAAGCTCAAGCTTTTGGAGATGGAAAATAAGAAAATGCCTTGGGTTTTCTTAAGAAAGCTCTCAAGCGGTGGGTGTGTTTTGAGAAGATGAATGAAAGTGTTTTTTGTTTCAAGACTTATGATACCTAAGTAAATAAAAGAAAATGAATACATACACACACAGACTCTCTCTCTCGGCTCTCTCAAATATAGCAAGACAAAAGTTCAACTTGATGAGTCAAAGTGCTTAGGTCACAAATAAAGATCTCTTACAAGCATTAACTATTGCATAAGGCTTTATTAAGGCTTTATTAAAGCACTTTTTTGGGAGAAACAATTTAAATTGTCTCAAGCATGCATTAGCCGTCGACTACAGTGATGGGTGAGATACAATTTCAGATTTTGTGTTGTATTTACCAAGTGTATATTAAACACTCTATCCCAAATACTGTGTAATCAATTGGTTGGAAAATTAAGCTTTTTTGTACAAAATTAGTCAACATTTTCGGCTCCTCTCACAAATATATATATCCCACTTGGTTAATTACTTGATTAGTGTATATTAGATATCACTTGCATGTATAAATTCAAAACATAGCAAAGGCAACTACAAAACTTACGTGAATTAGCTATTGAACAAGAAAGTTCACGGCTTTTTCATTCTAAATTGCTAACTTTTGATTTTTCATGCTAATTATACATATATATCATAATATATGTTTTAGATGATAAATTATATCATAGGAAAAATTATTAGAATAATCCATAGGTAGAAAACCCTATTTCTCGATTTATGGTTTTCGAGAATCATAAATAATCAACAATATAATTCCAAAATTTCTAGCATTAATTCAATGCTAAATAATATTCCAATTATATAAAATAATCATAGGAATTTAAATATCATAATTCCTTGATCGTTAGACTTGATTTTCAAGTCATCTCAAAACGTTAACGCTTGAAACGCCTCAACGTTTAAATATCGACTCATCTCAAAATGGTCTAAATAAAGCTATAATCACTTTATTAAATAATTCCAATAATAATGGAATTAAATTCTAAGCTTAAAACTTAGAAAATATCACGAGCATATAAATATCGATACGTAATCGACGAGAAATAATAATACTGTTGAAATACGTTAAATATTCGTATTTCTCGATTCACATTTATTTGTGAATAAAACATAGGAATTTATTATTCCAACAATAATCGATATCATTATTCGATATATAATAATCAAATTATTATGATAATATTCTAATTGATTTAAATTAATTTCGTAATTAGGAGTTTAAATAATCGGGGTATTACATTCCACCCCCCTTAAAGAAATTTCGTCCCGAAATTTACATACCTCAGAAAAGATCGGGGTATTTTTCTTTCATTGCGTCCTCAAGCTCCCACGTGGCTTCCTCTTGTCCATGATGTTTCCACAAGATTTGACTAGTGGAATCGATTTATTTCGCAATTCTTGAACCTCGTGGTCTAGAATGGCCGTGGGTTCTTCATTATAGCTCATATCCGGATTGAGGATCACGCCGCCTTGATGGATCACATGCTTCGATCGTACCGCATTTTCCGAGTTGTGATACGTGAAAAACATTATGTACGCTTCCCGGACTTGGCGGAAGAGCCAACCTATAGGCGATCGGGCCTATTCTTTCTAGGATTTCATAAGGTCCAATAAAACGGGTCTTAATTTTCCCTTTACTCCAAACCTTATAATCCCTTTAGATGGAGAGACCTTCAAAACACTTTATCTCCATTTTCGAATGTAGCTCACTCTTGGCGTAGACGTCAGTAAGACTTACATCTATCTTGAGCTTCTTTTATTCTCGTGCTAATTTGCGAATGATCTCAATCATTTCACTTATATCGTCAGCCCTAAGATTCTTCTTTCACCCACTTCATCCCAAAGAAAGCGGTGATCGGCATTTTCTTCCATATAAGGCTTCATACGGGCCATATCGATCGTCGCTGATAACTATTATTGTAGTAAATTCGATGAGAGGTAAAACCTCTTCCCATTTGGCACCTCGATCCAACACTACATTTCTCAACATGTCTTCGAGTGTTTAGATCGTCCTTTCCGATTGTCCATCGGTTTGAGGGTGAAAAGTTGTCTTTGAAATTTAACTGTGCCCAATTCTTTTTGCAAGCTAGTCCGTAATCTTGAAGTAAATTTTGAATCTCTATCGAGTGATAGTTTTCGGTACTCCATGCAGCGCACAATTTCCTTTACGCATACCGGCTAGCTTATCGACTCGTGGTAATGAATTGGCGTAAAATGTGCACATTTGGTGAGTCATCACTACTACCCATATAGCAAGTGTTCCTCTTTTAGACTTTGGTAAACCCGTAACAAAGTCCATAGCTATATCTTCCCATTTCCACTGGTATTGCCAAAGGTCGTAGCTCGTAAGGACGTTGGTGTAATGCTTTTACTTGTCGACAAGCAAGACAACGCTCTACAAAAGAGGCTATGTCTCTTTTCATACCTTCCCACCGTAACTTTTTCTTCAAATCTTGGTACATTTTTATACCGCTGGATGGGTCAGATAAGGTGTGTCATGAGCTTCACTCATGATTTCATTCCAAGGTTGTTGTTGTCAGGATACACAATCTTCCTTCAAATAATAAAGCATTGTCGGTGCTTCTTGAAAATTTTCGATCCTTCCGTCCTTACTTTGGCTCTTGCTTTTTCCAACTTTTCCTCCATCCTTTGTCCTTCAAGGATTCTTTTCCTTAAATCAGACGTCAAAGTGAGTGTAGCAATACAACTCGTGATCGTCTCTGGTTGTTCAATCAATTCAATCTTCATCCTTTCAAACTCTTCAATGAGTTTTTCTTCATTTGTGAGGAGACATCCCAATTGGTTTTGACTCTTACGACTCAAGGCATCGGCTACAACGTTTGCCTTGCCCGGGTGATAGTTTATACCACAGTCGTAGTCTTTTACCAATTCGAGCCATCTTCTTTGTCTCATGTTTAGATCTCTCTGCTCGAAAAAGTATTTCAAACTTTTGTGATCGGTAAAGATTTCACATCTTACTCCGTAGAGATGATGTCTCCATATCTTTAGGGCATGTACTCTCGCTGCTAGTTCCGGATCATGTGTTGGGTAATTCAATTCATGCGGTCTCAGTTGTCGAGATGCATAGGCTATCACTTTTCCATTTTGCATTAACACACAGCCTAATCCATTTTTGGAAGCATCTGTATAGACCACGTACTCTTGATCCGCTCGAACTCTAGCTAGCACAGGCGATGAGTTAACTTTTCCTCGAGCGTCGGAAATTCGCTCACACTCATCATCCATGTGAATTTAATCCCTTTTCTGAGAAGTTGGGTTATTGGCCTTGCTATCTTTGAGAATCCTTCAATGAATCTCCGATAGTAACCTGCCAATCCCAAGAAACTTCTAATTTCATTTTGTGTCCTCGGCGATTTCCATTCTTGGACTGCTTCTACTTTGGCCGGATCAACTTTAATCCCTTCGGCTGACACAATGTGTCCAAGGAACATTACTTCCTTCAGCCAAAATTCACATTTGCTAAACTTAGCAAAAGTCGCTCATCTCTCAAAGATTGAGTACTGTTCTGAGGTGTTCCTTGTGTTCTTCTTTATTCTTTGAATAGATGAGGATGTCATCTATGAAGACTAAAACAAATTTGTCTAAGTATGGGTGGAACACCCTATTCATGAGATCCATGAATACCGCAGCGCATTAGTCAATCCGAATGGCACAACTATAAATTCATAGTGGCCGATCTTGTTCAAAAGCAATCTTTGACACATCTTCAGCCGCACTTTGAGTTGGTGATAGCGACTTGAGGTCGATCTTCGAGAACACGCTAGCTCCTCGTGGTGATCAAACAAGTCATCTATCCTTGGTAGTGGATACTTGTTTTGAGCGTCATTTTGTTCGCCTCGGTAATCTATACACATCCTCAAGGAACCATCATTTTCTTAGCAAATAACACCGTGCTCCCAAGGCGAAACGCTAGGTCCGATAAAACCTAGGTCTAACAGCTCTTGGTTTGAATTTTCAACTCTTCCAGCTTCTTTTGGAGCCATTCGATGCGGTGCCTTTGACATCGGAGCCGATCCGGTTCCAAGTCAATGGTAAACTCGCTTGTCATCGTGAGGTAATCCTGGTAGGTTTTCAGGAAAAACATCTGAAAATTCTTGTACAATCTCTACATCTTCAACTTTTATCGTTGTTCGATCTTCTCCATTCAGATAAACAAGAAATGCATGGCATCCTTTCTTGTTTATCATACTTCTGGCCTTCAATGCTGATATAATCGGAATTTTCTTTCCCATGCTGATTCCGTAAAAGCTTGTAGCTTCTTGCCCAGGAAAATGGAATGAAATTTTCCTCTCTTTACACAGGATCGTAGCATGATTTTCTGCTAACCAATCCATTCCCAAAATTATATCTACATCACCCATGGGTATTATGTTTAAGTTATTTGTCAGAACCTTAAGTGATCCTAAGTTCAACTCTAGGTTCGAGCAAATATGAGTAACGGTCATAATCCCTCCTATAAGTGAAGAGATGTTCATATCCTGGTTTGCTTTCTCAGATCTAAGTTCCAATAGATCTACACATGTTCTTGCTACAAAAGAATGTGATGCCCCCGTATCGAACAAAAGTATAACAGGTACGTTGAGAAGTGTTCCCATACCTGCCAGGTTTCCCTGGTTTTGTTCATTTTGCCTCGGTGCGAGCATATGCTCGCTTGAGCCGGTGAGGTGACGGGCGCCTGCCTCTGCTGATTTTCGATGTGGCTGCTGCTGTTGGCGTCGCCGCTTGATTACGCCGCCGGGTGGTTGTCGTTGTTGTTGTTGATGAGGTTGTTGCCACCGTTGTTGCGGTGGTCATTCTTTCTGATTGTGGTCGAAACCGAATAGCCCGAAGGGGTTGGGCATTGCCGGGCTGATTTGGCCTTCCCACCGTCCCCTGTCGTATCCCCGGCAACTATTTGCGTAATGCCCTTCATTCCGCACTTAAAGCAATTTACCAAATGGCAAACTCCTTTGTGAAACTTCGGCACTTAGGGCGAGGTTGTCCTTACTCGCTCTTGTGATCCTCCCGTCTCGAGGGTAAAGACCGGTTTCTTCCATCCACTCGCCTTGCGGTATCACGCTTCCTTCCAAGGCCGCTTGTTATTGGTATTCTCAAAACTTCCCGGTTGTTATTTCCAAAATTTCCTTCCCATTTTCTCTCCCTTTGTCCCCTATGTTCGATGTCCGTATGCGGATTGACTTCTTCCGCATGGCTACCTCGATGTCCAAAGCTCGTCCGAGAGCTTGATTGTAAGTCAGATTTCCATGACTGGCTAGAGACATTCTTATCTCTGACCTCAATCCAGACCTAAATTTTTCCGCCATCTTCAACTCCGTATTCACCTGATCAGGGGCATATCGGGACATATCGCAGAAAGTGCGATCATAATCTGTTACGGACATCTTTTCCTGTTTCAGATTATAAAATTCTTGTTCCTTCCTTTTCCGATAACTTTTCGGAACGTATTTCTCATACAGTTCCTCTTTAAATTCTTCCCAAGTGAACTCATTCATCTGATCCTGCAGTAAGATCTTCCGTCGGGCTTCCCACCAAAAGTCGGCAGGTCCTGTCAGTTGAAAGGTAATACAGGACAGCCGTTCCGGTGCTGTGCATCGAAGAAAATCAAATATCCTTTCCATAGCCCTTATCCATTGCTCGGCATCATCCGGGCTTCCTTTCCCATCAAAAGAAGGTGGGTTTTGCCTAAGAAATAATTCCTCGATCCTACGATCGGGTGGAGGTGGTGGTGGTTGAGGTATATTCGCAGGTTCTGGTATAGAAATTCTTCCTCTGCCTCTACCTCTTCCCCTTCCCTACCTCTTTGTGCAGATCCCGCCTTGGCGGCATTCATTGTTTAAACATACAATAAATATTGAAAATCATTTTCACAATCGACATATATAATATCATCATACAATTTCTTTTGTAAAGCGACTTTAATTCAAGCTATTCATTCTTATCACAAAATCATTTACGCAAAAAGCCCGCTTGGGTTATCAGATATATATATACATCAGAAAATTTGTGCCTCAAAGAGGACTATTTCGTACAACAGTTGATACAAAAAGAGATAATGTACAATAGATGGCATCTCAAAAGCTTAACCCGCATCCAACAACATACGGGATTTCAAGATAATACAAAATACAAAGTTCACTTTCCTTTCCCAAAATACATAAGCAACCTACACACATACTGGACTATATACGTACAGACTAAAGTCTAACAAGGCTGGTCAACAGGTGCATCACTCGTCGTCGTACTGATCCTCCTCAAGATCCTCCTCATCATCTGAATCATCATCATCCGAATCATCGCCGCCTCGAGTCGCCCTCACGGCGGCGTAACTCGACGGTCCCGCCCGTCATCCCCAACCATAGGAATGTCGCGGATCGGATGAGGTCATCACGCATCGATACTCTAATCCTGGCCGTCTGGCGGTACGGCTCAGCTGGCGGTGGTGGCGCTGCCATGGGTGGTAAGATCGGAAGCGGTGGGTGTATGGGGTGTCCAATCGACAAAGGGGGAAACACTGGCATCCCCAAAGCTCGGGTCGAGACGCCTCTCTACCTCTGCTAGCCTCGCCTCGCCCTCCGTGAATCAGGCACTACGGGTCCACTCGACGAGGTACCTCCAAGTAAAGCCACCGGGTGACTCGTCACGCCATGTATATTCCCTCGAGGAGATAGGGGCCTCTCGGTGCTACCCGTAGATGTCAAGACGAGGTCGATGGCTCACAAATCTCGGTAGATCCGCTATCGATCATAGTCACCACCAAAGACGGTAGATATAATCTCCCGACACTTCCCGCGTAATCCTCCCGCCCACCGGCAACGTGTCGGAAGGCGCTCACGCCATCGAAATCGATCACTCCATGCTCGCCGCCTCCTCCAATGACGAAGGTAGTGCATGAGAAACTCTCGAGATCATCCCCCAACACATCCGTAACCACGGTACTGTGAATAATCTCTGGGGGTGGCCCTCGGTCCTAGCCTCCGCCTAGTGGTGTGTCGAGTCCCGCCATCCGTCACGCATAACGATCAAAAGTCAAACTAAATAAAGATATCCGATACACGTATAAAACTAAACTTAACGCATCTATAAAGCAAAAGGATAAACCGGACAGTCTATAAAGCGTATAAACAATCCAAACACCTCGATAAATGCAGATAAATGTTATAATGGAAATTGTTCTCATATACAACGACGTTGTAGCTTTCCTACCATACTAGGAAACTTGCTATCTAGCAGCATAAAAAAATCTTATCACATAACTAAATTCTAGTTCTATAAAACTATGAGCTAGCTTCTGGTGGCTCTCGTGATTTCTGGAGAAGGAAACAGGGATCTTCCTTCATAAGAAATATAGTACAGTTCGTTAGAGTACGAGGCGAAAACCGTGCACAATTAGGAGTTCGAACGAAGGAGAACGGATCAAAATAAAATCACTACATCAAGCAGTTCACCTTTGCCGAGGTGAACTGTCCGAGGTGGACTGTACTGACTCTCGTGAATTCTGAAGGAGGAATGAGGGTTCGGTCCTTCACAAGAAATATAGTACAGTGTGCTTGCCGAGTTGACGAGGTGAAAACAAAAACGCCGAGGTGAGCTTCGGAGCTGACGAAGGTGAACTCGCCAGTGTAAAATAAAATCGAGGTGACGAGGTGAACTGTTCGCCTTTGCCGAGGTGAAAAATGGGTGAAAATTCGAGGTGAAACTGTACTGACTCTAGTCAACGCCGGAGAAGGAATCAACCAGTTCGGTCCTTCATAAAAATATTTACAGTGTGTTAGGAGTAATTCGAGGCAAAAATTCCAGGCAAAAATCGGAGTCCGACGAAGTGAAATTTGACCAAAATAATATCACTGCGAGGTGAAATTCGAGGTGAAAAAGTTCGCCTTGCCGAGGTGAAAAATTCCGAGGTGAAACTGTACTGATTCTAGCGAATTTTGGAGAAGGAATCAAGAGTTTGGTCCTTCATAAGAAATATAGTACAGTGTGTTAGGAGTATGTGGGCGAAAACCATGTGCAAATCGGAGTCCGAACGAAGGAGATCGGACCAAAATAAAATCACTGCGCAAGCAGTTCGCCTTGCCGAGGTGAAATGGCCGAGGTGAAAATTTCCGGCCGAGGTGAAATTCTGAAAATTTCCGGGTGAAAATTCAGTGACGAGGTGAAAGTTTGACCAAGTCAGCCGTAGGTGAAAAACCATGACCAAGTCAACTCGTGGAACTCTCCGCCTAGAGGTGACGAGGTCAAATGCCTTAGTTTTTATTTTGAGCTCTCCCCTAGCACAAATGCCTTAGCTTTTCTTTTGAGCTCTCCGCCTAGCTCAAATGCCTTTGTTTTTATTTTGAGCTCTCCGATGCATGACATTCAAGGTCGTCATGCTTTCCGAGGCCGGCCTTCGAGTTCGCACTCGAGATCGGCACTTGAGGTCATTTTTTTTTATTTTTTAACCTTTTCTCCTATAATGGAATGAAGTTCTTCAAATCTATTCTTGCTTTCGCCATCGCAATGGGATGAATTTCGTACATTCTGCATTTCTATGTTCTTTCGTAACTCGTGAACATGCTTCTTATTATAACTATGTTCCATTTGGGATGACATAGGCATTAATCAAAAATACAAAATCAAGAAATAAGGATTCAAATTTCAATCATGACGAACATAGTTCGTTTTAAACATACGCATTCCTTGCGAAAAATTTCAATCAATGAATCAATCAATCATGGTTATTTACAACCTTTCTCATTTCATTTGTCGATAATGTTCTATCGACAACAAATCAAATTCATAAATCATTTGTCGATAATGTTCTATCGATACAATCATTTGTCGATAATGTTCTATCGACACAAAATCAAATTCATAAATCTCAAACTTTTCTTTTCAAAGATGAGAAAATAATTTACCTTTTTCCCGGTTGAGCTGGATGTGATGGAGTGTTGAGCGTAGTCAGATGATTTCTAGAAGTCTAGTGACTCAATCTAGACTTAACTTTTGAAAGAAAGTTTAGGGTTCAGAGAGCAATATGCTCTGATACCACTCTGTCACAGCCGCTCTAATCCAAAGGACAGATTAGAGAGAACTGGAGCTTGGAACGGTAATTACAAAACAATTAATAAGAATAATCGAAAGATTTCAAAATAACATTTATCGAACTTCGATAATCAAACCTTAATTACAAGGCAAAAGTCATTTACAGATGTAAAGGCTACAAGTTCCTTTAATGTAGGTTCGATAATTCGAATGATTCAATCACAACATCAACATATAAATAACATTCAAAATATGCAGCGGAAAGCATGTGAATGCATATATGACGATATGCACCCAAGGGTTCTTTCTTTCAAACATAATAAATACCAAAAGACCTCTGACTACTCAACATCTCCGCTCCATCATCATCATCAGCTCAATCTGCACATTTAAAAACAAATATGCAGGGCTGAGTACAAGAATGCACTCAGTGGCTCATGCCAAAATAATTTATTAAGTTTGAATTACTCTGCCCCATCACAGTAACACACGAGGTTTTAATTTGAAATACTCGTGTTTACTAAATATTTTCTGTCATTTTCCATAAATATCGCTTGGCCAAGCATTTTCCTCATATGTACGATCCATATCCACCACAACAATTTATCCAACAATAATTCCTTACTGGAGAGGGCCTCTCTCACGACGTCATGATCGGCCGAGCACCCTTTCAAAGACACAATACAAATAATCAGTGCACAAAATCCAGGCCATCTCAGCACAGGATACGAATTCTCCATCATCCTTGGGGGTACTTCCAAGAATACGAATTCAAGCATGTCATAAAGTGGGAGCTACCCAACGTTATGCATCAATAATCATGGATTGGATACATACACAAAACATAAACATTTTGGGTGTAATTAAATAAATCAGTTCATAAATATTTGTTTGCAATAAAGCATCATAAATAAATCATTTGGTAAATTCTACCAGCTTTGAGTATAGTAAAGCCCACCTCGACTTTTAAACGCCGATTTTCGACACGCATGCTCTCCTCCTCGTTGCGTGTGAGTCTTCACGTCCCACCATTACGCAAAATTTACGTTTAGAACGTCAGACGCTTTTGAGATTTTCAAAGTTCGCTCAACTTTGACAAATAAAATAATTCAAGTTCTAATAAACTCTATACGTAGAAAAGACGTATTTTAATAAAAATAATTCTCGTATATCGAGAAAGACGTAATATGATCTACAGTCTCATTTTAACCTTTTAGGTTAAATAATAACCATATAAACGTTATTCAAAACAAGGATTTCAATCATGAAATCTTTTCTCACAATTGAGATATTCATATAAAAGTAATACGTTTTTCACGTATTAGAATATTTAACGAACGTAGTTCGTTTGTCAATTTCGAAAGTCAACCATTTTGACTTTTCTTAATAATTTCTTTAATAATCACATATTAATATTCTAATTTGATATAAATCGATTTTTAATCGATTTCTTTTCATAAAGCTCTAATTATCGATTTTTCACCCAAATCGATAAACTTGATTAATATTTTCTTTCAATATTAATCTTTTAATACATTTAAGCATTATTTATGCTTTTAACGTTATTTAATATAACGCTTCATTTTAAACATAATATTCTATGTTTAATGACTCCCAAAATTCAATTATGTCTAATATAATTTTTAGACATATAATAAATTATTATTCTTGATTAAAAGGAATTAAAATTCCTTATTTCCAAAGTATAGCTCACGGCTATAACACTTATTTTTCAAAACTTGTTCCAAAAATTCCTCTAAATTCATATAGTGTATTATTTTACATTAGGATCATTACTATGTATTAATATCACTATAGAAAAATTTGGAACATACCTATATACATACTATAGGCTCACGGTTCTTTCTTAAAAATTAACCAATAATTATTCTAAAATTCTAAATTCTTATAACACTTAAATATTATCTTATATCATCATTTCACTATAATACACAACATAATCAAACTATTCACCCAAGAATATCAATATGTAGCTCACGGCTACTTTGAATAAAAATAGCTACCAAGGTCCAAAATTCTAATAAATTCCTACATCACCTAATTAATACCCTAGATCAACAATATGCTATTATATCAAGCATATAAAATTTATACACCAAGGTTCCAACCCATATAATTTTCGGCAGTTTTCAAAAATCCAACAATATGATTTCCAAAAATTCTCAATTTAATACCATGCACTCCTACAACACTATAGATCAACAATCCAACCTTAAATCATACCTAGCAAAAATCGAGCATCATCAAAATAAATTAAATACCTAGCTTAGCTTAGGAAATAATTTATCTATGCACATATTAACATATGTAACATAATTTCTAAGCTTATAACATGCTAGCATGATTTATTGCATAATTAAAACATGCTAAAATAATTATTTAAACCGTAGGATTATTGAAAAAGTTAGGTTTTATCGAAGCTTGTTCGATATCTAACCTCGTTATCGGAGTTGATCGGTTGTGGGGTAACTAAAGCTCAAGCTTTTGGAGATGAAAAATAAGAAAATGCCTTGGGTTTTCTTAAGAAAGCTCTCGGCAGTGGGTGTGTTTTTGAGAAGAGGAATGAAAGTGTTTTTTTGTTTCAAGACTTATGATACCTAAGTAAATAAAAGAAAATGAATACATACACACACAAACTCTCTCTCTCGGCTCTCTCAAATATAGCAAGACAAAAGTTCAACTTGATGAGTCAAAGTGCTTAGGTCACAAATAAAGATCTCTTACAAGCATTAACTATTGCATAAGGCTTTATTAAAGCATTTTTTTGGGAGAAACAATTTAAATTGTCTCAAGCATGCATTAGCCGTCGACTACAGTGATGGGGGAGATACAATTTCAGATTTTGTGTTGTATTTAGCAAGTGTATATTTAACACTCTATCCCAAATATTGTGTAATCAATTGGTTGGAAAATCAAGCTTTTTGTACAAAATTAGTCAACATTTTCGGCTCCTCTCACAAATATATATATCCCACTTGGTTAATTACTTGATTAGTGTATATTAGATATCACTTGCATGTATAAATTCAAAACATAGCAAAGGCAACTACAAAACTTACGTGAATTAGCTATTGAACAAGAAAGTTCACGGCTTTTTCATTCTAAATTGCTAACTTTTGATTTTTCATGCTAATTATACATATATATCATAATATATGTTTTAGATGATAAATTATATCATAGGAAAAATTATTAGAATAATCCATAGGTAGAAAACCCTATTTCTCGATTTATGGTTTTCGAGAATCATAAATAATCAACAATATATTTCCAAAATTTCTAGCATTTATTCAATGCTAAATAATATTCCAATTATATAAAATAATCATAGGAATTTAAATATCATAATTCCTTGATCGTTAGACTTGATTTTCAAGTCATCTCAAACGTTAACGCTTGAAACGCCTCAAACGCTTAAATATCGACTCATCTCAAAATGGTCTAAATAAAGCTATAATCACTTTATTAAATAATTCCAATAATAATGGAATTAAATTCTAAGCTTAAAACTTAGAAAATATCACGAGCATATAAATATCGATACGTAATCGACATAGAAATAATATTGTTGAAATACGTTAAATATTTGTATTTCTCGATTCACATTTATTTGTGAATAAAACATAGGAATTTATTATTCCAAAAATAATCGATATCATTATTCGATATATAATAATCAAATTATTATGATAATATTCTAATTGACGAAATTAATTTCGTAATTAGGAGTTTAAATAATCGGGGTATTACAGATAATCAACCACACGTATCATTTCATCACAATTTACTTTGACGTGCCCCATGGCTAGACCAATCATCAACAATTATCAAGCCAAGTCATGCATAAACAAGAATTACTAGAAATCAGTTCATAAATACATACCCAATCAAATCATGCTCACTCGACTGTACTAGCATACTAGATGATAAAGCATACTCAAGTCCAAACAAAAGATATAAAGAGACGATAACACACCCAAACAAATAAAATTCACATGCAAACACCAAAAAGACGGAAAACACTACTCTTCTACGCTTTAGACAACGCACTACTCCGACTGCGTAAAAACCAAAAGATAAAGTATAGAAATGAATTTCCCTGAAATGAAGAGAGTGTGTCAATAAGGTATGGTGATGGCGATGTCCAGTGGTTAGAGTGTTCTTTCTATACAGTTTGTCACAATCCTCATCTCACTTATTTAAAACATGAAAAGAAAATAAAACAAAGAAAAACATGGAAAACAAATATATCATGGGTTACCTTCCATGTAGCGCTTGTTTCAATGGCACGAGCTCTAACTAGTGACAAAAGGACTATCTATAGTCATTCACTTGTAGGAATAATATCTCAGCCAGAGCATTAGTACTAATAGTATAAGTACTAAGTACTATCAAAGTACCAAGTATAAAAGATTGAATAAACAATTCAAACATCCTACATTCCAAAGCGAAATACATAACGAAAACATCTTATTCACATTGCTTTGAAGTTTAGGGATGCCTAAAGATCATATTTTCCACCTCTATCACTGTCCTTTTCCAATCTTCCAACTGGTTTGGGAATAGATTAGGCTGCCTATATGTAGTAACCCGAAAATTTCTTAGTCTTAATTAGAGCATAATTAAGTATAATTAGGGCTTAAAGGCAATTTATTATTAAAACTTACAAAGAAGTACATAATAGATTATTAGGCGATAGAAATTCGATTAATTCCTAATTGAATGAATAGAAATTAGAAGAAGTGGAGATTATTTAGAAATGAGTTTTATTATGATGAAATGTGAGATATGTGATTATTATTATGTGTTTGAATGAAAAATTTCATTAAATAAAAATGTGCTAAAGAAATGCATTAATTATTTTTATGTGGGATTTATTTATAAAATTAAATGAAATAATGTTTAAGCTATTAAATGGCCTAAATAAATTTATTTTATTTATATCTAGTGATAAAGAAAATATTTTCTATGATTTTCTAATTTTGTTAATAAGTAGAATAATTATTTGATTAATTGTATATGAAAGTATCAAAGTTATATTTATATGAATTTAATTCCAATAATGGATTTAATGGTTTTAAATCTTTATATTAATGAGAAAATTTAGTTTTTACTATTAAAGAATATTAAGGTTCAACATTAGAAATTTTAGAAAATTATATATATGATTTTCGAAAATGTTAATAAGAAGAAATGAATAATTAAATAAATGAATAAATATCTATATATATGCTTCTAGAAATAAGCTTCATATTAATCACCTTCATCCTCATTTCTTCTCCAAAATTCCGACACACACACAAATTTTATTCAACTTTTAATCCATAGTTTAAGTGAGAAATCAATTGCAAATCACTCCAAAAAAGGTAAATACCTTGATTAAGCTAAGTTTTTGTGATTTAAATTGATGAACATGATGCTCTATTAGCCTAGGGTTTTAAAAAATTTCATGATATGATTTAGGGTTGATTGTTTAAATTTTTGTTATGTTTATTGATTTAATTATGCTTATGATGTATAAATAACATAATCTATGGTTTTAATTCTTTAAATTCCTAAAGTTGGTGAATTAAAGAAGCATGTATGAACCCTAATTTTTCTATGTGAATGGTGTGTTATTATTTGATTAAATTGAGTTTAAATATATGTTTATGAATGGGAATAAACACCATATGATCAAAGAAATGAAAAATTAAAGCATGCTTGTTCAACCCCCAAATTTTTGAGAATTAAGTGGTAGGCATGAACTTTGATTTCTTGATTTTATTTGATGTATTTGATATGATTTTTGAGATCTAGGATATAAATAATGCTCAAGTTGAATTTATGGATTTATAAATTGAAAGTTGAAAAATTAAAGTTTATGTTAAGTAGTTGAATTTATATAACAAGTTTGATTATGATTGGATTTGTTTATGGATTGATGATTATTCATGATAAATGAGTATGGATGTGAATTGTTGGAACTAAATTGGTTGTAGATTGAAAGGTTTAATTACTTACCTATACATATGGTTGAAGGGCATATTGTGGTTATGATGTAAATATATGAGTTTGGACTTGTTTTAAGTTCCTAAGTATATATTTTGGTGTTGATTTGGTGGAGGTTGGGATGAATTTGGTTCATTTTAGATTGAAATGGCGATTCATTTTATAAACGTTACTCTGTCGAAATTTTGTTAAAATCGGCATATTAGTAAAGTGTTTTGAGAATTTAATTAATAAACTTATGATAAGTGAATAAGTGACATTTGTTCTCTTAATTTTATGTTAATGACTGGGAAGTTATAATTTTATAGACCGGCAATAACCGGGAAGTTTATAAGTATATCGGCAATGACCGGGAAGTTTAAAATTATATAGACCGGTTAAGGTATTGAGAAGGAGGCCTACTTCTCATTATCGAGAAACGTAGATAGGGTAGGATTGTGAATGGTAACCTTCGGGTTCAACACAGGAAGATGATACCAGTTTAGCATAATATCACATTAGCTTGCATTGTTACGACGATATCGAATCTATTGTCACTAAAAGTTTTTCAGGTATTATTTATTTCAAATCTTATATTGAAAGAGTTCGGTAAGTGGTTCAAGTTTAATGTTTGTTGAAAATCTATTGAGTACTTGTTGATACTCACATTCTGCCTTTTCCTTATGCAGGTTGAGTTCGGAGATGACGATGGAAAAGGATGCTGAGCTAGGGTTCTTTTGTTGTAAATGTTGTTATACCCTGAATGTCATGTCTTCATACATGACATTCAATCATCCTTCCGTTGTCAAACTCATATGACCTTAATGTTGTCTTTAGATAGCCCCTTTTGTATATTGAATATAAATATATATATGTGAAACCTTTAAATGTTGACTTTGATCTTAATGGTTGATGGTTGATTAGTTAATTAAACTTATTTGATTCTTGGAAATATTTCAAATTAAAAGTTAATATGCCATTCTTCAAATTTAGTCATAACCTGATTACTTAGTTAAGTACTTAATTAAGTAGTCTGATCGTGACAGAGTGGTATCAAAGTAGTTGTTCACTCTGACCCAGTGAATTTTTCTTTCTTGAGCCCACCTTTCCTTATAAACTTTGAGTTTTAATAGTAGAAAGAATTTGATAGTAGCTCAGCATTCCAAATCCATCTCTCCAGCTCAACCAGGTAAGATAAGTTATGATGTGTTATGAGAAGCATTGACTATGCATGTATGGAAAAGTTTGATGAGTATGATGTAAAGTTATGTGGTGTGATATGTTGAAAAGTAAAATAAAAGATGAATATGTTGTAAGGAAGAGTGAGAAGTTTTGACCTAAACAAATGTAGATATATATATGTACATGTGCATCTTGGGTCAATGTTTAAGTTATATTTTGATTATAGGATGGCAAGAATGAAAACTATGGCAAGGAAGAGCATACCGATTATACCGAATGCTCAAGGAAGAAGGGATCGGTTTTATTCCTTTAGAATGGGTGAGCATCAGAACATGATCCAATTCCTCAATCAATATATGAAATTATGGGGATGGGTAAAGCAGCACGGTGTGACTGAGCTAGACGGGTTACTTCAATTAGTGCAAGCATTACCTCCTAAGTGGCGTGGATGGGCTTATGTGGCTGCCTTGGATTTTGTACATCCTGACATGGAAGCCAGAGTCACTGGTAATCTTGTTGGTTTTTTTGATCTCATTAAAGAACAGTTTAGTCTGACTGAGAACCCTCCTCCTTCCCTTCCTTAGATTATTTTATTCCTGCAGTCCATCAAATTCTTGATGATATCCTAGCCCCATGTATGAATAGGAATGAATCTGAGACTGATGAATCAAATGAGCATAGTGCTGAATTGGATTCAAATATTGTATCAAACTATCCTTTTGAGTATAAACACCGTATAGAATCTGAACTGACCTCCATTGACCTGGACCTGTATGATCAGCCTTTTGCTTTGAGAACTCCATCACCTCCAGTCAGTCCTTTTATTCCTCCTTCAGTAAGTAATTTACCACTCCCTTCAGTAAATACAACCATCAAACCTGAGTGTCAGTTTTCTGTTGGTACTTCGAGTTTGCAGCCTTTACCCATTAGTGAGATGCCCTCTATTACTGATCCTTCATTTCTCACTCCTGGAGAGCCTGCTAGCTCATCCACTGGCTGCCACCCTCCATCAGAAGAATCTGATCCATAGACACCTGAGAATTATAGGAATTTAGATTGGAATGACGATGCAAATTAAGACTGGAGTTATTAAGACTGGTTAAAGGTTAGATAAGTAAGAGAATAGTGACAGGAGATGTATGTACAGTAATCAGTGTAAATAGAAAAGAGTAGCATGGTATATGAATGTTATGTGTGTATAAAGTACTCAAGAAAGCAGATATCAGCCCAAATATCGTTGAGGCCTATTTTTGTTTTTGTAAAAGTCCCCGGGGAGGCAATTTTCTCTGATATAAAATGTGAATTATTCTGCATTATTGTTTGCTATTGTTGAGATTGAATGACTTTTATGCTAAAATTTCCTACACATGAATTCAATTATAAATGAATTTTTATTCATTTACATTGATGTTCAGTAAATTATTGCAAATATTATATTCCTCTTTTGAATTTAGTATGCCACCCCAAAGAAGAACCCCAATCTCTGAAGGTCAGGGGAGTGAAACAACTCCTCAAAATATCCCTGATGCTACATCTCCTCAACCTAACCGAAAATAGCTGAACTCTTCCTTCGGAAAAATCCGCCAAACTTTACTGGGGCAGGTAGCCCTGCAGAAGCGGAAGAATGGGTGCAAGTGATAGAAAGGATATTTAAATTTCTAGAATGCAGTGATCAAGAATGTCTGCTATGCATATCCTTTTTGTTGAAAGGACCTGCAGTTTTCTGGTGGGAAACACGACAAAAGACTCTTGCACCTGAACAACTAGCAAATTTTACTTGGGAACAATTTAAGGAGGAGTTATATGCGAGGTTTATCCCACGGAGTTACCGAAAACAAAAAGAAATGGAGTTTATGAATTTGAAACAGGGTACCAGGAGTGTACAAGAATATGATCGAGAATTTTGCACCCTATTTCGATATGCACCTTACAAAGTGGAAACCGATGAGAAGATGGCTGAGATGTTCCGTTCTGGGCTGCGACCGGAAATTAGAGTTATATTGGCTGCTCAACCACCTATGTCGTAAGCTGAAACTTTGCACCGAGCATTAGACATGGAAATGGAGATGCAGACAGAGAAAACTACTATGGAAGTTAATCCCAGTTTACCTCAGAGTCTGGTTCCACCAAAATTTTCTCAATCGGAACAGAAATTCAAAGGCAAAAGGAAGTGGGAAGGTAAAGGATTTCCAAATAAGAAACCATTTTTGAAGCAAGTACCGACTCAACCGAGACCGTTTCGGCCATCATTTCCTGGACAATATCAACCTCCTCAGAATCCGGCCAGACCACCAATTTGCCCACAATGCAACCGAGTACACTCCGATGTCTGTAGGTTTGGAAGCAATAATTGTTATACTTGTGGACAGTTTGGTAATTTCTCGTCCATGTGTCCCTATAAATCGAAACTGTCTGGATGTGGGGAACGACCAAGATTCTCCAGGCCAGTGCAACAGATGAAAGCTATTACTGGATACCCTCAACAAATCCAGTATCCATTTCCTCATCCACCTCTGCTACATAGTCCGGATGCTTCCTTTTCACAAATGCAGATTCAACCTTCTCAACCACAATCTCAACATCGGAAAGCATATGCTTTAAAACAGAAACAACCTGAGAAGAGTTCTGGCAATTTGACAGGTATGACTCGATTAAAAGGTGTGCCTATTACTGTTCTATTTGATACTGGAGCATCGCATTCATTTATTTCGGCTACATGCGTAGATAATCTTGAACTTCCTGTAGAACAAGCTGATGTGAGTTTTAAAGTGCTTACCCCATTAGGTGGAACGACGGTAATTAACCAAGTGTGTCCTAACTTAGAATTTGAGTTAGGGTCACTCAGATTGAGAGCTGAATCGTTACGTCTTTTAAGTATGAGAGACGTGGATATTATTTTAGGAATGGATTGGTTAACTAAGAATTTTGCAATTATTCGTTGTGAACAACGAGAAATAGCGTTCCAACCGCCAGGGAAAGAATCTACTTGCTTCTACGGAATTGATGAAAGCAAAAGGCGAGTTCCCATAATTTCTACTCTTCAAGTAGATAAATTGATGAAAGATGAAGGGAACCATGCTTATCTTGTACATTTGAGTGATGGGGCAAGATAGAAAGGAAAATAGAATATGTACCAATTGTACGAGAGTACCAGGACGTTTTCCCAGAGAAGCTACAAGGATTGCCGCCAGATCGACAATTAGACTTTGCTATTGACCTTGAACCTGGTTCGGCACCAATCTCAAAAGCAACATACCGGATGGCTCCTAAGGAATTACAAGAATTGAAAATTCAATTGCAAGAACTGTTAGACTTAGGATTCATTTGGCCGAATGTGTCACCTTGGGGAGCGCCTGTTCTGTTTGTTAAAAAGAAAGTCGGTACATTGCGAATGTGTATTGATTATCGGGAGCTGAATAAATTGACTTTAAAGAACAAGTATCCGCTTCCTCGGATAGATGATTTGTTTGATCAATTAAGGGAAGCAAGTGTATTTTCAAAGATCGATTTAAGATCGGGTTACCATCAAGTGGAGATTAAATCAGAAGATATACCTAAGACTGCTTTTCGGACAAGATACGGACACTACGAGTTCGTAGTGATGCCGTTTGGATTGACCAATGCTCCTACTATATTTATGGATCTTATAAATCGTGTTTTCCATGAATATCTCGATAAATTTGTATTGGTGTTTATCGATGATATTTTAATATATTCAAAGAGCTGACAGAGCACGAAATGCATTTAAGAACCATTCTAGAGAAGCTAAGGACCGAAAAGTTATATGCCAAATTCAGTAAATGTGAATTCTGGTTGAAATAAGTGAATTTCCTTGGGCATATTGTCTCGGCAGAAGGAATTAAAGTTGATCCTATGAAAGTGCAAGCTATTCAGGAATGGAAATCACCTATAACTCCGAACGAGATTCGAAGTTTTCTACGTTTAGTAGGTTATCATAGAAGATTCATAGAAGGATTTTCTAAAATAGCTAAGCCTATGACGCAGTTGTTAAAGAAAGGAGTGAAATTTCAATGGACTCAGGAATGTGAAGATAGTTTTCAAGAACTCTAGGATAAATTGACCACTGCTCCTGTCTTAATAGTACCTGATCCAGGGAAAGGATTCAACTGATGCTTCGAGAAACGGGATCGGATGTGTTCTTATGCAAGAGGGAAAAGTGATCGCCTATGCTTCTCGACAATTAAAACCCCATGAACTTAATTATCCCACTCATGACTTGGAGTTAGCCACAGTGGTTCACGCATTGAAGATATGGAGACATTATTTATATGGATCAAAGTGCGAAATCTTCACTGATCATAAAAGTTTGAAATACTTCTTTGAACAGAGAGATTTAAATATGAGGCAATGAAGATGGCTCGAATTAGTCAAGGATTATGATTGTGAAATTAAATACCATCCGGGAAAAGCGAATGTCGTTGCTGATGCATTGAGCAGAAAAAGTCAAGAGAGGTTAGGATTCCAATAACCGAAAAGGAAGAGCGGCTAAGAGAATTTGAAAGAATGAGGCTAGAAGTAGTAATACCACCTGAAACTACTCAAGAAATTGTAGCAGCTTTAGTGATGACACAAGATTTAAAAGCTCGGATAATTGAGGCGCAAAGACAAGATGCACAACTTGAAAAATTGCGGAAAAGGATTAGAATTAGAGACCATCAAGGATATCATGAAGCTGGAGATAATGCGATTATGTTTGGTAATCGTATATTCGTGCCCAATGATGAAAAGTTAAAAAATGAAATTCTGAGCGAAGCCCATAATGTTCCGTACGCCGCACATCAGGGAAGTACGAAAATGTATCAAGATCTCAAGCAAAGATTTGTGTGGACTGGAATGAAACAAGAAATAGAGTCATATGTTGAACGATGCTTAGCTTGTCAACAAGTTAAAGCATTGCATCAAAGGCCGTATGGAAAGCTGCAACCTTTGGAAATTCCTGAGTGGAAGTGGGATCATGTAGCTATGGATTTCGTAATGGGATTACCTAGATCGAAAAAGCGAAACACAGTAATCTGGGTAATAGTTGATCGGCTAACAAAGAGTACTCATCTCATTCTGATTCCGGTAACATATGGAGCGGATAAATTAGCACAAATTTATGTTCGTGAAATTGTCCGTTTACATGGAGTGCCAATCTCGATTACTTCGGACAGAGATTCTAAGTTTACATCCCGATTTTGGATGAGTTTCCAAAAGGAATTGGGTACTCAGTTGAACTTCAGCACTATATTCCACCCACAAACTGACGGCCAAACTGAAAGAACAATACAAACGCTTGAGGACATGATTTGAACTGTGGTGCTCGATAGAGGAGACCAATGGGAACAAGTTCTACCGTTGATCGAATTTTCTTATAACAATAGTTATCAGGCAACAATAAACATGGCTCCATACGAAGCATTATATGGTAAGAAATGTAGGTCGCCTCTTTATTGGGATGAAGTTGGAGAAAGAAAGGTCCTTGGTCCTGAAGCAGTAGAAGAGATGATTCAAATAGTGCGGCAAATCAAGAAAATAATGCAAGAAGCTCAAGATAGACAAAAATCCTACGCAGACAATCGTCGAACGGAGTTAAATTTTGAAGTAGGAGACAAAGTCTTTCTGAAAGTTTCCCCTACCAAAGGAGTTCATCGTTTTGGAATTAAAGGGAAACTTAAGCCGCGATTTATCGGACCTTATGAAGTATTGGAATGAGTCGGGCCAGTAGCATACAGATTAGCGTTGCCACCCAATATCGCTAAAGTTCATAATGTGTTCCACGTCTCCCAACTCAGGAAGTATGTGTATGATCCTAAACACATTCTTCACTATGAGAAAATAGTTCCCGAGCCTGATCTAAGCTATGAAGAGAAACAAGAACGTATTCTAGACTGAAAGGAGCAAAAACTAAGGAATAAGATTATTCATTTAGTCAAAGTTCAATGGAGACATCATGGTCTAGAAGAGGTGACTTGGGAACTAGAAGACCAAATGAAGGAGAAATATCCGGAGTTATTTTACCAGGTACCAAATTTCGGGGACGAAATTTATTTTAAGGGGTAGGGAATGTAGTAACCTGAAAATTCCTTAGTCTTAATTAGAGCCTAATTAAGTATAATTAGGGGCTTAAATGCAATTTATTATTAAAACTTACAAAGAAGTGCATAATAGATTATTAGGCGATAGAAATTCGATTAATTCCTAATTGAATGAATAGAAATTAGAAGAAGTGGAGATTATTTAGAAATGAGTTTTATTATGATGAAATGTGAGATATGTGATTATTATTATGTGTTTGAATGAAAAATTTCATTAAATAGAAAATGTGCTAAAGAAATGCATTAATTATTTTTATGTGGGATTTATTTATAAAATGAAATGAAATAATGTTTAAGCTATTAAATGGCCTAAATAAATTTATTTTATTTATATCTAGTGATAAAGAAAATATTTTCTATGATTTTCGAATTTTGTTAATAAATAGAATAATTATTTGATTAATTGTATATGAAAGTATCAAAGTTATATTTATATGAATTTAATTCCAATAATGGATTTAATGGTTTTGGATCTTTATATTAATGAGAAAATTTAGTTTTTACCATTAAAGAATTTTAAGGTTTAACATTAGAAATTTTAGAAAATTATATAAATGAATTTCGAAAATGTTAATAAGAAGAAATGAATAATTAAATAAATGAATAAATATCTATATATATGCTTCTAGAACTAAGCTTCATATTAATCATCTTCATCCTCCTTTCTTCACCAAAATTTCGACACACACACTATCACACACACACAAATTTTATTCAACTTTTAATCCATAGTTTAAGTGAGAAATCAATTGCAAATCACTCCAAAAAATGTAAATACCTTGATTAAGCTAAGTTTTTGTGATTTAAATTGATGAACATGATGCTCTATTAGCCTAGGGTTTTCGAAAATTTCATGATATGATTTAGGGTTGATTGTTTAAATTTTTGTTATGTTTATTGATTTAATTATGCTTATGATGTATAAATAACATAATCTATGGTTTTAATTCTTTAAATTCCTAAAGTTGGTGAATTAAAGAAGCATGTATGAACCCTAATTTTTCTATGTGAATGGTGTGTTATTATTTGATTAAATTGAGTTTAAATATATGTTTATGAATGGGAATAAACACCATATGATCAAAGAAATGAAAAATTAAAGCATGCTTGTTCAACCCCAAATTTTCGAGAATTAAGGGGTAGGCATGAACTTTGATTTCTTGATTTTATTTGATGTATTTGATATGATTTTTGAGATCTAGGATATAAATAATGCTCAAGTTGAATTTATGGATTTATAAATTGAAAGTTGAAAAATTAAAGTTTATGTTAAGTAGTTGAATTTATATAACAAGTTTGATTATGATTGGATTTTTTTATGGATTGATGATTATTCATGATAAATGAGTATGAATGTGAATTTTTGGAACTAAATTGGTTATAGAGTGAAAGGTTTAATTACTTACATATACATATGGTTGAAGGGCATAATGTGGTTATGATATAAATGAATGAGTTTGGACTTGTTTTAAGTTCCTAAGTATATATTTTTGCATTTGGTGTTGATTTGGTGGAAGTTGGGATGAATTTGGTTGATTTTGGATTAAAATGGCGATTCATTTTATAAACGATACTCTGCCGAAATTTTGTTAAAATCGGCATACTAGTAAAGTGTTTTGAGAATTTAATTAATAAACTTATGATAAGTGAATAAGTGAGATTTGTTCACTTAATTGCCTTAAGCTAAGGTTTTAAAAATGTTATATATATTAATGAAAGTTATGGTATATTATGTAATATGATCAAGCGAACAATAATATTGCTAAATTCAATAATTATTTCCATTACAAGGATCACGCAAGGATAAAGGCATTCTGAAGGACGAGAATGAGGAAATCCTTGAGTGACAACGTGCCAGGTAGGTTTTCTTCTCTTTAATGTATGTTGGATATTGAACATTTCATTTATATTTTGCACATTATTATGTGTAACGCCCCCATTCTTGCAACAGAGATATTACTAAAAACTTTCTATCTTTAACAATTATAAAATAATATCAATAATAATAATAATATTGGTAAATATTATTTATAAGCGACAAAAAATTCGACAAATGTAAAGATATACCACAGAATACGTATATGACAACCTGAAACGAAAACAATACCAACAATTCCAACAGCAACAATGACGATATCAACAACACCTTGGGACACAGCCCTCATCAAAATATATACATATCTATTAAACATCATAGTATATCAAACATAGTTTTCGTCAAAAACCAGTTAAGCTTGTTCTTCAACACTTTCGCATACTAGAATAGTTTGTAACATATTTACATAAAACATGATCCTGAGAAAATGTATGTGTGGAGCTCATTCCCGTCAGCATCAACCGTCAACTTCTCAGCCTGCAAAACCTATATGAAAATAGGGGATGTGAGCATGTAAACATACTCAGTGGGGAATACACTGCAAGTAGTTATAACCAATTGCGTAATCCTCACAACATAATGAACTCTTCTTTAACAGTTACCCTTGTGGGTACTCATTATTTATCGCGTTGGTAAGCCCCTTGTGGGCCTCCTCGAGGGTAAATCTTTAACATTGAGCCCTTGTGGGCCTCCTCGAGTGTAGATCGCTACACTAGACCCCTTGTGGGCCTCCTCGAGGGTAGATCGCTACACTAGGCTCGGCCTCCTCGAGGGTACTTCTTTAACATTCTAGCTCACATGCATGCACAAAATACAACAATGATTATAACCATACAACGTACTTACAGATAGAGTAAACCCCACCTCGTGTAGACGTTTCGAAATAAAGCTCTTTAACTCTTGCTTGGTTGTTCGTCCTTGAGCTTCGGATGTCGCGCCACCTAGCACCTTAACATTACTCTTAACTAAGTTTCATATGTCCAGAAAAATTATAAGACTCATTAACATGTACAAATGGTCTAGTCTTAACCAAAAATCAACATTTGCTTATGTACATAACTTATGTCTAACGTGAAAATTTGCACAAGACGTCGTCTATCTTAGACGAACCCTTATATATACTTAATTATCATCAAAGATCACAAATCAATCATCAAAACTCGAATATCAAAGCTTTAGCATTGAAAGCCCCAATTCGACGTCAAACTAAAATTTTCCAGCTTTTGAATACGTCGGCCGAAAAATCCGAATAAATCATTTTAAGCTTTATTCAAATCATAGAATCCAAATATGAAATCAAAATGATCAAATAAAATCAAAAATCCCACCTTATGTGAGACATATGATTCGGCCATTATGGGGTTTTTACATGGGTTCGATTTTAATCGTTTTTCTTACACAAAACATGTTTATATTTAACCAACAACACATATATGAAGGCATATCAAGCAAATCAACAACATAAGTTCAAGATCTAGACCGACATAATTTCGAAAATTTCAAGACTTCCAAGGAATGAACTCAAGTTCAAAATTCACATTAAACAACTCATGGGTGATAGATCTAACATAATATCAAGAAATAATCGAACAAAACATACTCCTTCAAACATACTCAAAAGGACCGAAAATTAGGAGCCTCAAAACTTCATGATTTCCGAAATTTTAAACCATAAATGCGTTCTAGAGGTGTAGATCTACCTTTGTCTGAAGACGGATCTTGAATTCGACGGTTAGATCTTCGTAGAAATGAGTTGGAAAATTTTTCACATTGCAGTGTGTGTTTGTGTGTGTTTTCGAGAATTTTGGAGAAGAATGGAGGAAAAGGTGTGTTATGGAAGCTTAAACATATATATATCCTTTCACTATTTAAAGCTTGCTTAGGAAGCTTTAGCTTTTTCTAGAAATTTCTAGCTTATTCCATAAGCTTGTTAATAGCTTATCTAATAAGCTTATTCATAGCTTATCTCATAAGCTTAGATTATAATTTACTAAAACATTAGAACTTATAACATTAAACTTTACATATTTAGCTAGGGCGCATCCTCGCTCGAAGCCGAACAACCTGTAAAAAAACGTTCAAAACTCAAATTTTTATTAGTTCACAATTTAAAGAAAATTAACTCACATTTAAATATATATATATATATATATAAATCATACTTCTTTAAGAGAATTTCTCGGGGTATTACATTCTACCCCCCTTAAAATAATTTCGTCCTCGAAATTAACCTGGAAATTCTCTAAGATTGGGATAGCAAACCAAAAGTTCGTCTTCTCTTTCCCATGTGGCTTCCTCAGGTCCATGCCTACTCCACTGTACTTTTACCAAAGGTACTTCTCGATTTCTTAAAGTATGTACTTTTCTGTCTAGAATAGCAATCGGTACTCTTCAGTATGTTAAATTCGGTGAAACACAGAAATTCTCATGAGATATAACATGACACGGATCCGAGATATATTTTACGAGCATTGACACATGAAACACATCATGAACGCCAGCCAAATCTGGAGGTAAAGCTAGGCGATATGCCACATTTCCTATCTTTTCAAGTATCTCGAAAGGTCCTACATACCGAGGCTGTAACTTTCCTTTCTTACCAAATCTGATCACTCCTTTTATCGGTGCTATCTTTAAAATACCTTGTCACCAACCTCAAGTGTATGTCCTTTCGCCTTTTATCAGCATATGATTTCTGACGATCTTGGGCTGCCTTGATTCTTTCTCTGATCTTTGTGATAACTCCAACTGTTTCTTCAATTAATTCAGGCCCTAAGATACGTCTCTCTCCAACCTCATCCCAATGAATTGGTGATCTACATTTTCTTCCATACAAAGCTTCAAATGGAGCCATCCTAATAGTAGCTTGATAACTATTATTATAGGCGAATTCAACTAATGGTGGATACTTTTCCCAATTTCCACCCATATCTAACACACAAGCACAGAGCATATCTTCCAGAATTTGGATAGTTCGCTCTGACTGTCCATCTGATTGAGGATGGTAAGCTGTACTGAAGTTTAACCTAGTGCCTAGAGCTGACTGGAGACTTTTCTAAAAATTGGAAGTAAATCTCGTGTCTCGATCAGACACAATGGACACTGGCACCCCATGTAGTCTTACAATCTCATTAATATAGAGTTGAGCTAACTGATCCATGCTGAAAGTCATCTTCATAGGAAGAAAGTGAGCTGATTTTGTCAATCTATCAATAATAACCCAGATAGCATGATTACCTCTAACTGTGCGAGGTAGTCCAACCACAAAGTCCATAGAAATGTGTTCCCATTTCCACTCGGGAATCTCAAGTGGATTTAGCAATCCAGACGGTCGTTGATGTTCAAATTTCACCTGCTGACATGTAATACATTTTCCTACAAATTCTCCAATGGACCTCTTCATATTCTGCCACCAATAAACTGATTTCAAATCCTTGTACATTTTGGTTCCTCTAGGATGCACAGAATATGGAGTGTTATGAGCTTCTTCAAGTAGTTCTTGTCTCAAATTCTCATTATTCGGTACACAATCTCCTTTGAAGACAAGAGTACCATCGGTCATAACAAATCCTTGAATTGTACCATCTTACGCTTCGCTTTCTTCATTTTACACAAAATGGATCATTCTTCCGTGCTTCTCTAATTCGATCTTGAATTACCGGACGAACCACAAGTGCAGAAATGATTCCCGTCGTGGTGTTTGGTGGTGTCACCACTTCCAAATTTAATTTCTGAAATTCTCTCACTAGGTCTTCTTGTTTGGTAGGTAACGTTGCCATGTAACTCTTTCGGCTTAATGCATCAGCAACTACGTTTGCCTTTCCAGGATGATAATGGATGGTGCAGTCATAATCCTTAACCAACTCTAACCATCTTCTTTGCCGAAGGTTTAACTCTTTCTGCGTAAAGAAATATTTCAAACTTTTATGGTCAATATAAATGTCACACTTACTCCCGTAAAGATAATGTCGCCATATCTTCAACGCATGTACTACAGCTGCAAGCTCAAGATCATGTGTTGGATAATTCTGCTCATGTGGTTTCAATTGTCTTGAAGCATAGGCCACTACATTTCCATGTTGCATTAGCACGCATCCAAGTCCTTGCTTTGAAGCATCACTGTAGATAACAAAACCATCGGTACCATCAGGCACAGTTAAAACAGGAGCTGACATGAGGCGTTGCTTTAGCTCTTGGAAACTTTGCTCGCACTGTTCACTCCATAGAAACTTTTCATTTTTACGTGTCAATTTTGTCAATGGACCAGAAATCTTTGAGAAACCTTCTATAAATCTTCGATAATACCCTGCCATTCCCAGAAAACTTCTGACCTCATTTACATTGGTTGGTCTTTTCCAATTGCTTATCGCTTCAACTTTTGACGGATCTACTTCAACTCCTCTCGAAGTGATCACATGTCCAAGAAAAGCAACTTGTTCCAACCAAAACTCACATTTCTGATATTTTGCATACAACTTTTCTTTCCTTAATGTTTCCAATACTATCCTGAGATGTTCAGCATGTTGCTCTTTATCCCTTGAATACACTAAAATATCATCAATGAACACAATAACAAATCGATCAAGATATGAGTAGAAAACTCGGTTCATCAAGTCCATGAAAACACCTGGTGCATTCGAGAGTCCAAAAGGTACGACGGTGAATTCAAAATGACCATATCTTGTTCTAAAAGCTGTTTTGAGTATATCACTCTCTTTGATTTTGAGCTGGTGATAACCTGATCTCAAGTCAATCTTCGAGAACACACTAGCACCTTTAAGCTGATCAAATAAATCTTCGATCCTGGGCAATGGATACTTATTCTTAATCGTCAATCTATTCAATTCTCGGTAATCAACGCACATTCTTAGGGTTCCATCTTTCTTTTTCACAAATAATACCGGAGCGCCCCAAGGAGATACACTTGGTCTAATAAATTCTTTGATAAGCAGATCTTGCAACTGAACTTTGAGTTCTTGCAATTCTCTCGGTGCCATTCGGTATGGTGCTTTTGAGATTGGTGCTGCCCCAGGTACTAAATCTATTGTAAATTCAACTTGACGGTCTGGTGGAATCCCTGGTAATTCCTCAGGAAACACATCTACATATTCCCTTACTACCGGCACTTCCGTGATCTTACTTTTGTCAGATTGTTTTTCGGTCATGGTAACTAAATACCCATAGCAATTTCTTTTTCTTAACATTTTCGTCGCTTTCATTGCACTGATAATCTTGGATGGAGCCTTTGTTCTTGCACCATGAAAACAAAATTTTGGCTCTCCAGGACATTGAATCTCCACTTCCCTCTCACGACATCTGAGTGTTACATGATTCTTACCCATCCAATCCATTCCTAGGATTATATCAAAATCTCGCATGTCTATAATATGAAGGTCAGCTTCTAGTTCCTTCCCTTCTAAGTCTATTACTATGCCTGTTATCATCCTAGAAGTTATAATAGTTCTTCCTGAAGGAACACTAACTTCTAGTGCATCACAATCAACATAACAAGGCATTTCAAGATTGGAACAAAATTTTGTAGAGATAAATGAATGCGTAGCCCCAGAATCAAATAAAACTAAAGCTGGAGTATTGGACACTTGAAGAATACCTGACATCGTGTCTGCTCCATCCTTAGAGTTATCTTCCCCTTGTGTCATAGCAAAGACTCGGGGCTTCACTTTCTTTTCAGGCGCTTGCATTCTCTTTTCAGGCTCTCTCATTTTACTTGGGCAGTTATATGACACATGCCCTGGTTTTCCACAAGAGTAGCATACATTCTTTCCTAGCCAACATTCACCTTTATGATTTTTCTTGCATTTTGGGCACAGAGGCTTGTCAGTGCTTGTTGCAGTATTTGCCGAACCTATCGAAGAACGTGATATTGGTTGCCATCTCTTGCCAATCCGTTCACTTCCACTTTTTCCGAATTCTCCCTTTTTCTTTTTCCATAAGACTCACGTTTTTCATCTCGGGTTTCTAGTTGCAGACCACTAGAAATAGCTTGTGCTCGTTCAATTATTTCCCTGTAAGTTGCCAATTTCAAGCCAGCTAATATTCCTCGAATTTCTGGTCGCAGCCCTTGCTCAAAACGACGTGCTTTCTTCTCATCCGTATCAACCAAATACGGTGCAAATCGAGACAATCTATTAAAATTTCTCTCATATTCTACCACCGTCATATTACCCTGCTTTAAGTTAAGGAATTCAGTCTCTTTCTCCAGTCGATATGATTGAGGGAAATAACGATCCCTAATCAAATCTTTGAAATCATTCCACGTCAAAGCTTGACGTTGTTCAACAGTCATTGTTCTAGCATGCGACTCCCACCAATAACTTGCTTCCTCAACTAGCTGGTATATAGCACACGAAACTTTTTGCTCTTCAGAACAACCCATCAATTCGAAAATCCGCTCGAGAACTCGGATCCACTCTTCCACAATTTCTGGTCTTTCATACCCTTTAAACTTTGGTGGATCCGTCCTTCTAAATTGTTCTATAATTTCATAAGTTCTCGGTTGGTTGTTCACACCCACACCTCGATTTGCTTGTTGCTGCATAAACCCTTGCGCGCTTTGTAGAAACCGAGTAAAATCTACACCATTATCCGGGGTTTGTGGCCCATTTTCATGACCGAGATTTCGCCTAGGCGGCATACTTCAATTTCTAAATCAAGAATATACATGTCATTTACTTTCAGACCTACAGGTTATATTTCGAGGACTTCTTTCTCATAACATGAAAATAATTCATTTACTTTCTTTCTCATAGCATAACACATATTTCTTAACTTGAAAACTAAACTTCAAAAGTTAAGAAACACTTCATAGAACTTTCATCTTTATCTTTATAAAGAATGTGTCGAAACCGCATAAATCTTTAATTAGTATCAAGCATAATAAATCATATATACTTTGTCCCTTGTGGACACTTCTTAATCTTTCTCATTGCTTTTGATACGAAAACTTTCAAACATTATCCCGACACAATCTTCTTTTCATTTCACTTCAATGCATACTCACATCATAACTTTGAAAACAAATAAACATTTTTCATAAACATAATTTACACGAGTCGACGTTGAGCAGCGGTAATGGCCCACACATTCTCTCGCCTCAATCAAAAGTTCAAAATCTTTCAAACACATATCATACATTCATACAATTAGCAAGTCTCGAGAATGTAAACCTTGCTCGATACCAAACCTATAACGCCCCATTCTTGGAATAGAGACATTACTAAAAACTTTCTATCTTTAACAATTATAAAATAATATCAATAATAAAAATAATATTGGTAAATATTATTTATAAGCAGCGGAGGAAATTCGACAAACAGACAGCATATACCCTGTAAATACGTATATGCCAACCTGAAACGAAAACAATACCAACAATTCCAACAGCAACTATGACGATATCAACAACACCTAGGGACACAGCCCTCATCAAAATATATACATATCTATTAAACATCATAGTATATCAAACATAGTTTTCGTCAAAAACCAGTTAAGCTTGTTCTTCAACACTTTCGCATACTAGTATAGTTTGTAACATATTTACATAAAACATGATCCTGAGAGAATGTATGTGTGGAGCTCATTCCCGTCAGCATCAACCGTCAACTTCTCAGCCTGCAAAACCTATATGAAAATAGGGGATGTGAGCATGTAAACATACTCAGTGGGGAATACACTGCAAGTAGTTATAACCAATTGCGTAATGCTCACAACATAATGAACTCTTCTTTAACTAGATTGCTTGGGTACTCATTATTTATCGCGTTGGTTGGTAAATCTTTAACATTGAGCCCTTGTGGGCCTCCTCGAGTGTAGATCGCTACACTAGGTCCGGCCTCCTCGAGTGTAGATCGCTACACTAGACCCCTTGTGGGCCTCCTCGAGGGTAGATCGCTACACTAGGCTCGGCCTCCTCGAGGGTACTTCTTTAACATTCTAGCTCACATGCATGCACAAAACACAACAATGATTATAACCATACAACGTACTTACAGATAGAGTAAACCCCACCTCGTGTAGACGTTTCGAAATAAAGCTCTTTAACTCTTGCTTGGTTGTTCGTCCTTGAGCTTCGGATGTCGCGCCACCTAGCACCTTAACATTACTCTTAACTAAGTTTCATATGTCCAGAAAAATTATAAGACTCATTAACATGTACAAATGGTCTAGTCTTAACCAAAAATAAACATTTGCTTATGTACATAACTTATGTCTAACGTGAAAATTTGCACAAGACGTCGTCTATCTTAGACGAACCCTTATATATACTTAATTATCATCAAAGATCACAAATAAATCATCAAAACTCGAATATCAAAGCTTTAGCATTGAAAGCCCCAATTCGACGTCAAACTAAAATTTTCCAGCTTTTGAATACGTCGGCCGAAAAATCCGAATAAATCATTTTAAGCTTTATTCAAATCATAGAATCCAAATATGAAGTCAAAATGATCAAATAAAATAAAAAATCCCACCTTATGTGAGACATATGATTCGGCCATTATGGGGTTTTTACATGGGTTCGATTTTTAATCGTTTTTCTTGCACAAAAAATGTTTATATTTAACCAACAACACATATATGAAGGCATATCAAGCAAATCAACAACATAAGTTCAAGATCTAGACCGACATAATTTTAAAAATTTCAAGACTTCCAAGGAATGAACTCAAGTTCGAAAATTCAACATTTAACAACTCATAGGTGATAGATCTAACATAATATCAAGAAATAATCGAACAAAACATACTCCTTCAAACATACTCAAAAGGACCGAAAATTAGGAGCCTCAAAACTTCATGATTTCCGAAATTTTAAACCATAAATGCGTTCAAGAGGTGTAGATCTACCTTTGTGTGAATACGGATCTTGAATTCGACGGTTAGATCTTCGTAGAAATGAGTTGGAAAAATTTTCACATTGCAGTGTGTGTTTGTGTGTTTTCGAGAATTTTGGAGAGGAATGGAGGAAAAGGTGTGTTATGGAAGCTTAAACATATATATATCCTTTCACTATTTAAAGCTTGCTTAGGAAGCTTTAGCTTTTTCTAGAAATTTCTAGCTTATTCCATAAGCTTGTTAATAGCTTATCTAATAAGCTTATTCATAGCTTATCTCATAAGCTTAGATTATAATTTACTAAAACATTAGAACTTATAACATTAAACTTTACATATTTAGCTAGGCGCATCCTCGCTCGGTAGAACAACACAAAAAAAACGTTCAAAACTCAAATTTTTATTAGTTCACAATTTAAAGAAAATTAACTCACATTTAAAATATATATATATATATATATATATATATATATAATATATGATCATACTTTATATCTTCGTAAGAGTTATTTTTAACATAAATTTCTCTTGATTGTTGAGTAGTTAATTAAACTTATTTGATTCTTGGAAATATTTCAAATTAAAAGTTAATATGTCATTCTTCAAATTTAGTCATAACCTGATTACTTAGTTAAGTACTTAATTAAGTAGTCGGGTCGTGACACTATAGGACATCTCGGCTTGGTGAAACTGCGACTCTTCATTTTCCACAACTGCCTTAATTCTTCCTGCAGGTTCGTCCTCTTCATAGAACATATCAACATAAGCCCACTGCGGTTGTCTTAGAATTTCCTCAACACTTTGGTTATGAACCAACTCTTCCACTATTATGGCTAGCTGATTGACTTGGGTCACTAAACGCTCGAGAGATGCGTCCATCATCTCGAACCTCTACTGACTCGTCTATATGAAAGACATCAGTGTGTCTTCCAATAATAACTTACTTGGCTGACTCGCCTGAATGAAAGCCTGCAATGTATTCTCAAGTGTTCGCTGGACAGGATGTTGCTGGAACAAGAGGTCCTGACTAAATGACAAATTCGGATGATGCCTCCAATAAGGATCATAGGCTTGATGCTAATAGCCTGGTGGGTATCCCTCAAAATCATTGGGCTCAATCTTCATAAGAAGAAGTTGCCCAACAAGATGAGCTTTTCTCCTTCAGACCTGTCGGACCATACTTATGTAGCCTGTAATCATACATTAAGAGACACCAACTACAAAAACAATATCACATGCACACGTGGGAGGAAAACAATGACAAATAAAATGAAAAAGGAAAACAAAGAAATGAAAATAAGCACGGATGTGGAAACAGAAAACAAAAAGAAACACCGAAAATAAAGCAACACAAAACCTAAAGCCTAAAGCCTTCCCCGACAACAGCGCTAAATTCTTTTTCGACCTAGTTGTTCTCATAGTCACTCGCAATCATACGAGGTCCCTATAGAGAAATAAAGTCGACCAGTCGTAATCTTAAGAAAGACTTAATAGGGCTACGTTCTATGTCACGCATAAAAATAGAATAGAAAAAAACCAACGTCTTAACATAGTTGGGAGTTGTCATGGAACGGACTAGAACATGAAAAAAAACCAAAATAGAAAAAGGTGTACTTAGACAACAAGAAGAATTGACAGATCATGGAATTGGAGACGGTGTTCTAAGGTTCAAACTCCAATGACTGATGCACAATGCAATAAACGACCCACGCCCTCTCACCTAGCATTCAACATAAACTAGCCTCTCGATCCCATCTATGCTAGACTCGTAATTAACAACAAACTAGCCTTTCGACCCCACCATCATCAACTTCGAAGGATAATAAATACAAATGCAATCGATAACAAACACCTATCCATATATATTAATCACTCAACGACGGACTAGTCTCTCGACCCCGCTCGTCAACAAACTTATATTCAACATAAATCTGCTCTCGCATTAATTAATAATCAAACATAAGCACATAATATAAGCTACACTATTCTTTCGACCCTGTGTACCAAATAATCAATCTATGTGGATAAATACTTGATGACGTTCAACAATCACGATTCAATACAAGAAACCAATCCAACAATTAGTTCATTATGAATTAATAATTCATTCTCACGGTAGAAATAAATATCATAAGATTTACATAGACATAATGAAATGAGAAAAACTTACAAACATATCACTAACGAATTAATCGTCCAAAAATCTGGAATCGCTATGTCAATCCATGTACAAGATTTTAAAAGTAACGAAAAAGAAAAGAAATTGAAAGTAAAGAGAAAATTTATGTGTGTGGAGAATGTGTGAAGAGACGGTTGAGCTCTCATTTATAAAACCCTCGAAAACCCCAAAAACTTGCCAAATTGGGCCTAAAAAGGCTCGCCCAGCGCCGGACGCAACGCCTGGGCGCTGGGCATGAGTCACTGGAGTTGTGTCGAGAGGGAGTCCCAACGTTAGATGCGGATGGAGCGGGCGCTGGGCATACAGAGGGTGCCCCAGTACCGGATGCATCCCAAGGAGTGTTGGGTACAGGATGTGCGGTCGGAGCGGCATTACGCAGCTAGAGCAGCGTGATGCGGTCGGAGCGACGTTACGCCAATGTACAAGGTGAGGTGAGAAGGGCACCCAGCAGTCACTAGGTGCTAGCAGGTGCTAGGGAATGGACACCTACTGCTCACTAGGTTCCATCACACGTGGAGATGGGGGTAGGGCACCCAGTACGCACTGGGTGCCAGCCGGTATGGGATTGTGTGCGCGACTTTATTGTTTCACTTGTTCTTCCTCATTCGAACTCCAAATTGTGATTCGTTTGCATCTATAGACTCATATCTTCAACGTAGTGTACTTTTTTGTAGGGAAATCTAATTTTAACTCTCTCCCGATGATCTATCTTGGATGTTTAATTCACCATAAATTGATTATTTACCTAGCATACATCTACATAATTAATTGCATCACATAGGTGTTTTCTCGTGTTCACCTGTGAATTTGTCTGACAAGGAATTGGATCAAGACTCATGCTTTGATCTTCTAGACTGTATCCCGTTTGCCAAAACTACAATCGAGTGAGAGCAATCTATGGAGAGTACTGTAGAAATTCGCCTTCTTCCTCAGACTTGGAATTTTCGAGAATCACAATATTGCTTCTTGTCATTTTCGTAAATCACACTAGCATTAGCATTACTTGATTTTCTCTCACTTTATATATTTATAATGCAACCCTAGATCCTATTAGAATAGGATCTCTGCATATCTAATAAATATAATAATATCTTTTTAGATAGAGAGGATCAGAACGGAGTCCCAGAGGGACTCTTATGAGGTGGACGAAATTCTTAGCAGTCCAGGCCTTGATGGGTCAGCCCAGGGATCAAATGCAAGGAATAAAGATGGGCCTCAAATAAATTAATTATCTTATGTTCAGCCCAGAACATAAATTAATTCATAAACATTTATTCATGCCACTAGAGAATAAATGCTGATGTCACAGCACAACTACTTAAACAAGTAATTAGGCCGTGATGTGGGGTTAAGAAGGAAATTCTGATAATCGATAACGACAATTGTGACCAAATACATATCAAGAGAAAGATATGATATCAATTTTCATCAAGAAGGAATAAAACGTTTATGGTCCAAAGAGGTAGAATGAAGTTTGACAAAGGATGATTTTTGGGTCCTCAAAACACAATAAAAGATCGAATGAAGAAAAACTACGGCTGAGGATAATTTATCACAACGGAATAACCAATATCAAGAATGTATCGACAACCTTGAAAATTTATCGTCATCTTAAAACATAGTTTGACAATGGTTCAATGGCATTATATTGGGTTCAATAAAAACAATTCTGAGCACTTAAGTAAATCCTTGTTTATAAAAGCAAGTCGACATCATAACAAAGAGTTGAAGATATCAAGATCCTAATAACCAATTATTGACCTTCATTATAAATATGATCACTTCTTCAAAATGAATCACATAAGCAATTAAAGGCCAAAGTTAGGCAACAAGAAGTGTGGCTGACAATTATGTATGAAGACATAAATCTTTGGGCAATAAAACATGACCATAACAATTGAACAACCTTAATATGAATAAACATTTAGAGAAGCTCCTTTGAAGAGCATTCGATTCCAGCATCCTCTGGAGCTCAACCTGCATATTTAGAAATATATGCAGGGCGTGAGTACAAAAATGCTCACAGTGGGTATACACCAAAAACATAAATCATTGCCCTTAGGGCTATAAACTTGACTTGCCATAAAAAAATAAACTTATGCAGGGTTTTATTTAAATTACCTGCATAAGACATTTCGAACTTGCTCATACATGCTCATATCATCATATCATATGCATATGCATGTTTCATGACTACATGCAACTTTCTCTTTTCCTTCCCATATCCACGAATTATTTCTGCGTGTTGTGAAGTAGGCCTCATTCTCAAACACCTTAACATCACATACCCGAGTTGGTCCCAAAGGTTACCAACTACGGTCATACCCGACGTCGGTCATTTCTTTCTTTCTCGTGGATAGGTAGTGCATTACGCTTATGCACATGCTCAAGACTTTGGCAAGTTAGTTAATTTTTCAAATAAATGCATATCATATCATATCATCTTCTATGCAAAAGCATATCATATCATTTGAAAGTATATAAAAACATAAGCATATCATTATAGAAAATATTTATACCCACCTGGCGACAGTCACTCGGGACTGTACCTTACGTCTTCCACTTCTTTCTTCTTCCCATTTGGTCCATCAATCCACATAGAACGGCATAAGAGCCTATCAAGAACCAAACAAGAACATGACTTATCTTAGTCGACGACACGCTATATTTTCCCGATATCAAGACGCTATGGTCTATCAACACTTAGGTCATTGCATCCTCTAACATGTTATTAACAAAGAAATTCTAACAAAATTTCGGCAGAGTAACGTTTATAAAACGCATCGCCATTTCAATACCAAATCAACCAAACTTATCCCAAACTTCACCGAATCATCACCATATGTCTAAATGAGCATAGAAAACTCAACAACAAGCTTCAACTATCCAGTCTTAGCCAAAAACCTAACGGCCCCTTAAGACATAGCTTATGTCCGACGTCAACAGTAGCGTGAGACGTCATTTATCACCAACGAATCTCTATACATGCTCAAATATCATCAAAGATCACCAATTTATCAACAACACACAAAGATCAAAGCTTTAACCATGAAAACGCATTTTTGCCGACAAACTAAAATTTTACAATTTTTGAATACGTCGGCCGAAAAATCCGAATAAATCATTTTAAGAATTATTCATATCATAGAATCCAAATATAAAGTCAAAATGATCAAATAAAATAAAAAATCCAACAATATAAGGGCTTAGGGTTTCGGCCATTTTGGGAGTTTCAATATCGTTTTGATTTCAAACATTTTTCTTGTTCCAAACATGTTTATATCCATCCAAAAACATATATATGAAGGAAATTCAATCATATCAACATCATATACTCAAGATCATGGCACCTCATATTTTCAAAAATTATACAAAATTCAAAACAATAACATATGCTTCACAAAATCAACAATAAACAATACATCGACGTCGAAACTATCATAATATCATGAAATAATCAAACAAAGCATACCCCTTCATAAATTCTTCAAATGATCGAAAATATGAAATAAACATATGCTCATGATTTTAAATTTTTCAATCCGTAGATATGTTCTAGAGACGAGATTATACCTCGATTTGAAGACGGATCGAAAATTCAACTGTTGGATCTTTCTATTTTTGGTTTGAAAATTTAGTGTGTGTGTGAGTGTGTGTGGACGTGAATTTGGGGAAGAAAATGAAGGTGAATAGTGTTATTTCATATTTCTATGTATGTACTTTATGTAATAATTATTTTATTTTTGATTTTCTTAATTAAGGTGATTATTCACCATTTTTCTAGAAACTTCTATTTTCTTTTCCTTTTTCTAATTTCTTTAATACATAAAAAATCACTTTTCTTTTAGAAATTAAATATAAATACTGTGAAATAATGCATAGCATTTTTATAGCAAGAAATCGAAACTAATTATCTTATAAAACAATCTCTTCTTGAATCTCTGCTTTTGAAACTCAAATATATATCATAAACATCAAAATATAATTATTAAAAATATTTTTGGCCTCCAAAACCATTTTGAATACTTTGCTCTCAATCTGAGCTTAATCGGCAAACGCCGATGTCACAAAAGCATAGATTTTGAAATTCTCAATTTTCTGAAATCAAGACTTCTTTGAGCATGTATCTATCATCTCAAGACTATTGAAATCTAGGTCTTCTTATTCTAAATAAGATCTAAGAATCTTATCTCAGATCCCATCTCAATTCTGTCTCAATTCTATTGCGAATCTATCGCAAATTCGATCTTCTCGACTAGAAGCTTAATTTAAAAGCTTCTAGCTTAAACAACTCTTTCTTAAGGATGCAATGCCCTTCTTATAAAGCTCTTAATCAAGATAATCTCTGCTACAGAAATACGGGGTATTACATTCCCACCCCTTACAAAAATTTCATCCTCGAAATTTAGTACCTTTGCCGAGGTACTTCTTTATCATCTGATCTTTAGCTTCCATGTCGATCTAAGATGCATTCTGGCTTCTTTTCGTAGCTTAGATCTTGTTCAAGAACATTTGTTCTCTTGATGTATAATGTGTTTTGATTCAAACACATATCTTTGTAACTGCGACATATGGAACACATTACAAATCTTGTCAAACTTGGAAGAAATGCTAATCTGTAGGTGACTGGCCAAATCTTCCTAAGAATCTCGTACAATTCGATACATCTCGATATCTTCTTTGATTCTTTTCTTTACTTATCCTACGATTACGACCATTTCTTTAATCGTAGAACACTTCATAGAGCTCCATATAAATCGTTGTTCTGATCTTGCCTTCATCTTTTGTTGAAAACTTGTCCGAAACGAGATGTAAACTTGAAGTCTTTGCTTGGAATGATTGAGACGACATTACATACAAACGTACTATCTTTCAAATGTATACGTGAGCTAACTTATCAGCTCCATACGTGATAAAGATCTGAATAATATGAACGTACTTCGTGAGTCGATCGATTGTCACTTACGCTTCGATTTGGGTAATCAACACGTATGTCTTCTCATCTTTTCAACTTTATAGAGAACATAACGGACTGGTCCCTCAAAATTCATGATCATATACTGCAACAATCTTCTTTCCTTGCTTCATGCTCGTAAACTAAATCTCGTTCGTTTGCATAATTCCGAGGTATACACTTTTCGTACAATTCCTCCTTGAATTGCTCCCACGTAACAATCTCTAATTGCCCGGAAGAAAGAACTTTCTGACGTAATCTCCACCAGAAAACTGTTGACCCTTCAACATTAACGATATACGTAGGAGATATTCTTGATTAGAATTCTCCAAACTTGAAAACTCGCTCAATGAAGCGAACTCATTCTTTAACATCAACTCGGTTATCCACTTCATTAAAAGATGAAAGATTTTAACGCAGAAAAAGCTCTGCAATTCTACAATCGGTTTAAGAAGAGAAAGTACAAGAAATTTTGAAAAGAATTGCACTTTCTTATTCTTCCTCTTCAGAATGAGGATTTCTTCTCTAGGTGACATACTGCATTGCAAATGAATACCAAAATGCAGCATGTTTTGCTTATCCAAAAGCAAAAAAAGGTTTTCAATCAACAACAAACTCAGATCGCAAAGATCTTTAAAAAAAATTGCTTATCACAAAGGTATGATATGAAATAATACAGCTGGATAGCAAAATAATCATATAGATATCAAAGGAAAGAAAAATTGTCTCTTTGAGGACTTTTACAAAAGCAAAGAAAAACTTTGCCATCTGGGGTTTTGTATATGGATACTTGGATATCTCTGGCAAAACACATCCGATATGATCTACAACTATCAGCTTCCATTCCGTCCACGAAAGACTTCCACAAAAGGCATTCGACTGTAATCTAAGGCTATAGTTGTGTTGTGCCATTAATTGATAAAACTCGAGTTCATACACAAAAATCTCGAGACACCTGGGGTCTCGATAAATTAGCTTGAGTCTTTTCTCAAATCTCCAAAGGAAAAGTCTTGGAAACATAAGAAAATAGAACAAACTGAATCGATGTAGGAATCTCAAGAAATGCGAAAGACTGATTGCATTAATCTAGGTCAATAAGAAACATTTCCATATCGATTTAAGAATAATCAAATTGTATAAGATTTACATCAGATTCAGGTATAAATAGCTGAGCATTTGATAAAGAAGACTTTATTTCTAGAGTAGAGGTACTAGCATCATGCTCAGGAATAAAAGAATCAACATCTATGGTTTCAAGGTTTTCACCATCATCATCATCAAGTGGAGAAGAAAAATTATCAACCAATTGAAGTTGATGAACAACTGAGATAGATTTAGCAATAGGGAAAGATGAATCAAAAGGAGGGGCTCGAGTGTTCATAATATTGAAATTTGATGGTAACTAGGAATCTGAAAAATCAGCTCGCTCAAAAGCAACAAAACCAGATTTAATATAATCAATGGCAACAACAACAACCCAATCTTACCACTCTTTAGACAATAAAGGAATCAAATGAAATTTTCCATCTAATCTCGATACGCCTTGCTTAAACGTCTATTTCCACAAACGATGGAATCGAGCGAGAAATTCGTCCAAGGTAAGCTACTCGTCTGATGCATATAGATAGAAATTCTCTTTGATCTTTGCTGATGAATATAAACGAAACGACGACAAACGTAATGACGACAACGAGATAACAACAACAAGACGATGACAAACAAATCGTACTCTTCCGAACTGTCTGGACGATCCTCGTCATCACAGAAATACTCGAGCTCTTACGGAAAACATATTCATATTGTTCTGCCATCTCTTCTCAGAACTTCTTTTCAACTTTAGCTCATAGGACAATAGCTCATTTCAATCACACATTCTCATATAACAATTCATTCATTAAGGCGTATACTAAAACATTATCTGAGATAACCATAATCATCATACTCATAAACATAATCATAATCATAAGCATAAGCTTTTACCTGGTGAGCTAGAGATGATGGGATCGAATGCTGAGCTTCTCTTAAGAACAACTGATTCTTTGACTCATATTCTCAATTCAGAATCAAACAACTGATTCCATATACTCAGAGTCTAAAATAGAGTCAAACAACTGACTCCATAAATTCAAATTCTCAAACAGAGTCGGCTCAAAAGAATATACATACTCAAGGTGCATAAACTGCACAAGACTCACAAAGATTCATGAATTTAGAATTCAAGACAGTGCACAAACTGCACAAGGATTTACATGGATTTACAAGTTCAGAATTCAAACTGTGCTCAACTGTGTTCAAAATTGTGCACAAACTGCACAATTTACAAAGGTTCACAGGTTCAGGATTCAAAACTGCTCTGATACCATTCTGTCACAGGCCAACTACTTAAACAAGTAATTAGGCCGTGATGTGGGGTTAAGAAGGAAATTCTGATAATCGATAACGACAATTGTGACCAAATACATATCAAGAGAAAGATATGATATCAATTTTCATCAAGAAGGAATCAAACGTTTATGGTCCAAAGAGGTAGAATGAAGTTTGACAAAGGATGATTTTTGGGTCCTCAAAACACAATAAAAGATTGAATGAAGAAAAACAACGGCTGGGGATAATTTATCACAACGGAATAACCAATATCAAGAATGTATCGACAACCTTGAAAATTTATCGACATCTTAAAACATAGTTTGACAATGGTTCAATGGCATTATATTGGGTTCAACAAAAACAATTCTGAGCACTTAAGTAAATCCTTGTTTATAAAAGCAAGTCGGCATCATAACAAAGAGTTGAAGATATCAAGATCCTAATAACCAATTATTCACTTTCATTAGAAATATGATCACTTCTTCATAATGATCACATAAGCAATTAAAGGCCAAAGTTAGGCAACAAGAAGTGTGGCTGAGAATTATATATGAAGACATAAATCTCTGGGCAAATAAACATGACCATAACAATTGAACAACCTTAATATGAATCAACATTTAGAGAAGCTCATTTGAATAGCATTCGATTCCAGCATCCTCTGGAGCTCAACCTGCATATTTAGAAATATATGCAGGGCGTGAGTAAAAAATACACTCAGTGGGTATACGCCAAAAACATAAATCATTGCCCTTAGGGCTATAAACTTGACTTGCCATAAAAAAATAAACTTATGCAGGGTTTTATTTAAATTACCTGCATAAGACATTTCGAACTTGCTCATACATGCTCATATCATCATATCATATGCATATGCATGTTTCATGACTGCATGCAACTTTCTCTTTTCCTTCCCATATCCCACGAATTATTTCTGCGTGTTGAGAAGTAGGCCTCATTCTCAAACACCTTAACATCACATACCCGAGTTGGTCCCAAAGGTTACCAACTACGGTCATACCCGACATCAATCATTTCTTTCTTTCTTTCTTTCTCGTGGATAGGTAGTGCATTATGCTTATGCTCATGCTCAAGACTTTGGCAAGTCAGTTAATTTTTCAAATAAATGCATATCATCATATCATATCATCTTCTATGCAAAAGCATATCATATCATTTGACAATATATAAAAACATAAACATATCATTATAGAAAATATTTATACCCACCTAGCGACAGTCACTCGGGACTGTACCTTATGTCTTCCACTTCTTTCTTCTTCCCATTTGGTCCATCAATACACATAGAACGGCATAAGAGCCTATCAAGAACCAAACAAGAACATGACTTATCTTAGTCGTCGACACGACTATATCTTCCCGATATCAAGATCCTATGGTCTAACAACACTTGGGTCATTGCATCCTCTAACATCTTATTAACAAACAAATTCTAACAAAATTTCGGCAGAGTAACGTTTATAAAACGCATCGCCATTTCAATACCAAATCAACCAAACTTATCCCAAACTTCACCGAATCATCACCATATGTCTAAATGAGCATAGAAAACTCAACAACAAGCTTCAACTATCCAATCTTAGCCAAAAATCTAACGGCCCCTTAAGACATAGCTCATGTCCGACGTCAACAGTAGCATGAGACGTCATTTATCACCAACGAATCTTTATACATGCTCAAATATCATCAAAGATCACCAATTTATCAACAACACACAAAGATCAAAGCTTTAACCTTGTAAACGCATTTTTGCCGACAAACTAAAATTTTACAATTTTTGAATATGTCGGCCGAAAAATCCGAATAAATCATTTTAAGCATTATTCATATCATAGAATCAAAATATGAAGTCAAAATGATCAAATAAAATAAAAAATCCAACAATATAAGGGCTTAGGGTTTCGCCATTTTGGGAGTTTCAATATAGTTTCGATTTCAAACGGTTTTCTTGTTCCAAACATGTTTATATTCATAAAACAACATATATATGAAGGCAATTCAATCATATCAACATCATATACTCAAGTTCATGGCACCTCATATTTTCAAAAATTATACAAAATTCCAAACAATAACATATGTTTCACAAATTCAACAATAAACAATACATAGACGTCAAAACTATCATAATATCATGAAATAATCAAACAAAACATACTCCTTCATCAATTCTTCAAATGACCAAAAATATGAAATAAACATATGCTCATGATTTTAAATTTTGCAATCCGTAGATGTGTTCTAGAGACGAGATTATACCTCGTTTCGAAGACGGATCGAAAATTCAACGTTGGATCTTTCTATTTTTGGCTTGAATTTTCGAAAATTTAGTGTGTGTGTGAGTGTGTGTGGATGTGAATTTGGGGAAGTAAATGAAGTTGAATAGTGTTATTTCATATTTCTATGTATGTACTTTATGTAATAATTATTTTATTTTTTATTTTCTTAATTAAGGTGATTATTCACCCTTTTTCTAGAAACTTTTATTTTCTTTTCCTTTTTTCATTTCTTTAATAGATAAAAAAATCAATTTTCTTTTAGAAATTAAATATAAATATTGTAAAATAATGCATAGCATTTTTATAGCAAGAAATCGAAACTAATTATCTGATAAAACAATCTCTTCTTGAATCTCTGCTTTTGAAACTCAAATATATATCATAAACATCAAAATATAATTATTAAAAATATTTTTGGCCTCAAAAACCACAGATTCCATCTCATTTCTGTCTCAATTCTATTGCTTAATCGGCAAACGCCGATGTCACAAAAGCATAGATTTTGAAATTCTCAAATTTCTAAAATCAAGACTTCTTTGAGCATGTATCTATCATCTCAAGACTATTGAAATCTAGGTCTTCTTATTCTCAATAAGATCTAAGAATCTTATCTCAGATTCCATCTCAATTCTATTGCGAATCTATCGCAAATTCGATCTTCTCGACTCGAAGCTTAATTTAAAAGCTTCTAGCTTAAACAACTCTTTCTTAAGGATGCAAAGCCCTTCTTATAAAGCTCTTAATCGGAAGCTAATCTCTGCTACATTTGTCACGCCAACCTGATACTAGACGGTGGCACTGTGATTCTGATCCTGGGCCTCTTCTCTGCCACAGTCAGGTGGATCTTCTCTCTCACCTGGGAGGGTCCTGCCGAAATCGTTCCGGGTCCTCCTGAAGGTGAGGGTCGTAGATGGATGTGTAGTGACTGGTGTATCCTGATGGACTGGCGATCGTCTGAGCGATGGCTGCTCTCCCAAAGGCTCTTCAGGAACATCATCCCTATCATCGATCTGGATCGGCCCTCGAACATGCCTCGCTATCACATCTACCTCCAATGGTATACCTCGATGATCGGTCCACTGTCTCCACACTCGAGCAACGAACTCAGTGAAATCCAAGGTAAGATGTCTGGTGACAGGATCCCGACGGAACATCATGTACCCTTGCCTTCTTGCCCATGGCTGCCAACCTGTTGGTAGACTCTCTGTCATCCGGTAGTAGGCCTCGTACTCAGATACTTTCCCACTATCTCGAATCATCCTCCATAAACCAACAAATCTTCCCAGAAACACTCCCAACGGCTCATGGACATTCCTGGTACATTCCCTGAACTTACGGATATGCTCATCCCATCGTGTGGGATCTTAACCAACGTTTTCTGGGCCACTGAATATCCATAAACCTACATGTTAGTTCATCATAAAACAACAACAAATATTCACGTTCCCTTTTATGTCCCAGTTATCTGGACAATCATGTCTCAGACACATATTCACTTTATACACATATCAACATAGATATGGACATCCATAACAAAATCACATAAGCAAATACAGGATTCACTTACAAGCACTCGTTTATCAAAATAAACAAGATTTTCAACCAACAACATGTTCCTATGTAAACACATAGATTCACATCATCCATTCGTGATCATCTCAATCACATCACATCATATCATATCAATGATTTTCATATCACAGCCACACAGGCTCTTTCATCCCATCGACAATCACTTCTACATCCACATCATCATCCAACCATATCTCATCCACATCACGTTTACATCATGTAAACTCTTACCAGGCCAAAGCACATGAAACCAAGATCACATCAAGCTCACGTAACCAAATAAAGCATCAGCAAATAGTCACATACCTCATCCCCTTTTTAAAGGAGGCGGCCTAACGGTGAGCTGAGGGTAGTTGTACCTGATAAATAGTTTAGAAGAACTAGTTCTAAACACTCAATTTCAAGAACGTACAGATATAAAGCAAATGAACTGCCTTGATATCAGTTAACTACGAAAACTAGGTGCAAAGAACATTGCTCTGATACCAAGCTAGTATCAGATAACAAAGATAGATGTCAGGGCCAAGATCACTGCTCTAATACCAAGCTGTCACGCCCCAATTCCCGAGGGAATGCACGGATACCGGGGTGTGATTAGGGGTGGGGGTTAAGAAGCGGGGAAGAATGAGGGGGATACATAAAGCATACATAATAAGAAGATATGACCATAAAATCGGGCAACATCTCCTCTATAACTAGGACATATCCTGGAGGGGAGGGGTAGGCAAACAATCCACCAACCGAATTATATCGACACCATAACTTCAATGAACGTGAACTTGATTGAATAATAGTAATGCAGGGAAGCAAAAAGCATTACAACCTGTTGACTAGACCGGTCAACCACATAGCATGCTCACATCGAGACTCACAGCATAATAATATAATAACAAATCTGGTTCCTAATCATAGAGCAAAATAAAGGGACAAGAATACATCAACAATAGAACATGTATATAACACAACATCGCGGAAGCATAGCATGAAGAACCCGCAGCTCCACCCCTCAGCGTCGCCCATCCAGCCCTCCTCCATCTGTGAAAAACATTTGAAAAGATTTTGGGGTGAGTACTAGCGCACTCAGCTGGGGTTTTTATCATAAATCAAAATTCGTGAATGCCGTGTTCAGAGCACTTACCTTAGAAGGTTTTAAAACGTAAATCAACTTCTAAGTAAGCAAAATAGATTTTTCGTTTTTCGATACCTGATCCGTTATTACTGTTACTCCCATCATAGATCCACAGAACCATGGCTCGGAACGTATTCCGCCAGCCCATCACATCTCTCGGCCGGAACATATCCAGCTAGCCCACAATATCTCGGCCCGGAACATATCCAGTCAGCCCACGCCCGGAACGTATCCAGCTGGCTAACTCGGTGTGGACTTGGGGTCAAATCCCGTCGAACCATAACCACCTCATTATCATTTCCATGTGGACTTCCGGTCTATCCCTTCGTAACCATAACCACGTGTTCGGGTCTATCCCCACGATCAATACTAAAGATGGTGATCAACCCACGAATAGAGATCCGTGCACAATCACAATGGAACCACATCTCGGATAAGAGAACAGTAATAACTTCGTTAAAATATTTTACGGTGCACATGTTTTATTTTTGAAATATCAGAGTAAATCACTCAAAATAAGCATATATAACCCAACCTGAACAGACGAAAACGTCAACTGGGAGTTATCCACAGATCCAACGACTTCACCAATCGCACTGGTAGGTACCTGGTAACAAGAAGGAACAACATTTTGGGTCACATCCCACAAAACAAAGCAACAATGTGATCCAAACGAAGATCGAAGCAAAACGGAGGTTTTCGACTTTCTGAACCCACATTTGGCACTCTCCGGGTTTTCAAGTCACCTCGATGCAGAAGGAAAATATATTCAGGGCATCAAGACCTATAATAGGGTACATTCAACATATGCATGAATGTAAGTTGACACAAATCTTAGCAGCGAGGAAGCTTCAAAAATCGATGCCTATCCACAAATTCAGGATAAACCATCCAAAACCGATGCATGAAAATGGAAACATAAGCAATATGCATAATGAGGAATATGGATTGACAAACTATGTTGAAAATGGATAACCCGGGCATGTACTTCATTTAGAAAACACGAAGCGACGAAAAACATCCCGACATGCAGAAACGCGAAAAATAGAAAAACTGAATCTGTACTTTAGTAGAATGCATAGCCCGGAACTCAAAACCTAAAGGACCCGTAGCTAAAAGGTTGTCCGTTGACAACCAAATCGGCGGCCAACAGCCTCGGCGGCGACGGCAATGGGCGATGGCGGTTTTGGCCAAATAGGCCGGCCTCGGCCGTTTTCTCGCCTCGTCCCTTTAGAAACCCGAGTTCTATGCTATGCTATCTACTAAAAGGTGGAATCAAAACAAGAAAAGGACTAAACGAAAAACGGGCTGCCGGAGGGCGATCGGCGGTGGTGGCGGCAAGCAGCATGAATGGCGCCGCCGCCGAGCCTCCACAGCTCGATCACCACTCCTCCGGCGCTTCCGCAGTGTACCTGGAGCTGCTCGGCTCATCCGTAAACACAGAGTGAAGAAGAAAATGAACGCTGAAAATGAAGGCCCTAGCCCTCTATTTATAGGAAAAAGCCGGGGGCTGCGCAGCTGCTTGCGCAAGTGGCCCTTTTTTGAAAACGCAAAAGGACGTAACTTTTGCAAACGGACTCCAAATTAAGCAAACTTGGTACCCATGGACTCGAAATAAAATACCGGACACAATGACTATAAACAAGATATGCTTTTAAAAGACCCATGAAAAGTTTGGTTTTTCGATAACTTCCCCGAAATGCCAAACCTTCGTGGGTGGTCGAAACCTGCATACTTAGTGTCCATGAATTCGTCATAAGACACTCTTCACAACGCCTAGGGTTTCGTGACGGTCGCATCACCAAAATAAAAAGTCAACCATTTGACCTTTCTCGAAAAACGTGCCATACAAACATGAAGCTTTGGAAGGACGGGGTATTACACTTTATATATATAAATGAGCAACGCTGAGTTAGGGCATGGAGTTCGGATTTTATACGCAGCCGCTGTTCTTCAATTCTAATTTTCGGGAACTTTTAGACGACGATAGAGATAAAGCTACATATTAGAGTTCTTCTTTTGATTCCTTCGATTAATGCACTATATTTTATAATTTCTATTGAATTTCATTCGATTGTTTTAAGTGCTTTGCTTTAAGATTATTGTTAGATTCAAGTTCATAGTTGATATTGGATTATTGGTTTTTACATTGATTTTATTTCTTCTGGCATTTGATAAATTTACATTCTATGCAATTGAAATTGGAAATTCGTAGTATGTTGAATCTCTTTCCTTGAATTTTATTGCTTCTTGTTTTGTGATTTTAATTTAGTTGGTTCTATGCTTAGCTTCCTGCTGTCGTGTTTTCTCAGGTTCTCAACTAGGGATTGACAACTCCTAGTTAGGTTGCTTTCATTTATATTTTATTTTTCGCATTTCAATTTCCGTTTGTTCCAAAGCCCCTGTTGGTACTAGAGTCTTTAGAATTTACTATTTTATGTGCGACATGAATGATAAGCCCTCTTAAGTTTTCCGTGAGAGACGACTTGGGTTAACTTTCCCTCTACAATCACATCATTAAATAAGAGAGTACTTTTAGTTGAAACATCTTCCCTCCCACTAGACACGACATCTCGTACCTTTGGCCTAATTAGTAATGGAATATGATCATCTTCTAATTCTTGAAGTATGATTTCAACTTTGGATGTGTGGTTTTTCATGTAGTCCTTTTCTAAGGCATACCCCCAGAACGAAATAGGCAATGTTGCATAACTCATCATCGATCTAACCATTTCTAAGAGAGTCCTATTTTTTCGCTCTGACACACCATTTTGCTGTGGTGTGCCCGGTGTAGTGAGCTGGGACGTAATCCCACACTGCATCAAATAGTCCATGAACTCATTACTGAGGTATTCGCCACCGTGATCAGACCGCAGTGACTTGATACTCTTACCTAGCTTCGTCTCCACTTCTGCCTTAAATTCTTTGAATTTCTCAAAGCATTCAGACTTACGGTGAAGCAGGTATACGTATCCGTACCTTAAGTAATCGTCAATGAAAGCGACAAAATACTCATACCCTCCACGAGCTTGTGTGGACATTGGTCAACACAGGTCAGAATGGACTAGCTCCAACACTTCCTTGGCTCTATATCCCTTTGCTTTGAAGGGTCTGGTCGATATCTTTCCTTCTATACATGATTCGCAGACTGGTAACTGAGTGACTGTGATTTTACCCAACGCTCCATTTTAGCCAGTCTTTGGATCCTATTTAGATTGATGTGACCTAATCTAAGATGCCAAAAAATGTGGTGTCATTTAGTGAAGTAAACTTCATCTTCTTAAGGTTTGATGTAGATGCAACATAATTAAAGGTATTATGTTTAGCAGAAATAGTATAAAACGAATTATATAATGTGCCATCACAGATAACTTCGTCATTTCTTATGACAGAAACACCATTATCAAAAATAACAGAATATCCAGTATAAATAGTTTGGAAACCGAAATATGGTTTCACCCAAACTCTGGCACATACAAAACATCTTTTAATACTAAAATTGTTTTATCATAACATAAAAAAACATCTCCGACTGCAACGGCCTCGACTTTCGGCGCGTTGCCCATGGAGAATGTTATCTCGCCATCAAACAACTCCCTTGTCGCAGGAACCCCTACAAGGTGTAACAAACATGATCAGTCGCACCCGTATCTACTACCCATGAATGAGTAGAACAAGTTGCTAAACATGTTTCCATTACTAAAGCAAATGGCGTACCTTGAGCCTTGAGCATGGGTCACTTAGCCTTCCAATGCCCAGTCTTGCTGCACTTGAAGCACCTGCCCATCTCCTTTGGCTTTTTCAAGCCTCCGGTGACAACCATTTTCTTGCTCCCACTGCTCCCACTGATTCTATTGCCTCTACCACCTTTGGTACCCCTTTTTCTTCTTCCACTTTTCAATAGAAAATTTGGGCCCTTAGATGTGCTAGCAAGGGCATGTGCTCATTTTCCCATGACTCATTCTGCGGCTACGAGATCATTTAGCAACTCACTAAGTGTATACTCAGTCTTGCTCATGATCGCGTTCACGCAAAAATTCTCAAAAGACTTGGGCAGTGTGTTAAGGATGATATCGACCTTGGCTTCGCCGTCGATACCTCCTCCCAACTGATCAAGACTATCCATGAGATGAGTCATGTGGGAGACATGTTCATGGACCAAACTTCCTTTTCCATCCTACACGCCAAGATTTCTCTCATTGTGTGGAAGCGGACTGTCCGATCCGACTGCCCAAACTTACTCTCGAGACTTGACCATATTTCAATCTTGTCTACCATCGACTGATGCTGCAGCTGCAAGCCTTTGGACATAGTTTTCATCATATAGCATTTGGCCATATTATTTGACTTATGCCAAAGTCTGCTTGACTCTCGCTGCTCATTCGTCGATGCATCAGTAAGGGCATCGGGTTTGGGAGTATTGATAACAAACATGCGTTCTTCTGCAATAAGAACATATTCCATGTTTTGTTTCCACTCGATAAAATTTCGACCGGATAGAGGGTTTTGTGTGAGCATAGTGATAATCGGTGTAAGAGACATATCTAAAAAGTAATGCAAACACATAAGCATACGATCTCACATAATTCGTAACAATAATGTTTTAACCTTTAGATAAAACAATATTAATTGAAACCTCCAATCGCCCAAGGAATTCCACATGCAAGCCACGCATGTGGACGTTTACAGATGAACCACTCGACTAGACTAAAATATATCTTTTAGTCGTTTAATTTCAATCCATGTCAACTTATCCTTATGACAAATGAAATTAATGATTGGACCTTACTAAACGACATCACTATCGCAAGAAGGGACTTCGCGGGAAGTTGTACTTGAGGTGATGTCTAAGCAATGACCACAATTTTGATAGCAGATAATGAATTCTTAGAATTGGGATACTCACTCGGACCATACCGCTTCCAATTCAAAATCTTTTGTCATCTCATTTTAAATCTATCTCTAGAGAACTTATGAAAATCGCATATTTATGCCACGCGTGTGGAGGTTTACACATGAAACTCCCACTTCTGAATAGATTAAAATATTTTATTTAGAAATCTCATCTAACAAACTTATGATAAATAGTGCAAGCAAGCCACGTGTGTGGACGTTTACTCACAATGCGTACCACTTTGTTTAGAGATCAAAAAGTGGAGGTCTTAACATTTATAATTTTGAAAAAATTAATATGTTGGGTTTCTTGTTTAGTCTTTTGTTTCAAAAGGTTTTTCCATGCAGATCACGTAATCCTAGCATGCTTTCTATAGAACTAAACATGTAAAACATGCTCGTCGAATTCTAAAACATGCTTCAAAAACGCGACAAACCGTGCATGCTTGTTATACGCATCCAATCACGAAAACGTATTTAATGTTTATCTACGTAATTAAATATACATAGCATGCTTCTGCATAATTTAAACATCGACGACATGCTTTGAACGCTAAAAATAAAATAAATTAGTTCATCGCGGCTCACTCGTGGATCCTGTACTTCCCTGCCTAGTTTATTACATAAAATTTGTAAAGTACAGATCTTAAAAAAATTCTCGAAACGGGCCTCGCGTGCACGGGCACGGACCAGACTCGTCAAAACTGGATTTGAGCCGAAAAATCTAAAAATGGGCCGAAACAGTAGGAATGGGTCGGTGATAAACACGCTTTTTACTCGTTTATTCATGATTTATTTAGATAATTTTAGATCTATTTAAGTGTGTTTATATAGTTAATTTAATGCTTTTAGCTATTTTTGGAAGATACTGCTCTTAGGTTCCTTCTTGGTATTTTGTAGGCATTTAAGATGATAAGCGAAACACGAAGCGAAGCACGCACCAAAGACGGAAAATAACAGGGGCTAGTAGCCACCCTAGCGACCGCTAGCCCGGCCGCGAGCTCGGGCAGAAACGTTCTGCAGGAAAACTAGCGATCGACCTAGCGACCGCTAGGCTGACCGCAAGGCAAAGCCAACGATTGCGAGCCTGCCCGGGAGAGACTCCGAAAACGTTGTTGGCTAAAAACTCATGATCGAGCTAGCGACCGCCAGCTCGGCCGCTGGAAAACCACATGATCACGAAGATGGCCGCAGGCTCATCGAAGAAACGCGCTGGCTCGGACAGCTAGCGACCGAGCTAGCGACCGCTAGCCCAGCCGCTAGGCGTGGCGGCCTGGCGCGAATTAGGGTTTTCAGCCCATTGCCTATATATACCCCTAGACTTGTGTGCGCCTCTAGACACGTTTTTCCATAGAATTCAGTTTATTTTCAGATTTTCTTGCTTTAGCTTTGATTTTCATTCATCTAGACTTTAGATTATTATCGTTCTACATTTGTTCTACGCTTTGTAATCGCTTTGGAACGTTTTCATCCGATGGAATTCAGATTTTCCCGTTCTGCTACTCGGGTTTGGATTCAAATCCTCGATTGTTCTTCAGACGCTACATTAAGGGTTTCATCTGTACAATTCGTAATTTTATGGTTAAATCGTATTTTATTTCAATTTATATGTCTAGCTAAATTTCCTGTTCTAATCCTAGGGTTTGTATGATTCTATCCTAAGTGTCGTGATTCCTGCTATTTTCTATTTACCTTCCAGGCATTGATTTGTGATTCTTGGTGCTAAATCTTATGTGTTAATTTCGGATCAATCTTGATGCATATCTAGTTGTCAGTTGAATACTTAACAGTTTTAATTGTCAATCAATCTTGAATGCACAATACGGATAAACCTTGAGTCGTAGCTGAGATAGGAAAATCCGTAGGAAGCATATTCTTTGTGATCTTTTTGGAGTTGCTAATCTTCACCTTGAGACGTATCAGTAATGGGGAAATTAGTAATCTACTACCACAATTATCGTAACTGAAATTGTTGGTTACATATGTGTAATAACCCGAAAAATTTAAAACTTTAATTGGTGATGCTTAGACCAATTAATGGTAGTACTTAGACCTTAATTATGTTTAAGGAAACCAATTAAGCAATTAGAATCGATTCGAGATCGAAAACTAAAGAAATCAAAACTCAAAAAGCGGTAACTAGTCTTACAGGATTAGGGTTTTCTGAGTAGCCTGAATGTAGAATGAAAGATCGAGAATGAATCTCAACAAACGGTTTCATTTTCAGAATCCCCACACGAAAACATGTGAGAAGCCAAAGAATGAGAATTTTCGGCATACTTGCCCGGCGGTCTTAAAAGCACTATTCTACGAGGAACAACTTTCAGTCCGTGCTAATCATAATAAATTGTGATAACAATCAAAATCATGAAAGAATAATTTATTATGAATTTAGAAATTATAAGAATCAATTTCTGAAGGAAATTCCTGAGGAACTTAACCGAACGCCGAGTAATATATACCGGGAAAACCCTAAATTGACCCGAACGACCCGAAACTCGAACCATGGGTCTAAATCAATAAAATATGCTTTATAAGACTCAAATTAATTATGAAAGCTCAAAAATTCAATAGAATTTTGAATGAGCATATTTTTAATCGCCGAACGCCGTTTTTCCGCGATAACTCGGAATTGACTTATTGGACGTCGTCCGAACTTCATGAAATTTTTATAAACATTGAAATAAGTCATTTGGAGGCTATTTAAGATGATAAAATCTTAATGTTCCGAGAAATCAATCGAAAGCGCGTTAAAACTTAAAGAGTCTGTATTAACATACCAAAACGGGTAATTTGACCAATCCACCTCCCAACTACCACCAAGACCATTCCAAAATGGGAAAACACAGCCTTTAGGTCTGTAATACAAGGGGGACGTCAAAGCGCGACTTCATTCACCCCTTTGCATTTTTCTTCCATTTTCAAATTCTCTCTATATTCTTTCAACCTTCTAACACTAAATCCTCCCTCCCCAACCTCTCCCACACTCAAATAGTCCTTCTAAAACCATAAGAAGGTATTATTCATCATCCTCTTCCATCCTAATGGAGTGGAATTTTTATTTTGAATTTTTGGGTTTAAAAACCCTAGTTTACTCTTCATTTTGTTCGTGACTTTAGAGCCATCAAATGCTCTCAAGCCATGAACAAAAAATGCTTAGAATAATGTTCTAAGGCTACTGTAAAAATTTCACAATTTTTGGAGCATGTTTGATTTTTTTTTTATTTATGCTTTATTTCTTTTTAAATATGATAAAGAATGATTTTATGAATATTATTTTATATTGTTGCTTGTTAATGTATTATAAGCATGTAGAATAAATATGGTAATTTTCAGAATATTTTGGAATTTTCTTGTATTTGTTTGATTTTATTTGTTGAGAAATAGTTGAGATATAGTGTTTAATATATGATATGAACATCATACATTAATCTTGAAAATTTTGAAACACTACTCCTATTTTTTCAAAATGGGCAGAATATATTTAAGTATTTTTAAGCCATTATTTGATTTTATTTGTTGGAAATAATAGGATATATGATGTTTAGAAATAATATGAACCTAATATGCATTGTTGGGAATTATTGAACACATATGTAAAATATGTGTGAGGACATAAAGAATTCCAAGCATTTGGTTCATATTATAAATATTAGTTGATATTTAATGTTAATATTACATGTTTATTTCATATATAAACATATTGTGCAAGATTGGAATTTATTGAATATGTATATATGTAAATGTGGAATTATCGAAATGATTTAAAGATGAAAAGCATGGTTTTAAAATTTTAATGCATGATATGAAGTGATATTTCATGTTTAGTATATAGTATAAGCATGATATAATTTTGTGGAATTTATTGAACACCAAAGCTTACTAATTTGAAATGACCGAAAGTTTGAGACTTTTAACCCATGGTTTAAAATTTATATGATGATATTGAGTTGGTGATTAAATTCTATAATATGATAGGAGTATAATGTGATTTTATTGGAATTTATTGGATGCATATGCTAATTATTGCTAATTATCGAAACGTAATAGAATGGCTAAGTATGGGTTTAATTTTGATGATGAATGATGCTATGATAGTAATATGAAACTTTGGATAAATGGTTGTGATTAGGGTGAATGAATGGAACACTTATGCACACTTACACAATGATGGTGTATTACATTAGAAATTAGGGTTTTCTAATGCTTTAGTATAGTTTATGTTGTGTATGGTTTTGTTGATGTTGAATGTTTATGTTTATGTTGAACCGACGACAAACCAAAACCCCAAATACTATATGCGACGTAAACAACATAATACTATATGTCACGAGAACCCGTGAAAAGAAAAACCAAAGGTCGACCAATTTCGATAACTTAATTGTTACCGACAATCTATAACATAAGTCATCAAGCATAACCTACTAGGACGTAACTATAATTGTTAAGTCTAGTTAGTGGCTTGAGATAATCCTAAACTACCAATCGTAATTGATTACCGACCATCTAAAACGTAATAACGTTAAGAATAACACTAAGGTTAAGAGTCGAGGATAGACTCAGAATATATGATTCATAATTAAAATACACCTATGAGCGATGAAGTGATATAGTTTGGAAATTAGTAATGTAAGATAATAAGAATTATCTTAAAACCATCACATGAAATCATAAAGAAACCCTAGTTGGGAACTTAAGTCGTAATTTATAAACAACCATCGATCTATAGAAAGAATCTAAGAAATGTTATTTTCTTATGAAGGGTTTGATCGTGCGTAGTCGGCGAGGAAGAACAATCACACCTGCTCATTTAGAACCACTAGCTTTGGATTAACAGGTGGGCTTTTCTTGAAACAAAATGATTATGCATAACTCAAAGCATGATTTACAAAAGCTTTATGAAATATTATCGCATAAACTGTTATTGACTGCCAAATATTTATGTTTTGTTGTGTCCATATCTGAGGTTGATTTATCCAAATGTGGGACGAGAATTGATTGGTATATCCAATGTGGTATGTGAATGAGTTGGTCCACCAACGTTAAAAAAGGGTAACGATCGGATCCGACTTAGTTGAGGACTAACTCGGATTGTGTACACGTGTGACTGTGTGTTAAGGTTAGCTACCTCGACCGGTCACGGCGACTTTGTGTAGGTGGCCACCTCCATAGTGCGCGAATGAATGAATGATCAGATATGGGACAACGTGGATGAAATAGTCCGGCCGGACGCTTTTGGAAAAATGATAAAATATTTGATAGGCATGAGTCTTTAACTAAAATCCTCATGTGCTATTGTGGGCAGTTCAATAACTTTTTGGTAAAGAAAATATTTTCGGCAATGAGTCCACTGAGTACTTTTGTACTTAGTCCTGCATCTCGTTTTCGATGTGCAGGTTGAGCGAGGATCGATGGTGGGTGCGAGGTGGTGCAGAGTAGCGGTTATTTTGATGCTTAATTAGAAAGGTTTCTAGAACCTTGGGCATGCATCGTCATATGCATGTCCACACGTTTATTTGCTGCCTAACTCTGATATTATTAATGTTTTGATCATAACTGCTTATTGCCTTATTGAGTTGGAGGTCGTACCTCATACTTTAAATTCTGCCCTGATTGGGTTATGTTGAACCTTAAACCCCTTTTGACAAGTCCTTTTGTGACTTGAATTGGTATTGAATTGTTTATCCCTTTTAGCCTATGCGTTATTAAGTAGTTGATTGGTTGATTGCCTTGATTAGTTATGTTTATTTCCGCTGCTTTATCATACCGGTGACGATCCATATGATCCGTAATTCATTGGAAAGTCGGGTCGTCACAAAGTGGTATCAGAGCACTTGTTCGCTCTGAACCCTAGAAACCCTTTTCTTGAATCCTAAGTTGAAAGTCGAGTCTAGAAATTGTTTAAGTTTGACTGCTACTGCACTGCACTCCATCGTCGTCCTGCTTAATGAGGAAAAAGGTAACTATCTCAACTGAGAGTCGTTTTGAAATGATGGAAGTGTATGGGATGTGAATTTGAATTTCAATAATGCCTTGTTGGGAAGTTGAAAATATTTGGAAAAAGGAATATTTCGAAATTGAAAAGTTGTTTCAATTGATTGATCATTATTTTGAAAGAAAATTTCGAACTTAGGAGCTTGGTAAATGAGTAAATGAGAATGCTTGATTATCGCACAAGGTGTCGCGATTTGTGTTTATTGTTGTATGCAAAACATGATAGAAGCATGATACGAATGAGTATGTTTTCCCATGAGAACATAGACTCTCAAGACGCATGATCCCTTTTGCACCGAACTTAGTATGAAAACATAAGATATCCCCAATTGAATGAAATACTAAGGAGAAACGAGAACATAGAGGTCTTAAGGATCACAATCCGAACGGAGTCGATGATGAGAACGCGACGAGTCTATGACGACGAAACGATTGCTCCACTGGAGGACTGCACTGCTATGAGTCCCAACCTCTCGACATGAAGAAATTCCGAACACCACGCGTGTTGCCTCTATCGTGGCATAAGTGAAAAGAATGAACATATTGTTAAGGAAGTGTAAAATGAAATAACGATTTGTAAGTACATAATGAGAACAGATATGATGTGATACGATAACGTGAATAGAAATAAGAACTTCAAAACCCAATAAGATAGGGTGACCTCGTAACTTCTACCCGAAGGCTAGAAGTCGATTGTTGCCCTACTCTAAGAAACCATACCGTCTCTTTCCGGAGACCCAACCATGAAAGTCGTACCATAAGAATTTAGAATTTTTAGGTCATAGTAGAATATAGATTGCTATAACCTTCGTTGTACAGATGTCTATTGTGTACATATCTTCTATTAGATACACCGTTATGTTTACCGTGTCTGACCATAATGAAACTTTCCTTTTCAGATGGCTCGGATAGTCTTTACGACTAGGCACCCCCTATCCTCTAGGGCCACACCCGAGGAGGTGATACGTTCGTACTGCTCCTACCAGATGTGCTACGGAGATGACCTCAGAGAGTTCCTGGCGCATTTCACCCGTCATGGGCCGCTGCACACGCCCGAGGCACATCTCATTATGATGGTGTGCTTCGACTTATCATGAGACTGCCATCCGACTGGCAGGGATACGCCCGAGAGATTTCGGCGGATTACATCTATCGACGCCGAGAGAGCTTCGATCTGGAGGCGGACTTGCCTCGCTTTGCTAGCCATCGAGCTATGTGTTCATGGTGTACGGAGCTGCACCACGTGGACCGTATCTTCCCGCACGGGAATACACTTGGCGTGATGAGATCCCAGAGTGGTTCCACCCGGAGGAACCCCGCTTGGCAGCAGATGGGCCTGTGTTCTTGCCGGGCAGTGGCAGGGACATGTTTGAGGCCGGACCTTCCCGTCCCCGACAGCTCACATTCCCAATCCTACCACCAGTAGGATTCCATCCCCGGCATTGCCCGTCCCGGCCATCACCGCCGGTCATGCCATGCCCATCTCCACCTATATCTGCCGGCTCCCCACCAGTCCAGCCGCCGCCACCCCCACAGGCACCTGTGTACCACAATTCTGTGGAGATCGAGGACCCACGTGGCCTAGCTGTAGGCAACGTGAGAGGAGCGTGTACTTGTCTAGCTGCTGCCCCACCTACAGCCACTGCTTTCGAGGAGGTCATGGCCGAAATCCGCCGAGACCTAACAGCTAGGAAGATGCCAGGGTCATTAGAATCCAGGAGCCCATTGTCCCCGTGCCCGACGCTGAAGAGGAAGACCCGGAGGAAGATCCGGAGATGGACCCCGAGGAAGACCCGGAGGAAGATCCGGAGGAGGACCCCGAGGAAGACGCGGAGGAAGATCCGGAGGAGGACCCCAGGAAGACCCAGAGGAAGACCCCGAGGCGATCTATCGGTGATGACGAGATGGAGGGTGGGCGGCTCCCATGCTTCCAGTCCTGACTCCGATGCATGGAGCTCGATCTACACCCCGGGCGGCCATAGATCTAGTTCTTAGGACTAGATTGTCTTTTGTCTATATACTTTGTATATCTTTTGATGCATGCGGAAACGATGAGTCGTTCCGACATGAACCCTTTTGATGCCCACGGTAGCGTTTTGATTTTTGTACGCATCGTGACGAGGTACACAGAGTGATGCTGATATTTGTTTTTGGGCATCATACTCTGTACCTGGTATTTTTTTTGTAAAGCTTAAAAACGCTGATGAAAGTCCTCGTAGAAGCAATTGATGGGATATGATGATAGCTCTTCGAGAGCCTTTTGTTTTAATATTGTGTTATGTGGTGTTCGATGTTGTGTTAAAATTTTTGCTACTTATATAAATACCAAGTTGATATATATATAGATACATTAATCCTGATGGATGGTATATGACGAGATCTAATTTCGTGTGTTTATGAAGGATAGGATGCCGCCGAGAAGGAGGAATCGTGCGATAACACCGGAAAGTGAAGCCACACCACCACCACCACCACCACCCATGAGGCGGATCGAGGAACTGTTCTCGTGCGTAACCCGCCCACCTTCAACGGACCGGGAATCCGTGGATCTTGAATCGTGGATTCGCGCCTGGGTGAATCTTCACTTTCCTCCGCACATCTCGAACGCTCTCGTTGCCTTCCGGATGACGCTTGTCATGCGTTGCCTTCCGGATGGAAGGCGTCGCCGACTAAAGTACGTGGGAGGCGAAGAGGAAAACCACCGATTACGACCGAGGAAGTCACGGTGCACCTCGGAAAATTTTTTTTCACACGTAAAAGGAGGAATTATCGAAGAGGAAGTGTCGAAGAAGATAATTCATTCCTAAGAGTTACCGGAAGAGGAAGGAGCACGAGTTTTACAACTTGCGCGATAAGGAAGACCACGGTCACCGATTACGACCGTGCGTTTATCCTGCTCGTGAGATGTCACGGTATGCACCTCAACAACTTGTCGATGATCGAAATCAACACATATAAATAAGCACCAAGAATCATGAATCAATGCACGGAAGGTAAATAGCGATAACAAATCACAACATATAGGATCGAATCATGCAAACCCTAGGATCGAGACAGAATTTTAGCTACATAATTAAATTACCAAAGCAATAAATAATTAAATAAAACATAAATTAAGATAGATAGATAAAACCGTAAGAATCCACGAAGAACAATTGTAGCGACTTGAATCCCAAGAAAATCAATTTAATACTAAACTATGAAATTGGAATGAAAATACTTAAAGAAAAGCTAAACTAAATTAAGCGGAAAAGAACTTGCAAAAGAAAATAAAGAAGAATTTTTATCTCGCTCGGAATGGTGTTTATAAGCTACTGCTCTATCTCCTATTTATAATAAAACATAAGCTCCTTTTTCATAAATTCCCAATCCTATTCTCTACTGATTCAATCCTATTCTCGGATTAGAAGTATACATGGACTAGGTGTCTCAAATTGCTGAAAAATCATGATTTCGCGAGTTTTGCCCTTGCGATTTTAGGTCGCGAGCAAAACTCGCGAATCGCTTTTCTCACCGCACGCGACTTTTGCTTCGCTCCGCTTCTCTCGTCCGGACTCAAATTACAATCCATTTGCGCCTACGGACTCCTATTGAGATGCTCTTTAACATAGTTAACTTTGTACATCCATCCTTGTCAAATCCATTTCATCATATTCAACGCTCGTTTTCAAATGCAGTTCTTCGATGAGCTCGCGATCGGGCTATTGATTCCTCTTTATCGTGATCCACCTTTTTGACATTAAAACCTATACTAAAATGACATGAAATACACACGCATAATATCTTCCAAGGTAAACATAAATATATCAAAAGACAACTCAAAAGATCACTTATCACTTAGAAACGAAACGAATAAAGCCTTATAAATCATGTAAAAATGAGGCTTATCAACTCCCCCAAACTTACCCTTTTGTTTGTCCTCAAACAAATTAAAACAAGAGAGAGACGACCAGAGACAGGTAAAGAGTCGAACGATAAAAGCAATAAGCCTCAGAGCAATGAGCAATAAACGATTCACTCAAATGAATCAAATCACAACATCTTTCGTTCAACTCCACACATCATCATAATCATAAGCACAAGCCTTCTCAAACTTGAATCCTCACGACATGGATATATATATAAGAAATCTCAAACACTCAAGTGTATCAAGGAGGATGTGTATACTCTCAAAGTTTAAAAACACATGGAATCTACCATAAGCTTGCAAATCGTCTAATTCTCCATTGCTCAAATATGTGCTCAAGAACTAAGATCAAGAAGGTCTTTATATAAGGTTATAATGTAGGCTCTTTGGTAGGGAAGGATATATTTAGGCTAAGTGACTCATAATCCCATAATGAAAAACATCATAAGTATCACAAGACATAATTCCCAAACTTTCACAATTCATTTCAAATCTCTACACCAAAGAGTCATTTTTTCTAAGAATTCCACAATTTTCATATAAGTGATATACTCATCTCAAAGCACTAGCTACTTACCCATTTATGTTCTTTTCACACACTTGTGTCATTTATTTATTTATTTATTTTTTTGAATTTATATGGGTAAGCAACTATTTTTATTATTATCACTTCCACAACAATTATTCTCTTTCCTTTCTTTTTCTCAACCTTTCATTCAAGCAACCAAAAATCACACTAACAACATAACCCAACCCACGGCTATATGAATGAATAAGGTAGGCTCAAACGGGCTCATCAAAGGATAATAACAGGTTAGTGTTTGGATAGTGTATAGGCTAAGAAAAGAATGCCTAATATCATTTCAAAATTCTTAAGCACATCAATGCAACCTCGAAAAAGAACCAGAGCAAGTTCTAGAGAAACACATGCTATTTCAAACTATTCACACAGAAAGAAACAAGACTGAAAAGATATGACAGTCGAAAGCTCAAGTCTCACAAGTTTCAAAAATGTGATCAAGTTCTCAAAGGCTCAATACTCACAATAATCATAACATGCTTCGTCTCATAAAATCAGTTGCAATAAATTTTCTAATAAAACAATTCTCATCATCGGTGCTCGTCATTCAACTCAACCCACAAAACAGACACAAAACCCAAACACGAAAAACAAAACAAACACAAACAAAAAGAAAACAGAACAAAAACGAAAAACAAACCAAAACAAAGAAAAACATTGGGTTACCTCCCAACAAGTGCTAAATTTAAATGTCTTTAGCTAGACCAATACTAACCTCGATCAATCGGCGATTTGGCGGTCCTTCTTACCAAATCTTTGCTTGCCTCCATATTTTATGCTGATTGCGACCACCACCGAGTGTGGAAGTGGCCTCCCCAAACTTGAACAAGTCACCGGAGTTCCATGCCGAGTCCATCTTTTCGTTGTAGCACCCTTGTCAACTAGTCGGTTGACATCCAAGCTCTAGATTTGGCTAGTCGCAACAGTGGTGATTGAATGACACTCTTCATGCTCGCACTATCGTGTCGCGGGGGCGCCATAGATTGAGATTTTCAGCTTCTCATCGTTAAAACGAAAAGTTAGATCACCTTCCCGCGTCAATTAAAGCACGACCGGTTGCTGAAAAGGCCTACCCAAGATTAGTGGTTGATTTTAAATTCGGGAATGTCTAAAATAACAAAATCTGCTGGAAAGACAAAATCCCAACTCTTACCAACACATCCTCAACTATCCCTTAGGGTATCGCGATGACACATCGCCACCATCATTAACGAAATGGAGGTCTTCTTCGCTTGCCCACCCCAAGCGATTGAACACATTTAACGGCATCGGGTTTATGCTCGCTCCTAAATCACACAACACGTTGGGGAACGTGTGCTCGCAATCTCGCACTCCAACGTAAAGCCGGGATCCTACGCTTTGAGGAGCTTCCTCGCAAGACGGCCTTGCATTCTTCTGGATAGGTAATTTTTCAAATTTCCCCAATTTCTTCTTGCTTGCAAGCGCCTTTAAAATTTCATGTATCCGGCATGTTTCGCAGCGCTTCAAAGAGAGGCAAATTGATCTCAACTTTTGAAAAATCTCTTTGAAACGCAAACTCCTCGTCATATTTCGACTGACTAGCCGACTCGGAAACGGGACCGGAGGAGTACGTGCGAGAATTGGATTCGAGGCCCTTCGCGGTTGACCTCCGATCACCGGGAAGGTCGCGAGGCATCGCTGTCTTTGCAATCCTCATTCGTTCAAATTGCGGTATTGGTCACTCGCGAACAAATCTGGGCGTGCACTAACGATGACTCGCGGTCGGGCTCATGGCGCGAGCTCGGTCATGACTTCTGTGGGCAAATTCGGGACTCCTCGCGATCGGGCTCATGATCATGAGCTCGATCGCGAAGCCGCGCTCAGTTTACTTTCTTGCTCCGTATGGCTTGGGTAAGCTTGTCCACTTCAAATGCGGATGGCGAAACATTGATTTTCGGGTTTACCTCCAGACACTCGGAAATTGGCTTTGTCTTTTGTAGTGCATTCAACTGCACGGCTACTTGACCAATCTGATTTTCCAAAATCTTCATATGCTTTCCCATAGCCGCACGAAGGACTCGAAATGATTAATCTTACGCGGTGTTGCTTATAAATGAGTTACGGTTCGTAGTCAATTGTTGGTTGCTTACAACCAATCACGCATCTTGTCCTCTAGACTCGACTTCTTCGCTCTTGAATCACTCCATTCGAATCGAGAAACTGGCGAGGCTGTTGAAAATTATTGGGGTTGGCGTCGAGAAATTTGGATGATTTACATTATTTGCATTGTATGCCGGATTTCCCCCATGATTCCTCTGATTGATGTGGTTGACCTCTTACGCCTCGATCCGACTCTTCAAAAGAGTGAATTGCTTCATCACCGTCGTATTTGAATCGCCTCGATTTCGCTTTAACCATTAGCGTTCTCTCCGTTGGCCATTGATAACTATTTGCCGCCATCTCTTCTATGATGCGACTGGCCTCCTCTACTCGACGATTCAATAAACATCCACCTGCCGACGCATCCACTATGCTCCTTGTATGCCATGTCAGCCCACTGTAGAACTGCGTGATCTGCTGTTCTTTAGAGAATCTGTGTTGTGGGCACTTTCTCAATAGGCCCCTGAATCGCTCCCACGACTCGAACAATGACTCATCTCCTAGCTGGGAGAAGTGGGAGATCTCGGCGATGATTTTCTCGGCTTTGGCTGGCGGAAAATACTTTGAGAGGAACTTTTCGCAAAGATCCCCCCAACTGTTTATGCCCGTGCGGTCCAAACTCTTGAACCACTCCTTCACCGATCACAGAGAGAATCCGAACATGTGCATCCGAATCGTGTCTTGTGGCACCCCATTCTGTTTGATGGTTTCACAAATGTCGAGGAATGTCTCAAGATGCGCATTCGTGTCCTCTGTGACTCCTCCCCAAACCGCTCTCCTTGTACCATCCGATTAGGGCCGGCTTTAACTCAAGTTGTTTGCATTGACTTCCGGCCCCATCCGCCTCCTTGGAATTGTTCGGGGGAGGTCGGTACATATAATTCAGAGGTCTCCTCTCTCGAGCGGGGACTAGGAGTCCCATATTCGCCATCCGCGCCGCATCTCTGCTAAATCGGCTAACTTGCGTGCAGCTTGCTCGGGAGGAATGCCCTGCTCGTGGATTAGCCGCCATTGCAGCCCGTCTCTTCTCTCGCTCTCTTATCCTTTGAGAGCTTTCGATCTCGGGATCTAGTAATATTTCGTGAGGTCCCCGAGATCTTGTGCGCATAAACTACCCGAGAAAAGAGAATTCACTCGTAACAATAAATAAATAATATAATATATAACTTGAATTAATAAATCCAAATCGTCAAATTATTCCTATGTAATCTTAACAATCACCGAACGGCGCCAAAATTTGATCGCCCCTTTTCACACGTAAAGGCGTATATAGAAGGTAAGTCGAGTATCGTATCCACGAGGATTGTAATACTGAAACAAAGAAGCTAGCTCAACGATAATTCATCATTATTCGCCACGTAGATCCGGGTGATGATATAACAGGGCTTCGAAATTAATCCAAAGCAGATGTAACCATGCAGAAATATAAATAAAGCAATAAAATCACGGATGATAAAACAGATAAGAGAGACTAACCCTAGGGATGCATTAATCCTATCCACAACGTATATTTATCCTGTTCCTATTAGCCAATTTTAATCCAGACAAGATAGAGTCACAAATATAACCAACAACTTCAGTTACGACAATTGCGGCAGTATATTACGAGTTTTCCCAACCATTCTAGGTGAAAACAAGTAACTCCAAAAGGATCACTAAGAATATGCTTCATACGAATATCCTATCTCAGCTACGACTCAAGGTTTATTCGTATCATGCATTCAAGATCGATTGACAATTAATACAATTACGTAATTAACCGACAACTAGATATGCATCAAGATTGATCAGAAATCAACACATATAAATAAGCACCAAGAATCATGAATCAATGCCTGGAAGGTAAATAGCGATAACAGAAATCACAACATATAGGATCGAATCATGCAAACCCTAGGATCAGTACGGAATTTTAGCTACGCATAATTAAATTACCAAAGCAATAAATAATTAAATAAAACATAAATTAAGATAGATAGATAAAACCGTAAGAATCCACGAAGAACAATTGTAGCGACTTGAATCCGGAAGAAAATCTGAATTCTAATACTAAACTATGAAATTGGAATGAAAATACTTAAAGAAAAAGCTAAACTAAATTAAACGGGAAAAGAACTTGCAAAAGAAAATAAAGAAGAATTTGTGTTCTGCTCTGGAATGGTGTTTATAAGCTACTGCTCTATCTCCCTATTTATAATAAAACATAAGCTCCCTTTTTTCATAAATTCCCCAATCCTATTCTGACTCTGATTCAATCCTATTCTGACTCTGATTCAATCCTATTCTGACTCGGATTAGAAGTATACATGGACTAGGTGTCTCAAATTGCTGAAAATCATGATTTCGCGAGTTTTGCCTTGCGACCTTAGGTCGCGAGCAAAACTCGCGAATCGCTCTTTCTCGGTCGCACGCCACATTGCTTCGCCCGCTTCTCTCGTCCGGACCAATTACAATCCGTTTGCACCCACGGACTCCTATTGAGATTCTCTTTAACATAGTTAACTTTGTACATCCATCCTTGCCAAATCCATTTCATCATATTCAACGTCGTTTTCAAACAGCTTCTTCTTCGCATGAGCTCGCGATCGACTATTGATTCCTCTTTATCGTGATCCACCTTTTGACATTAAAACCTATGCTAAAATGACATGAAATACACACGGCATAATATCTTCCAAGGTAAACATAAATATATCAAAAGACAACTCAAAAGATCACTTATCACTTAGAAACGAAACGAATAAAGCGATAAATCATGTAAGAGGCTTATTGAGAAGTTTGGTGGGACTCGCCATGAGATCAGGGTGTCGTTAGCTGGTCACGGAGATCTGACTTACCGTGAGGCCCTCAGTCGGGCATTGGACATCGAGGTCGCTATGCCTGAAGATAGAGTCGTCACTGTGCATCCCCCGACTCACCAAGGAGATCGCGGGAAGAGAAAGTGGGAAGGACCCCACCAAGGACAAGGATCTAACACTAGCCAGGCCGACAGGAGGCCGTGGCAAGGGAACAACGTGCCATCTGGGCACGGGCAAGGAAACAACGTGCCATCTGGGCACGGGCAAGGAAATGGACGCGCTATGGTACCCGCACCTGGCGGGGGAAACCAGAGGTTCATATGACCCCCTGTGTGCCCAAGGTGTCACAGGAGTCATAAGGGGGCGTGCGCATTCACCAATGATGGATGCTTCAAGTGCGGCCAGAAGGGCCACTTCTCTAGGGACTGCCCTGGGATACGCCAAGGGGGAAACGGCTGCCCCAATGTGCCAAACCAAGCCCAACCAGTCCGGGCTATTCAAGCCCAACCGTTCCAACAACAGCCCCCGGTCCAGTACTATCAGCCAAACCGACGGCCATACCAACCACGGCGGCAACGGCAGCAACAATGGAGGCAACCGCAGCAGCAGTACCGCCAACCTCAACAACAACAACAAAGAAGAAGAATAGGCTACCACAAGCAATAAAGAAGAAATACCGGCAACAACAACAACCGCCTTCACCAAGGAGGCCTCGCCTCAACCGGAAAGGATTTCCGAAGAGCGCCAAGGAACCAAGGAAACTTGGCGGTATGGGAATACCTCCAAATGCTGTTATCCTCTTGTTTGATCTCGGCGCTCGTGATTCCTTTATTCTTTGAAGCATGCGTGAGAACTTAGGATTAGATCCTAAAGGCGCCGAACAAATTATGAGAATTTCTTCCCCAGTAGGAGGCATAAGAACGGTAACCCACATATTCTCGAACCTAGAACTTGGACTAGGCTCACTTAAGGTCATGGCAGATAACCTTCACGTCATACCTATGACGGATGTGGACATAATCCTAGGAATGGATTGGTTAACCGAACATAGTGCGACCATCCCGTAATGAAAGAAAATTTCTTTCCAACACCCCGAGAGGAATCTCTGAGACTTTCACGGGATCAACATGGGGAGGAGAGTTCCAATTATATCCGCACTACAAGCAAGGACGTTGCTGAACAAGATCGAGAACCATGCCTACCTCGTCTACCTCCAGGAGGAAGATCAGAATGAGAGGAGGATAGAAGACATCCCGATCGTGAAGGAGTATCCCGATGTTTTTCCAGATGAACTACCGGGATTACCGCCAAACCGACAGATCGAGTTCATGATCGACCTCGAACCGTGTTACGCCCGATGTCAAAAGCTCCATACCGGATGGCACCAAAGGAGCTTGAGGAATTAAAGATCCAACTGCAAGAACTCTTGGGTTAGATTCATTAGACCCAAGCAGTGTCTCCATGGGGAGCACCGTCTTTTCGTGAAAAGAAGGATGGTACATCGAGGATGTGCATAGACTATCGAGAGTTAAACAAGATAACTCTTAAGAATAAGTATCCTTGCCCGAATTGATGATCCGCTTGATCAACTTAAAGGAGCGAGTCTTTTCAAAGATAGATCTAAAGTCGGGATATCACCAATTGAGGATTAGACCGAGGATGTACCTAAAGCGGCTTTCCGTACAAGGTATGGTCATTTCAATTCATCGTGATGCCCTTTGACTTACAAATGCCCCGCGGTGATTTATGGATATTATGAGCGGTGTTCCACCCATACTTAGAAAAATTCGCCTTAGTGTTCATAGACGATATCCTAATATACTCTAAGAATAACCAAGAACACAAAGAGCACTTGAGAACTGTATACAAACGTTGAGGCAAGAGCAACTCTTCGCCAAGTTTAGCAAGTGTGAGTTTTGGTTAGGCGGTGACATTTTGGGTCACATTGTGTCCGCCGAGGAATCAAAGTAGACCCTCAAGATCGTCTGATTCGAGAATGGGAGTCACTAAAGAACCCGAATGAAATTGAGTTTCTTAGGGCCGGCCACTACTATCGAAGATTTATCGAAGGATTCTCAACGATAGCCCCACCCATGACCCAACTGTTGAGGAAAGGAATCAAGTACACCGGACCGCGGGTGTGAGGCTAGTTTCGAGAGACCGAATGAGTTCTTGACGACAAGACTGCATTAGTAGTACCCCGAGGCAAATAAAGAATACACAATCTACACGGATGCTTCAAAGAATGGACTAGGTTGTGTACTAATGCAAGAAGGTAAGGTTATTGCTTACGCTTCAAGGCAATTACGCCTACATGAGTTGAACTATCCTACGCACGACCTGGAATTAGCAGCGGTCGTACATGCCTTAAAAATATGGAGGCATCACCTTTATGGAGTTAGATGTGAGATCTATACTGACCATAAGAGCCTGAAATATTTCTTTGAGCAGAAAGATCTTAACATGAGGCAGCGTAGATGGTTAGAGCTAGTGAAAGATTACGACGTGTGTATCAATTACCACCCGAGCAAGGCTAATGTTGTAGCCGATGCCTTGAGTCGCAAATCCCACCCTAGTTTGGGATGTCTCCTCACCATGAGGAAATACTTATGAAGGAATTTCGGAGGATGAACATCGAAGTCATAGACCCGTCTCGGCGATAGAGGGTCAGATTGCAACATTGATTGCAATCCCAGGCTTAAGAGTCCGAATCTTAGAAGCTCAGAGGAAGAGCAAAAAGCTAGAGGAAATACAAGCTAAGATCAAGGACAATAAACACAAGAATTTCACAGAAGCAACAGATAACGTTTTATTGTATGACGGGAGAGTGTGTGTTCCAGAAGACGAAGAGCTTCAGAGCGAAATCTTAAAGGAAGCCCATGAGACTTCTTATACCGCACATCCCGGCAGCACCAAAATGTACCAAGACCTCAAAGAGAAATTTTGGTGGGATGGGATGAAGCGAGATGTGGCTTCATTTGTAGAACGTTGTTTGACGTGCCAACAAGTGAAAGCACTCCACCAACGACCATATGGAACCTTACAACCGCTAGACATACCGGAATGGAAATGGGATGATATAGCCATGGACTTTGTTACCGGGCTACCCAAATCACAAAGAGGAAATACCGCTATTTGGGTCATCATTGATCGATTAACCAAGAGCGCGCATTTCCTAACCATTCCAATAACACATGGGTCAGACAGACTAGCACAGTTGTACGTTCGAGAGATCATACGTCTACATGGAGTTCCAAAGACTATCACGTCTGATAGAGATTCAAAATTTACGTCCATATTTTGGATGAGTTTACAAAAGGAACTGGGAACTCGACTAAATTTCAGTACCGCGTTCCACCCACAGACGGACGGACAGTCCGAGAGGACCATTCAAACGTTGGAAGATATGCTGAGAACCGTTGTCCTCGATAGAGGAGAAAGTTGGGAACAAGTGTTACCACTTGTGGAATTCGCCTACAATAACAGCCACCAAGCGACTATTGGAATGGCCCCTTATGAAGCGCTTTATGGAAGGAAATGTCGATCACCACTTTACTGGGATGAAGTGGGAGAAATGAGAGTATTAGGACCTGACTCAGTGGGAGAGATGATTGAGATCGTGCGACAGATCCGCCAACGGATCAAGGAGGCCCAAGACCGACAGAAGTCGTACGCCGACAAACGTCGCACAGAGCTACATTTCGAAGAGGGAGACAAGGTCTTCTTGAAAATTTCTCCATCTAAAGGGATCGTGAGATTCGGAATAAAAGGGAAGCTGCGACCACGTTTCATATGACCCTATGAAATTCTGGAGAGAATAGGACCAGCGGCTTACAGACTTGCATTGCCGCCAAGTTTTGGAAACGTGCACAATGTGTTCCACGTTTCACAACTAAGGAAGTACATACATGATCCCAGCCATGTGATACCGCCGACAGATATTGACCTCGATAACAATATGAGTTATGTAGAACTGCCTACGGAAATCTTGGACCGACGTATCCAAAGGCTAAGGAACAAAGAGATACCGTTAGTGAAAGTTCTATGGAGACACCATGGACAAGAGGAAGCTACCTGGGAGCTGGAATCAACTATGATAGAGAAATACCCAGATCTTTTCCAAGGTTAGAAAATTTCGGGACGAAATTTTTTTTAAGGGGGATGGTATGTAATAACCCGAAAAATTTAAAACTTTAATTGATGATGCTTAGACCAATTAATGGTAGTACTTAGACCTTAATTATGTTTAAGGAAACCAATTAAACGAATTAGAATCGATTCGGAGATCGAAAACTAAAGAAATCAAAAACTGGTAACTAGTCCTACCGGATTAAGGTTTTCTGAGTAGCCTGAACGTAGAATGAAAGATCGAGAATGAATCTCAACAAAGTTTCATTTTCAGAATCCCCACACGAAAACATGTGAGAAGCCAAAGAATGAGAATTTTCGGCATACTTGCCCTCGGCCTTAAAAGCACTATTTACTGAGCGGAAAAACTTTCAGTCCTTGCTAATCATAATAAATTGTGATAAAATCAAAATCATGAAAGAATAATTTATTATGAATTTAGAAATTATAAGAATCAATTTACAAGGAAATTCTGAGGAACTTAACCGAACGCCGGGTAATATATACCGGAAAACCTAAATTGACCGAACGACCGAAACTTCGAACGAAGGGTCTAAATCAATAAAATATGCTTTATAAGACTAAAATTAATTATGAAATCTCAAAATTCAATAGAATTTTGAATGAGCATATTTTAATCGTCGAACTGCTTTTTTCGCGATAACTCGGAATTGACTTATCGGACGTCGTCCGAACTTCATGAAATTTTTATAAACATTGAAATAAGTCATTTGGAGGCTATTTAAGATGATAAAACCTTAAGGTTCCGAGAAATCAATCGAAAGCGCGTTAAAACTTAAAGAGTCGGTATTAACATACCAAAACGGGTAATTGACCAATCCACCTCCCAACTACCACCAAGACTATTCCAAAATGGGAAAAGACAGCCTTTAGGTCTGTAATACAAGGGGGGAGACATCCAAGGGCAGACTTCATTCACCCCTTTGCATTTTTCTTCCATTTTCAAATTCTCTCTACATTCTTTCAACCTTCCAACACTAAATCCTCCCTCCCCAACCTCTCCCACACTCAAATAATCCTTCTAAAACCATAAGAAGGTATTATTCATCATCCTCTTCCATCCTAATGGAGTGGAATTTTTATTTTGAATTTTTGGGTTTAAAAACCCTAGTTTACTCTTCATTTTTTTCGTGACTTTAGAGCCATAAAATTCTCTCAAGCCATGAACAAAAAATTCTTAGAATAATGTTCTAAGGATACTGTAAAAATGTCAGAATTTTTGGAGCATGTTTGATTTTTTTTTTATTTATGCTTTATTTCTTTTTAAATATGATAAAGGATGATTTTATGAATATTATTTGATATTGTTGCTTGTTAATGTATTATAAGCATGTAGAATAAATATGGTAATTTTCAGAATATTTTTGGAATTTTCTTGTATTTGTTTGATTTTATTTGTTGAGAAATAGTTGAGATATAGTGTTTAATATATGATATGAACATCATACATTAATCTTGAAAATTTTGAAACACTACTCCTATTTTTTTTCAAAATGGGCAGAATATATTTAAGTATTTTTAAGACATTATTTGATTTTACTTGTTGGAAATAATAGGATATATGATGTTTAGAAATAATATGAACCTAATATGCATTGTTGGGAATTATTGAACACGTATGTAAAATATGAGTGAGAACATAAAGAATTCCAAGCATTTGGTTCATATTATAAATATTAGTTGATATTTAATGTTAATATTACATGTTTATTTCATATATAAACATATTGTGCAAGATTGGAATTTATCAATATGTATATATATAAATGTGGAATTACCAAATGATTTAAAGATGAAAAGCATGGTTTTAATATTTTAATGCATGATATGAAGTGATATTTCATGTTTAGTATATAGTATAAGCATGATATAATTTTGTGGAATTTATTGAACACCAAAGCTTACTAATTTGAAATGACCGAAAGTTTGAGACTTTTAACCCATGGTTTAAAAATTTATATGATGATATTGAGTTGGTAATTAAATTCTATAATATGATAGGAGTATAATGTGATTTTATTAGAATTTATTGGATGCATATGCTAATTATTGCTAATTATCGAAACGTAATAGAATGGCTAAGTATGGGTTTAATTTTGATGATGAATGATGCTATGATAGTAATATGAAACTTTGGATAAATGGTTGTGATTAGGGTGAATGAATGGAACACTTATGCACACTTACACAATGATGGTGTATTACATTAGAAATTAGGGTTTTCTAATGCTTTAGTATAGTTTATGTTGTGTATGGTTTTGTTGATGTTGAATGTTTATGTTTATGTTGAACCGACAAACCAAAACCCCAAACGTAAACAACATAATACTTATGCACGAGAACCCAAAAGAAATCGACCAATTTCGATAACTTAAGACGGAATAAACGAGGATCGAAGTAGACACAAATTAGGGTTTTTCCATTAATAAAAGGATACTCAAACGTGAGTTCCTAGGTTAGAAAAACCAAAGGTCGAGCTACAACGTTAATATTCAATAACGACAACTCAATACGATAATTAGTTGGGCGTTAACATAACTCGCTAACGAATTACGATTATACGACATATGTAATCTTCGACGAGTGAATTAAATAAGCAATGTCGTAATGAGTAAGCGAAGATTCGAACATAAGATGTCGATCCTTATGTCTCAAACATCGAGTTAATATTCTCGAAGTACTTCATTTATTCTTAAGTACTTAGCTATATGATAGCATGTGCTCACTTGAATCATAAATCAAGACTCATCTTTTAATTGTCGTGCGAATACGATAAGTCGTCAAGCATAACCTACTAGGACGTAACTATAATTGTTAAGTCTAGTTAGTGGCTTGAGATAATCCTAAACTACCAATCTTAATTGATTACCGACAATCTATAATGTAATAACGTTAAGAATAACACTAAGGTTAAGAGTCGAGGATAGACTCGGAATATATGATTCATAATTAAAGTACACCTATGAGCGATGAAGTGATATAGTTTGGAAATTGGTAATGTAAGATAATAAGAATTATCTTAAAACCATCACATGAAATCATAAAGAAACCCTAGTTGGGAACTTAAGTCGTAATTTATAAACGACCATCGATCGATAGAAAGAATCTAAGAAAGGTTATTTTCTTATGAAGGGTTTGATCGTGCGTAGTCGGCGAGGAAGAACAATCACACCTGCTCATTTAGAACCACTAGCTTTGGATTAACAGGTGGGCTTTTCTTGAAACAAAATGATTATGCATACCTCAAAGCATGATTTACAAAAGCTTTATGAAATATTATCGCATGAACTGTTATTGACTGCCAAATATTTATGCTTTGTTGTGTCCATATCTGAGGTTGATTTGTCCAAATGTGGGACGAGAATTGATTGGTATATCCAATGTGGTATGTGAATGAGTTGGTCCACCAACGTTAAAAAAGGGTAACGATCGGATCCGACTTAGTTGAGGACTAACTCAGATTATGTACACGTGTGACTGTGTGTTAAGGTTAGCTACCTCGACCGGTCACGGTGACTATGTGTAGGTGGCCACCTCCATAGTGCGCGAATGAATGAATGAATGAATGAATGATCAAATATGGGACAACGTGGATGAAATAGTCCGGCCGGACGCTTTTGGAAAAATGATAAAATATTTGATAGGCATGAGTCTTTAACTAAAATCCTCATGTGCTATTGTGGGCAGTTCAATAACTTTTTGGTAAAGAAAATGTTTTCGGCAATGAGTCCACTGAGTACTTTTATACTTAGTCCTGCATCTCGTTTTCGATGTGCAGGTTGAGCGAGGATCGATGGTGGGTGCGAGGTGGTGCAGAGTAGCGGTTATTTTGATGCTTAATTAGAAAGGTTTCTAGAACCTTAGGCATGCATCGTCATATGCATGTCCACACGCTTATTTTTGCCTAACTCGATATTATTAATGTTTTGATCATAACTGCTTATTGCCTTATTGAGTTGGAGGTCGTACCTCATACTTTAAATTCTGCCCTGATTGGGTTATGTTGAACCTTGAACCCCTTTTGACAAGTCCTTCTGTGACTTGAGTTGGTATTGAATTGTTTATCCCTTTTAGCCTATGCGTTATTAAGTAGTCGATTGGTTGATTGCCTTGATTAGTTATGTTTATTTCCGCTACTTTATCATACCGGTGACGATCCATATGATCCATAATTCATTGGAAAGTCGGGTCGGCACAATATGTGATCTTTCATCTTGGCTGGATTAAAATTGGTTAATAGGAAGCTGGATAAACATACGCTGTGGTAGGATTAATACATCCCTAGGGTTAGTCTTTTAGTCAAATTATCTCTTTGAGTTTTTATTGTCATCTTTATTTGTTTTATTTGTTCTTGACTTTGAATTTAATATTTGAAGTCCCAAACCTTTCCAAAACCAAATCTGTCACTTAGATAATGATGAAGGATTATTGAGTTAGCTTCTGTGTTTTCGTGTTACAACCCTATGGATACGATACTCGACTTACCTATCTACTTGCACGTTTTCGTGTTAGAAAATAGTGTGATCAAATTTTGGCACCGTTGTCGGGGATTGTTTAGATTATATAGGAATAACTTAGTTATTTGGAATTATTAATTCAAGTTGTATTTTTTTTTTTATTTGTTTTGCTTGCCAAAGCTAATTTCTCACTTTTTCTCTAGGTAGTTTATGATCACAAGGTCCCAGGGACCTCCTGAGCAACCTTTAGATCCAGAAATCAAAAATACATAAAGGAGAAGGAGACGAGAGAGAAGAAGGCAAGAGATGGTAGCGAATCCGAACAACAGGGGTGTACCTTCCGAGCATGCTGCACGTCTTCTGGTAGATTTTACTGATATGCAGCGCCAGATGACGAACATGGGACTCCTCCCTGCTGTAGAGACGAGACCGTTGAATTATATGTACCGACCACCAACTGAGCAGTTCCAAGGAGGTGGATGGGGCCCTGAAGTAAATGCGAACAATTTCGAGCTGAAGCCGGCCCTGATCATCATGGTACAAGGAGAGCAGTTCGGAGGAGGAGTGACAGATGATCTGAATGCTCATCTCGAGACATACCTGAATATATGTGACACCATGAAGCAAAATGGCGTGCCACAAGATACGATCCGGATGCGCATGTTCGGATTTTCTCTGCGTAATCAGGCGAAGGATTGGTTCAAGAGCCTGGACCGTACTGGAATCAACAGCTGGGGGAAACTTTGCAAGAAGTTTCTTTCGAAATATTTTTCGCCGACTAAAGCACAGAAGATCATAGCCGAGATCTCCCACTTCTCCCAACTGGGAGATGAATCATTGTTCGAATCATGGGAGAGATTTAGAGGTTTATTGAGAAAGTGCCCTCAGCATGGATTCTCCAGGGAGCAGCAGATCACGCAGTTCTATAGTGGATTAACACCTCACACGAGGAGCATTGTGGATGCGTCGGCAGGAGGTTGCCTATTAAACCGACGAGTGGGGGATGCCAGCAGGATTTTAGAAGAGATGGCTACCAACAGCTATCAAGGGCCTATGGAGAGGACACATGTGGTTAAGGCAGCCGTTGTAGAGGCCGACTCTAAGTACGATGATCTCATGGAAAAGTTCACTCTTTTGAAGAGTCAGTTCGAGAAGGAGAGGAAAGCAAAGGGGATGACTCACATCACCGCTGCAGAGTCAGACATGATAAAGGCGGAGGACGTGAATTATATAAATCAGAGGAACCGTCCTGGGGAAAATCCTGTTGGATTTGTATACTGGAAGCAGTTATGGTTGAGCTTGTATACAATGTTTCTGTTACCACTATTACAATCTCCTATCTCGAATTGTTTACTTGATTGCATATATATGTTCCTTTATCTCAAATATAAGTTAGATCATACGATTGTGTTGTAGATCACGTAAGTCCGTATGATTGGTCAAGCTTAATGAGATATAAAAAGTATCACAACTGAGACAACTTGAGGACGAGTTGTCGGTATAGGCTGCGGTATAGATAAGAAGTAACTTGACTTTGTTGCTTGTCTATACTGGTACGTCTCTGATGTATTGATGGATCACAGTGAGATGAGTTCTTCTATCTGACTGTCATGAAGAATCTAGATCTCGATGACTTACGTTGATCTAAACCTCGATAAGGTATTAGGTGAGTATGAGTTGCTGACCATCACTTTGACTTGTTATGGGTGAGGGTTATATGAGTTAACCTAATATTCTCTGCATCTTGGGTGGTGGCAGTGCTTGTATGTCATGCTAGTTACCTGTGTCGAGTCACCGTATCCGTTAAGGATGATGACGTCCCCTTAAGGAGCTCAAAAGGTTTATTGTAATAAACCCTGCAGGTTGAGTTATCTCAAGTACAATAATAAGGTTGAGTGGTACTACTTAAGGAATTAAAGTAATTAATTATTTTAAGCAGTCAGAACGCTGTAAATAATTAATGGACGTACGATATCTTAAATACGGGGATTCATGAAGTCTAAATGCGAGCCCGACTCAACTTTGGAAATAAAGGGGTAAGTCAGCATTTATTCTCTAGTGGCATGAATAAATGTTTATGAATTAATTTATGTTCTGGGCTGAACATAAGATAATTAATTTATTTGAGACCCATCTTTATTCCTTGCATTTGATCCCTGGGCTGGCCCATCCAGGCCTGGAGCTTAGTGATTTTTGCCCCCCTCCTTATAGAGTCCCTCTGGGACTCTAACTTGATCCTCTCTATCTTAAGTGATATGATTATATTTACTAGATATGCATAAATCCTATCTAGATAGGATTTAGGATTGCATTATAAATATAAGGTGAGAGAGAAAATCAATGCTAATCCTCAAGCTAATATTTTCGAGAATCATATTTCCTCAAGTTGGGATTTTCGAAAATTTTGAGAAAAAGAAGGAAGGCGAATTTCTATAGCACTCTCCATAGATTGTCCTCACTCGGCATTGGAGTTTAGGCAATCGGGATACAGTCCAGAAGATCAAAGCACGAGTCTTGATCCATTCTTCCCCGACAGATTCGCAGGTAAACACGAGAAAACCCCTACGTGTTGCAATTAATTATATAGGTGCATGCTAGGCATATAATCAATGTATGGTGAATTAAACATCCAAGATAGATCCTGGGAGAGGTTAAATTCGATATCCCTACAATTGGTATCGAGCCCAGGATCGATATCTTGGCTCGCTGGATTAATTCACGCTTGATTATAACGCACAATTAATTAATTGTGAATCATGCGCTCATCGTGGCTCGCTTTTATTTTGTCGGATTTTTGTTTTTCACCACGAGAAAATCCATGGTTAGATTAGATTTTTTTTTGTAAATCTTATCTGTAAAAGAAGAACGAAGACAAAAGCACGAAGAACGAGACGATGGGAGTGCCGGATAATCGAATGCACGGCCGACGGCGGCGGCGACGGCATCGCCGGCGTGCTCGGCGCTCAGACACACCGCCGCAGCGCGCTGCGTTCTCTCGGCAGACACAGGTGGATAGGCTCGGCGAGCCTCGGCGGCATCGGGCAGGAATCGTCGGCATGGCTCGGTGAGTGGGGTCGGCAGGTATCACGTGACTTCAGCGGTCTCGACGGTAACGCGTGACTTCGGCAGCCTCGGCAGCTTCGGAAGACCTCGGCAGGGGTCGAGCGACGCGGCTCGGCACGCTTCGACGGGTCGTGTCCGGCAGCGCTCGGTAGCTCTCGGCAGGTCGACCTCGATATGGGTCGGGCGACGCGATGAGGTGCACGAGTTTCTCGCGCGGAAGCCTCGGTACCGTTCGACAGCTCTCGGTTGATCATGTCCGGAAACCTCAGCGAGGTCTCGGCGGATCTCGCCCGGGAAACCTCAATGAGGTCTCGGCATGGCTCGACAGACGCGGGCGACGCGGGGGCGTGCGATTCTCGTGCGAGGCCTCGGCAGCGCTCGCCGAACCTCGGTGTGATTCATGCGTACGAAAACCTCAACGTGCGGTGACGCTCGGCAGCAAGGCCCGGCAGCGCGCGCTTGAAGTTCTCGGTAGCTTCGATAGGTCTCGGCGTGCGATTCTCGGCAGATCATGCGCAGCAAGACTCGGCCGACAGCGCGCGAGATCTGCGTGCGAGATTCTTGGCGTAACCGGCGGCAGGCCGCGACGCCGAGCGGCGAGGCGGGGTCAGGCGATCTCGGCGGTGACTCCTGGGCATGGTTCGACCATGGCGCGCGAAGGTAGGGCGGATCTGCGGCTGGGCGTGCACATGGGTTGTGCCCTAGCGCACAGCCCAGTCCACTTGGGCCGACCTGGCCCATTTCCGGCCCGAACCCGTTTTTTCCGACCCGATTCAATAATTTTTTGGCCCGATCCAGCCCGTTTTCGAATTTTTTGCCCAAATCCAATTTTGACGAATCCGGCCCGTGCCCGTGCACGCGAGGCCTGTTTTTCGAGATTTTTGAAGATCTGTACTTTGCAAATTTATGTAATAAATTAGGCAGGAAAGTACAGGATCCACGAGTGGGCCACGATGAACGATTTTTATTATTTTTTATTGTTCGAAGCATGTCGTGGATGTTTAAATTATGCAGAAGCATGCTATGTATGTTTAAATTACATAGATAAACATATTATATGTTTTCGTGATTGGATGCGCATAGTAAGCATGCTAGGTTTATCGCGTTTTCAAGCATATTTTAGAATTCTGCGAGCATGTTTTACATGTTGAGTTCTATAGAAAAGCATGCTAGGATTACGTGATCTACATGGACAAACCTTTTGAAATAAAAAGACTAAGCAAGAAACCCGACATATTAATTTCTAAAATTAAAATGTCAAGACGTCCACTTTTTAATCTCTAAACAAAGTGATACGCATTGTGAGTAAACGTCCACATGCGTGGCTTGCTTGCACTGTTTATCATAAGTTTGTTAGATGAGATTTCTAAATAAAATATTTTAATCTATTGAGAAGTGGGAGTTTCATGGGTAAACGTCCACACGCGTGGCTTGCATATGCGATTTTCATAAGTTCTCTAGAGATAGATTTAAAATGAGAAGACAAAAGAATTTTGATTGGAAGCGGTATGGTCCGAATGAGTATGCCAATTCTAAGAATTCATTTTCTGCTGTTAAAATTGTGGTCATTGCTTAGACATCACCTCAAGTACAACTTCCCGCGAAGTCCCTTCTTGCGATAGTGATGTGGTCTAGTAAGGTCCAATCATTAATTTCATTTGTCATAAGGATAAGTTGATATGGATTGAAATTAAACGACTAAAAGGTATATTTTAGTCTGGTCGAGGGATTCATGTGTAAACGTCCACACGCGTGGCTTGCATGTGGAATTCCTTGGGCGATTGGAGGTTTCAATTAATATTGTTTTATCAAAAGGTTACAATATTATTGTTACGAATTATGTGTGATCGTATGCTTATGTGTTTACATTACTTTTCAGATATGTCTCTTACACCGATTATCAATATGCTCGCACAAAATCCTCTATCCGGTCTAAATTTTATCGAGTGGAAACGAAACATGGAATATGTTCTTATCGCTGAAGAACACATGTTTGTTCTCACTACTCCCAAACCCGATGCGCTTACTGACACATCGACTAATGAGCAGCGAGAGTCAAGCAGACTTTGGCATAAGTCAAACAATATTGCCAAATGCTATATGATGACTACAATGTCCAAAGGCTTGCAGTTGCAACATCAGTCGATGGTAGACGCGACTGAAATATGGTCAAGTCTCGAGAGTAAGTTTGGGTAGTCGGATCGGACAGTCCGCTTCCACACAATGAGAGAAATCTTAGCGTTTAAGATGGAAGAAGGAAGTTTGGTCCATGAACATGTCTCCCACGTGACTCATCTCATGGATAGTCTTGATCAGTTGGGAGGAGGTATTGACGGCGAAGCCAAGGTCGATATCATCCTCAACACACTTGCCAAGTCTTTTGAGAATTTTCGCGTGAACGCGATCATGAGCAAGACCGAGTATACACTTAGTCAGTTGCTTAATTATCTCGTCGCCGCGGAAGGAGTCATGGGCAAAGGAGCACATGACCTTGCTAGCACATCTAGGGGCCCAAATTTTCCATTGAAAAATGGTAGAAGAAAAAGGGGCACCAAAGGTGGTAGGGCAAAGGAACCAGTGGGAGTAGTGGGAGCATGAACATGTCTGCCACCGGAGGCTTGAAATGGCCAAATGAGAGGGGCAAGTGCGGCAAGACTGGGCATTGGAAGGCCAAGTGCCCTATGCTGAAGGCTCAAGGTACGCCATTTGCTTTAGTAACGGAAACATGTTTAGCGACTTGTTCTACTCATTCATGGGTAGAAGATACGGGTACGATTGATCATGTTTGTTACACCTTGCAGGGGTTCCTGCGGACAAGGGAGCTGCATGATGGCGAGATAACGATCTCCATGGGCAACGCGGCGAAAGTCGAGACCGTTGCAGTCGGAGATGTTACTTTATGTTTTGATATGACAGTTTTAGTATTAAAAGACGTTTTATATGTGCCGGAGTTTCGGCGAAACCTTATTTCAGTTTCGAAACTATTTATTCATGGATATTCAGTTGTTTTTGATAGTGGTGTTTCTATCATAAGAAATGACGAAGTTATCGGTGGTGGCACTTTATATAATTCGCTTTATACTATTTTTGCCAAACATAATACCTTTAATTATGTTGCATCTACATCAAACCTTCAGAAGAGAAAGTTTTCTTCGCAAGATGACACCACATTTCTCTTGCATCTTCGATTAGGTCACATCAATCTAAATAGGATCCAAAGACTGGCTAAGAATGGAGCGTTGGGTGATCTCACAGTTACTTCGTTCCCAGTCTGCGAATCTTGTATAGAAGGAAATATGTCGACTAGACCCTTCAAAGCGAAGGGTTATAGAGCCAAAGAAGTGTTGGAGCTAGTCCATTCCGACTTGTGTGGACCTATGTCCACACAAGCTCATGGAGGGTACGAGTATTTTGTCACTTTCATTGACGATTACTTAAGGTATGGATACATATACCTGCTTCACCGCAAGTCTGAACGCTTTGAGAAATTCAAAGAATTTAAGGCGGAAGTGGAGACGAAGCTTGGTAAAAGTATCAAGTCATTGCGGTCTGATCGCGGTGGCGAATACCTCAGTAACGAGTTTATGGACTATTTGGTGCAGTGTGGGATCACCTCCCAGCTCACTACACCGGGCACACCACAGCAAAACGGTGTGTCAGAGCGAAGAAATATGACTCTTTTAGAAATGGTTAGATCGATGATGAGTTATGCAACATTGCCTATTTCGTTTTAGGGTATGCCTTAGAAACAGCAGCATACTTGCTAAATCTAGTACCATCCAAGTCAGTCGAAAAGACCCATTTCGAGTTGTGGTTTGGGCGCATGCCTAGTTTAAGCCACATAAGGATATGGGGCAATCCAGCACATGTGCTGAACAAGAAGGCTGACAAGTTGGAGTCTAGATCAGATGTAAGGCTGTTTATTGGCTATCCTAGGGGAACGAAGGGTGGTTATTTCTATAGTCCTAAGGATCAGAAGGTCATTATTAGCACTTATGCTCGATTCTTAGAAGATGACTATATGAAAAACCATAAATCCAAAGTTGAAATCATTCTTCAAGAATTAGAAGATGATCGTATTCCGCCACCGATTAGGCCAAAGGTACGAGATGTCGTGGCTAGTGGGAGGGATCGACACCAGATACTTCAAGAAATTGAAGTGGGTCGAGTTCCAATGGAGATACCGACCGTACAAGTGGCACCTATCCAGCAAGTTGTGCAAGATAGAGAACCACAAGTTACTGCACCCACCGTTGTAATTGTGCCAGTAGCGCCTCGTCGTCGTGGGAGGGTTGTTCGTCAACCCGAGCGATTTATGTTCGTGGGTGAATCTTCAGATTTAGTCCCAGGAAACGAGAAGACAATAATCGACCCATGGACATACCGTGAGGCGATATAAGACATTGATGAAAGATCATGGCACACCGCTATGGACTTAGAAATTGAGTCCATAACAGCTATGGATGTATACGAAAAGACACCTCTACCAGATGGCAAGGAAGCCATATATAGGTAGTAAGTGGGTATATAAGAGGAAGAGAGATTCAGATGGAGAGGTTTTGGCTTTTAAAGCCAGGCTTATGGCGAAAGGGTACACTCAGATTGAGGACATCGATTTCGATGAGTCCTTTTCGCTCTGTAGCAATGGTCAAGTCCATCAGAATTCTTCTGTCCATAGCAGCCCACTTAAACCTTGAGGTTTGGCAAATGGATATGAAAACCGCTTTTCTAAACGGTTACCTTGATGAAGGTAGGGACATCTATATGCAGCAACCCGAAGGTTATGTGGTGAAGGGTGAAGAGCATCAAGTTTGGAAGCTTAGGAAGTCCATTTATGGACTCAAGCAAGCTTCCCGATCATGGAATTTGCGCTTTGACGAGGTGGTGAAGTCCTATGGATTTAGCCAGTTGCCTAGCGAAAGTTGCGTGTATCGTTTAGATGTCAACGGTGATGTGGTATTTCTTGCACTTTACGTAGATGACATCCTTCTACTTGGCAAAAATGTGAAGTTGTTATCAGACGTAAAGAGTTGGTTATCCGATCAGTTTCAAATGAAAGACTTAGGAGATGCAGCGTACATTCTTGGGATCAAGGTTTACCGAGATCGCAAGAGAAAAATGTTGAGCTTATCTCAGGCATTTTACATTGATACTGTGATTACTCGTTTTAGTATGCAAACCGCCAAGAAAAGATTGCTACCTTTCAGGCATGGTGTTCCTTTATCTAAGGAGCAGTCACATATGACTGCAAAGGAGATAGAGGAAATGAGACAAGTTCCTTACGCTTCCGCCATAGAAAGTATCATGTATGCAATGCTATGTACGAGACCGATATCCGCTATGCGGTAGGCATAGTAGCTAGATATCGCCTAACCTGGACAAGCTCATTGATCATGGTAAAGCATATACTCATGTACCGAAAGGACTCGAGATTATAGGCTAGTTTACCATGCAGATAGTCTTATGCCTTTGGGTTATTCAGACTGGATTTCCAAGTCGACCGTGATGAGAAAAGTCTACCTCGGGCTATGTGTTTACCTTGGGAGGAGGAATCAGATCTGGCGGAGTGCAAAGCAACGATGCATGCGGACTCCACCATGGAAGCCGAATATGTAGCTGCTTGGAGGTGCTAAAGAGGTCAGATGGTTCAAGAAATACCTCATGGATCTAGATGTGGTACCGGTTTGCCCAAGAGTATCATAGTTTCTTCAGAATAATTCGGTGCGTTGGCAAACTCGAAGGAACCACGGACCCACAAGGTAACCAAACACATAGAGAGAAAGTACCATGTCATACGAGAAATCGTTAGATGAGGAGACGTGCTGATTGAAAAGATTGGTACTGCGGATAACCTAGTTGATCCATTCACGAAGAGCCTGCCGCAAAAAGTCTACGAAGAGCATATTCGAGGACTTGGATTGCGCAAGATGGCACCCACTTAGAAAGGAAACTTTTGTATAAGTGGGAGAAGCAAAGTGATGGTGTTGTTTGTACTAGCTAGTAGAGAGACACATTGTATACAAAAAGTTTTGCTTTAGTATAAGTGGGAGATTGTTGGATTTGTATACTGCAAGCAGTTTTGGTTGAGCTTATATACAATGTTTCCTGTTACCACTATTACAATCTCCTATCTAAATTGTTTACATGATTGCATATATATGTCCCTTTATCTCATATATAAGTTATATCATACAGTGTGTTGTAGATCACAGAAGTCTGTATGATTGGTCAAGCTTAATGAGATATAAAAAGTATCACAGCTGAGACAACTTGAGGACGAGTTGTCGGTATAGGCTGCGGTATAGATAAGAAGTAACTTGACTTGGTTGCTTGTCTATACTGGTACGTCTCTGACGTATTGATGGAACACAGTGAGATGAGTTTTTTTATTTCACCGTCATGAAGAACCTAGATCTCGGTGACTTATGTTGATCTAAACTTCGATAAGGTATTAAGTGAGTATGAGTTGCTGACCATCACTTTGACTTGTTATGGGTGAGGGTTACATGAGTTAACCCAATATTCTCTGCATCTTGGGTGGTGGCAGTGCTTGTATGTCATGCTAGTTACCTATGTCGAGTCATCGTATCCGTTAAGGATGATGACGTCCCCTTAAGGAGCTTAAAAGGTTTATTGTACTAAACCCTGCAGGTTGAGTTATCTCAAGTACAATAATAAGGTTGAGTGGTACTACTTAAGGAATTAAAGTAATTAATTATTTTAAGCAGTCATAACGCTGTAAATAATTAATGGACGAACGATATCTTAAATACGGGGATTCGTTAAGTCTAAATGCGAGTCTGACTCAACTTTGGAAATAAAGGGTAAGTCAGCATTTATTCTTTAGTGGCATGAATAAATGTTTATGAATTAATTTATGATCTGGGCTGAACATAAGATAATTAATTTATTTGAGGTCCATCTTTATTCCTTGCATTTGATCCCTGGGCTGGCCCATCCAGGCCTGGAGCTTAGTGATTTTCGCCCCCCTCCTTATAGAGTCCCTCTGGGACTCTAACTTGATCCTCTCTATCTTAAGTGATATGATTATATTTATTAGATATGCATAAATCCTATCTACATAGGATTTAAGGTTGCATTATAAATATAAGGTGAGAGAGAAAATCAAAGCTAATCCTCAAGCTAATATTTTCGAGAATCATACTTCCTCAAGTTGGGATTTTCGAAAAATTTGAGAAAAAGAAGGAAGGCGAATTTCTATAACACTCTCCATAGATTGTCCTCACTCGGCATTGGAGTTTAGGCAATCGGGATACAGTCCAGAAAATCAAAGCATGAGTCTTGATCCATTCTTCTTCGACAGATTCGTAGGTAAACACGAAAACCCCTACTTGTTGCAATTAATTATATAGGTGCATGTTAGGCATATAATCAATGTATGGTGAATTAAACATCCAAGATAGATCCTCAGGAGAGGGTTAAATTCAGATTTTCCTACAAATCCGTCATACCATCCGAACAACAGAAATCATCCAAATTTCTTGTATGCCAACCCCAACAACTTCTAGTAACCTCCGCCAGCCTCTCAGTGCATAATGGTATGATTCAAGAGGCGAAGAAGCAGAGCTTGGAAGATATGATGCAGCAGTTGGTTGTGAGCAACCAACAATTAGCGACGCATCATAACTCATTCATAAGCAAAACGGGGCAGAAGATGACTCATCTGGAGTCCACTGTGACGGCTATGGGGAAACACATGAAGATGATGGAGAACTAAATAAGTCAAATAGCCGCACAGCAGAATGTGCAACACAAGTCGGGCCAATTTTCGAGTAATACGGAGGTGAACCCAAAAAATCATTGCAATACCATCCAGCTTAGGAATGGAAGAGCTTACCAAAACCACCCAGAGCGAGAAGAAGGACGTGCACTAAACGAGAAGAAGCTCACTACCGAGCTAGAGACCGCTAGCCCGACTGCAGGAAGGAGGCAAAACGTTTGCCCGAGAAGCTAGCGACCGACCTAGCGACCGCTAGGCCGGCTGCGAGAAAATGTCCAGAGAGTTCTGACGAAGAGCTAGCGACCGAGCTAATGACTGCTAGCCCGCCGAGAGGAAGAAGACAGACGCAGCTCCAGTGCCTAGCGACCACCCTAGCGGTCGCGAGGGTGGCCGCGAGGCAGACCAGAGGAAGATTTACCCAACTTACACTCCTTCGGTCCCGTTCTCGAGTCGGCTAGCCAAGCCAAAGTATGACGAGAAGCTGACCGGTTTATGGAGATGTTTCAGAAGGTGCACATCAACATTTCATTACTTGATGCACTCAGAGACATGCCGGGATATGTGAAATTTTAAAAGGATGTTGTGGCTAATAAGAAAAATTTTGGGAAGTTCGAGACTATCAATTTGTCTCAAGAGTGCAGTGCTGTGCTGCAAAAGAAGTTGCCGCTCAAGCAGAAGGATCCTGGCAGCTTCACAATAGCGTGCGTCATTGCAGGGCAGACTTTCTCCAAAGTATTGTGCGATTTAGGGGCAAGTATCAACTTGATGTCGTTATCCATATTCAATAGACTGGAGATTGGGGACATCAAGCCTACAACCATTGCTCTCCAGATGGCAGATACATCAGTGACATATCCGAAAGGGATAGTGGAAGACGTGCTCGTCAAAGTTAGAGACTTCATCTTTCCAATAGATTTCATAGTTCTCGACATGCCAGAGGATGGAAACACGCCTCTTGTTCTTGGGAGACCGTTCTTAGCTACAGGCAGAGCACTGATCGACGTGCAGGATGGAGATCTCACCTTCTGGGTCAACGATGAGGAGATGAAAATCTCTATTTATGATGCGATGAAGCAACCTTAAGAGAAGATGATGAACGAATGTCGAGTTATAGAGCAGCTGCCTTCCACTCACTTATATTAATCATATCCGGTGGAGTTTTGTATGCAGAACTCGATTTTCTCATCCTCGGACCTCGATGAGGCGTGTGATAAGATTTTAGAGTATCTTGAAGCCATTGAAGAAGTAAAGGCCCTCCCCGAGGAGTCAGTGCCTTATCTAGACGTGAGAAAGCCTATTGGAGGAGAGGATGATGTGGTGGCGATAGAAGAGCACACACCCAAGGTGGAGTTGAAAGAATTACCCGACCACTTTCACTATGCCTTTCTAGGCGATGATGAGACGTGCCCGGTTATAGTTTCTTCAGATCTAACAGAGGAAGAGTCACACAAGTTGATAATCGTGCTGAAACAGTACAAGTCTACGATTGGGTTGACTATCTCTGATATCAAGAGGGTCAGCCATTCGATTTGTATGCACTGGATCCTGTTAGAGAATGAGTACAAACCAAAGGTGCAACCTCAACGCCGCCGGCAATGCAAGAAGTCGTGAGAAAGTAAGTTCTAAAGCGATTGGACGCAGGCATGATATATGCTATCTCGGACAGTGAATGGGTGAGCCCAACTCAAGTGGTATCCAAGAAAGGGGGTGTCACCGTGATTAGAGATTAGAAGAACGAGCTTGAAGCAACAAGAGTTGTGACGGGATAGCGAGTATGCATTGACTACCGTGCTCTGAATGCAGCCTCGTGGAAGGACCATTTTTCTCTACCCTTCATTGATCAGATGTTGGACCGACCGGTAGGGTATGGGTTCTATTGCTTCTTGGATGGATATTCGGGTATAATCAGTTGCCATCGCCCTGTGAGGACCAAAGCACAAAACGCGTTCACATGTCCATATGGGTTTTGCCTATAGGAGAATGTCGTTTGGTTTGTGCAATGCTCCAGCCACTTTTTAGAGATGTATGATGTCCATCTTCTATGGCTTGATTGAAAATACTATGGAAGTATTCATGGACGATTTTTCCGTGTTTGGTTCTTCTTTTGACCATTGTCTCCACAATCTGTCCCAAGTGCTACACAGATGTGAGGAGACGAATCTAGTGCTCAATTGGGAGAAGTGCAATTTCATGGGTAAGGAGGGTATGGTACTTGGCCACAAATGTCGCGACCCCACTCCGGAAAACCCGGACTGGAGCGGACTAATACTAGGAATAGTATTTAGGGTTCGCAAAGGCTATTATAAAGATATCGAACGCCACGCAGAACTTGCTATCGAGAACACTCCGCCTAGCGCACCTGCCGAGGAATATCCGCCTCTGTCGAGAAAAACACCAGCGAGAGCGCGCGTATTTGAAGCACATAAACCTGCCGAGATCATTCGGGAACCTGCCGATAAGCCTCATGAAGTCTGCCGATGATACTCTACCGAGAGCCACCATCCCGGTAGAGGAATTCCACGGCAACCAACGCTCGCGCCCTTGGAGGATCCTTAATATTGCCGAGACCATGCTACCAAGCGAACAGCGAACACACCCGGATCCATCACCATGGCTTAGGAATGCGGGAAACTTTGTCAATCCTAAACCCATCCGAAGGCCGACCTTGCCTTGAGCAAATTCGAGGTAAGTATTGTCAATGAAGTTCTTGCTCTTGAAGCTAATGACTACACCTATTTCGAAAGGATGGGGTTTCTCTTCTTTGTTTTTTCGGGCGCTTCCCGAAAGGATGCTACTCAAAAGTTATCGATGGGATGGAAAAAGGCGCAAAGATTTCATATCACCTAAATGGATGGATTGCTTTCGCTTTGAAAGGAAGAGGACATGGAACACGTCTTAATTTGGGACCATATGCGGTGTTAGGTATTCCTCTCATTCTTTGTCATATGCTATTGAATTTAGATTTGATTATTTGATTTTAAATTTCTGTATGGGCTTCCTTACCTAATCTTCCTCTAGAGCTATGGAACCCTAATGCTATAGGTAAGATTGCCTCTATATTAGGTGAACCGATAGAAGTGGATTATAGGACCATTGCGAAAAATCACTTAGGCGGGCTAGATTTCATGTTTTGGTTGATGCTCTTCGTGAACCTTTGGAATATATAAATCTAAAATTGCAAACGGGTAATACTTTTATGCAATCGATTAAATTTGACTTTTATCTGAAGATGTGCAAAACTTGTGGAAAATTGGGACACTTAGCATCTTCTTGTGCGAATTTTGCTAGACCACGTGGGATGTCGAACCACCCACGGGGTATGACTAACCATGCAGGGAAGGATACTTAGCAACGTGCTAGAGGAAGAGATCCTAGACCACGTCCCCCTGTACGTGGCCGATCGTCGAAGACTCCTGTCCCTTTAACTGAATGGAGACGTAGAAGTGTCTCTCGCCCCAAAAAGGATAAACAAATTCAATCTCAACACATCACACGTGGGATCAAGATTACTAATCGTTTTGAGGCGTTAAACACCCACCTTCATTTTGAGTCATCCGAAAGCACCCACAATCTTGAAGTTGGACAAACTTCGTCTTCTGCACCCAAAAAACTTTCGGTAGATATGGCTCGCAATACCTCCACCATATCGCCCAAACCTATCGATAAAACACCTACAGAAACACACCTCACGCCTGCACCCACCTACCAACCTTGGAGAAAACCGGCGATCACCGTCGAGAATTCTCGACAGTCACCAACACAAGACGCTCCCTCGCCTGCACCCACTAACACGCAACCTGCCGAGATTTCTCGGTAGGGAATCGTGCCAGCCCTTCATCTATCGATCGAGCCCTCTCGCCAAATCACGTACGAGAAGACCCACTCGGCCGAGCCTCCTTCATCATCCGAGAATTCTCGTACCAACCACTCCGAGCCCTTCTCGGCCGATACCTATCGGCCAAACACATTTCACTCACCACCTGCCGAGAACCATCCTATGAACCATGCCGAGAATTCTCGACAGGATTCCTCGACCGAGCTCCCAAATCCTTCAACACCTGTCGATCAACCTCAAAATATCAACCAACCCCAAAAACCACCTACACGGACTACCCACATTTCTCGGCCACCAATTGCAGGGGGACAACGCAAGCTCTTTACAGACTTAAGAGATAACATTGTGTCGAAATCAACGGTACATTCAACATCCTCTAGTTCTCTTGATGATTATACTGCAACTAACCTTGCAGGTGAGTCAGAGAACAATGAAGATGTACAATTTCCTACGACACGCATCACTCGGAGCAAATCGAACACAAGCCGTCAAACATCTCCAGTAAAGAAGGGCAGGAGTCCAGTTAGTCGTAGAACACGTCGTCGATGATTTTTACGACCTGGAATGTCAGAGGCCTCAAAAGGCTCAGAAACAATCTGCTATTGCCGACCATGTGTTCAAGCATAAGCTTGATGCCGTTGCATTAATTGAGACGAAGCTTACTCAGCTGAAGCTCAAGAATTTCTTGGCTAAGCACTTCAGTCAATGGGAGTGTGTACACAACTTTGAAGAGGTTCATGGGGAAGGATTTTAATAATCTGGAACCCTAAGAGGATTAGAGTTGAGGTCATCAATGAGAAAACAGTGATCCATTCCAATTTTACTTGTTTAATTACTAATACCACTTTCGGTGCTCCATTGTCTATGGTTTTGGCAGTTACTCGTGAGCGGAGTCGTGGATTCCATGATCACCATATCGAACCTTCTAAGCCTTCTATTATCGCTGAGACTTCAACCGTGTCCTCGACCGGATGAGAGGATCGGAGGACGAGTTCCGCTGAACGAGAGTACAAGGACTTCGCTGATACTTGTGCTCGTGGGACTCGAGGATTCCCCTCGACGGGATGCCACTTTACGTGATCGATCGGTGAAGTATTCTAAGATTGATAGAGTATTGATTAATAATGCTTGGTTGATGCTAACCTTTTTGCAGACAAACTTTCGCTAGAGGCACTTTATCCGATCACTCTCCCAAGACCGATCACACTCTTTGGAGATGTGACTCGCACCATCGTTCAATCAAATATTCAACATGTGGATGAAGCATCCCGACTTCAAACAACCGCTGAAGAAAATTGGAGTGAATAGGAATGGTCGACCACGGTGGATATTGGTGCAAAGTTGAAGAGGATGCAACAAATTTTTAAGGAGTTCAATTTCAAGGAGTTCACCATCTCACGGAGAGGACAGTATCTCTAGAGTCGCATTGCACGATGTGCAATTAGCTCGACAATGGACCCCATGAACGGAATTGTTGAACAAGAACTTGGTCTTGAAAGAAGACTAAGTTCTTGGAGGAGGTTGAGCGTAGTTTCTTCATGCAAAGAACGAAGAACATGCACATCAACCTCCCCGACAGATGCACTAAATTCTTTCACTCTATGGTGAAAAGAAATCACACGCGTAACACCATTTCTTTCTTGTGCAAGGAATCGGAGGAACCGACTTATGACATGGAGGAAATCATCAAGGCTTTTGAGACCTTCTACACTGATCTCTTCGGTGTAAAAGTTCCCACGAGTGGATTTGATCCCACTGTGTTTGAGGAGGGCCCACGGCTTGATGATGAAGACATGATGGATATGGTTATGGAGGTTTCTCAGATGGAGATAAAGAATGCGCTGTTCGACATTGCGAGTGAGAAAGCACCGGGACCGGATGGCTACCCTTCAGCCTTCTTCAAAGAGAACTGGGAAATCGTTGGCCAAGACGTTCTCTTGGCTGTGCGGGAGTTCTTTGAGAAGGGGGTCCTGTTGCGGGAGTTCGACCACTCGGTGGTGACTCTCATCCACAAGAAGCATCACAACCCCACCGTAGCTGATTTCAGACCCATTGCGTGCACCAATGTCGACTACAAGACCATAACGAAGATCCTGACTGAGAGGATGGCGTCTTTGATGGGCAAGATCATCGATCCAGCGCAATCTGGGTTTGTGAGAGGACGGAACATCTCGGACAACATCTTCTTGGCACAGGAGCTGATCAGAGGTTATGAGAGGAAGCAGATCACTCCGAGATGCATGCTGAAGATTGACCTCCAGAAGGCTTATGATTCGATATCTTGTGAGTTCCTCAGACGGGCATTGGATGGCTGGGTTTTCATCCGTGTTTCACTTATTGGATCATGACATGCGTCACCTCGGCGACTTATACGTTGGCCATTAATGGAGGGACTCATGGGTTCATCACTGGGCAGAGAGGGCTTAGGCAGGGTGACCCGATGTCACCCACTTTGTTCCTATGCTGTATGGAGTACCTTTCCAGACTGCTGAAGAAACGAACAAGGGAGTTGGATTTTCAATTTCATCCTAAGTGTAGTTCTTCCATTATTACACATCTTGCCTTCACTGATGATTTATTACTTTTTGGCAGGGGTGACATTGCATCGATGGAGGTGCTTTCAGATGCACTTGGAGACTTCGCCAATGCATCTGGATTGAAGATAAATAATAATAAGTCCTTGATATTTATGGCGGGAGTTAGACCCTTTGAGAAGCAAGCGATCTTGGATCTGTTCGGCTTCCCATTGGGAGAACTTCCGACAAGATATCTAGGCATCCCCCTATCTTCAAGGATACTAGGAGTCACTCAGTATAGTGGACTAGTGGAGAAGATAGCGTCTTGTATTCACCGTTGGTCTAATCTTAACTTATCTCTTGCAGGACGGTTGGAGTTGATTCGCTCGGTTCTACAAGGAGTGGAGTGCTTCTGGTTGCAGGTTCTTCCTCTACCGGCCACCGTTATTGATCGCATCAATACGATGACCAGAAGGTTCCTGTGGGGTTCGACACACTGTCCAATCGCGTGGAAAGCTGTTTGTCTACCAAAGGATGAAGGAGGTCTTGGTCTAAGAGATCTCTCGACTTGGAACAAAGCGCTTCTAGCAAAGACTTTGTGGAATATCCATACCAAGAAGGACTCCCTGTGGATCCAATGGATCCATGCAGAGTACTTGAAGACCACCACCATATGGGAGTTTCCTAATCACATTCGTTTATCTCCCCTTCTTAAGAATATTCTCATCCTTCGTGATCGTTTTTTACAGGATTTAGGAGGTGATCATGATAGAGCTGCGGATCTTCTTAAGAGTGTTTTTGTATCAAAGGAACGAGTGTTGCATATCACTACCTCCGGGAGAAGGGTGAGAGCCAGTACTGGCACAAAGCGATTTGGAAGGAGTACATCCAGCCTAAGTTTTCCATCACCATGTGGTTTGCCATGCGAGGAAGACTTAAGACGGTGGATAGATTGAGATACTTGAATATCTCACAGGTATGTACAGTCTGTAATGTCCATTTGGAGACTCACGACCATTTGTTTTTTAAGTGTAAGGGCACGGAGGCGGTTTGGAAACATATCAAAGAATGGCTCCATTTCCCGAGGAGTATGACTACTATTGCCAGTGCTATCAAGCATATCAAAAGGGAGAAGAAGGCGGGGTCAGCTATCATCCTTCGAGCTAAGCAGATCGGGTTAGCAGCTATGGTCAATCACATTTGGTATGCGCGTAACAAGATTAACTTCGAAGACATCCCCTTCGATGTGAAGACCATTGTGAAGAGTATTAAAGAAGATGTGTATGCTGTTTTATATTCGATGTATTCTGTTGATTTGGTTGTTTCACATTTTGAGTTGGGTTTGTAGTGAGCTGAGGGATGTCTCAGTCTTCTTTTTGGATCCACTATTGGGATGCCATATCTTGTATTGTATTTTTACTATTATTGGTTTTTTGGGTGTGTGTGTTGAGGGACTGCTTAGGCCCAACCAAAGCAGTGCATCTCATATGTTTGCATGCGGTCACATTCCCATTCCCATGTGCCCGCGATCACATTTCACAAGGGCACTCTTTTCCCCACTGGTCATGGGGTTTTTAATGAGGCCCGCCCCTTATGCGTCACAAAGGGGTTCGTTGAGGAGGTTTTGTGTTTCTTTATCGCTTTCATAGGATTGAGCGAGTCGCTCTTTGGCCTACGTGTTTTGGCCCTTAGGTCTTTTTCCCCGCCCCATGCCTTATTTCTACGAAAATTTGGCTGTATCCCCCTCGGGTATGCCTGAGTTCAGTTTGTAACATGTTTTCTCCCGTTTTATGTTATTTCGTACGTTTTGACCAAAAAAAAACATACATTGATAACATATCAAATCAGGTGGGTTAGACCATCAGACCCAAGGATAAACAATGGTCTGACGGACCTCAACAATGTATGTCGCTTTATCCTCCAACAGATCCAAAAAGGATATTAATGATCTGAAGGACTTCAACAGTTCATATCATCTTATCATCATACATAACATAAAATAAATTCAGAGTTGCAGCGGAAAGTGTGTGAATACATATATGACGATATGTATTCAAGGTTAACAATTCTTATCAAAACATCAAGGACATTTGGACTTCTCAACACTCTCCATCATCATCATCGAAACTCAACCGCACATTTAAAACAAACATGCAGGTCGAGTACAAGAATGCACTCATGGACTCATGCCGAAAACATTTTATCATATTTGAATTACATCGCCAACATTATGGTAAGATACAAGGTTTTAGTTGAAATTCCTTGTGCTTACTAAAATATTTTCATCGCTTCATAAAAGTCGCCACAAGCATTTTACTTATGTATGATCCATATCCCTTATCCTTTCATCATAACATCATAGTTCGAACGTCGTGAAGAAGGCCTCCTCACGACGCCGTGACCGCCGTGAATTGTCCTTACAAAGACACAAATACCTTAGGTGTACACGTTAACCCTAGCTGTATTGTCCTTCCCATATAGATCCGATATCGATTTCATTCATACGTTGGGAGCGACCAACAACATTCATACCATTTCATAACATCTCATGGATAGGATACATACACAAAACATAAACATTTTTGGCAGGTAATCTTGTAAACATTTTATCAACAGTTGAAATACGCATCGTAAATAAATTCATTTGAAAGAATAGCAAAGTCACGTTTTGTTTGAAAAGAAAGCCCACCTGGACTATGGTTCGTCTTAAACTCGAATTCTTATAAAATTCTAATATGTCCAAAATAATTATTAGACATATAATATATTATTAAACTTAATTAAAAAGGATTTAAAATCCTTATTAAACCCTTTTTGGCTCTCGGTAATTTTGGAAAAATTACCAAATTGTTTTCAAAAAAAATTCTAAATTCATATAGTGTATTATTATACACTATGGTCATTAATATGTATTAATATCAACCAAACAATATTCGATCATCACCTTATTAATTCTTAAAGGTCACGGCATTTTTATAAAAATTATCCAACAATTCTCAAAAATTTTATACACTTAGTACAAGGTTCCAACATTAATATGTAACACATTTATAACCTATAGTCCATCATAGGTCATTTCTTCATAAAGGAATTTATTCCATAGCTCACGGTATTTTCAAATAAAATACCAAACTATTTGTAAAAATTCCAACAAAATTATAACATGCTCAAATACTATAGTATAACAATATAACATCATAACATTCACCAAAAACCATTTGAATCATCACCATAAGGAGCTTAAAGCTCACGGCTTTTTTGATTGTAATGGGTATTTGGTTTTCAAAAATTCTAATAACTATACACCATGCTTATACATTATAATATAACAATATAACATCATTCATTCATCAAAAACCATTTGAATCATCACCATAATTTGAGCTTGAATGCTCACGGCTTATTTGATTAAAAATGGGTAATTGATTTCCAAAAATTCTAATAAAATCATATAACACATAATCAAGGTACTAGATCATCAATATACCATTGCATGTTCAAAATAAAAATCATACACTAAGATACAAATTTTAATATGCATTCGGTCCTTTTGAAAATAATGCATTTGGTTCCCAAAATTCTAATAAATTCATGGAACACATAATCAAGGTCCTAAAGCATGAATATACCATTGCATGTTCAAAATAAAAATCATACACCAAGATATGGATTTTTAAGCTCACGTTAAAAATAATGCTTAGGATTTTTCTAAAATTTCAATAAATCACTATGAACTCATATCATATCATAGATCAATAATCCATCCTCAAAATAATTTTAAAACATTCGAACATCATCAAAAATTTTATTGTATTTTCGAAATAAATTTCTAACAAGATCTATGGTTCAAACATAATATATATTGGCTAGATCCTTTCAAATATTTCACATACAATAATTTAAATCCATCCTAACATGCATCTTCTTATTTTTATAAACAAGAATGATCAAGAACATATATATACACAATATCTCATAAATAAGAACATTTAGAACATATACATTCACTATGAACAAGCCTTCGAATTTTTTGTATAATGGAGAGGAAAAATCGAAGCTATGTTTGGTTCTTACCTTGAAATGGTATGGATTCAAAGAAACAATGCTAGGGTATCAAGATTTGTGAATGGAGAAGAAAGAAATGAAGAAAATAATTTTTCAAAATGGGGAGGGGGTTCAGGGCTGTTTGGAGATTTTAGAGAGAGGGAGGAGTGTTTTGGATTAGTTCCAAAGGTTTGAAATGAGTATGGAGTGTGAAATGAGAGAAGTGGGAGGAATGAGAAGAGTCTTCCCCCTATATCTCTCCCTCTCTCTTACACGGTCACACACATGCACCAATGAATAAAATGTGCAGCCATTGTAGTGGGTTAAGTGATGATTAGGGAGTGCTAAAAGCCCCTCATTGGATTGGGCAATGGAAAAGAATATCATGCATGCCCAAGAGATGGTAGCCGTCGGCTATATAGGGTTCAAAAGGGTGGATTTTAAATTTTCTTATACAATAATACTATGTATTAATCAAGGTATAAATCAAAGATATAAAATACATGTCAATTAATTAATTAAAACATCACATAGTAAATATACAAAATGGCGTGAATTATGCCATAAAAATATAAGTCACGCCTTATCAATTCACCACCATTTTCGTGCCAAATATACATATATATGTCATAACATATGGTTTAGATAATAAATTATAGCATAGGATAAATTAATGGTATCATTTCATGTGAGAAAACCCTAGTTTTTCAAATTAGGGTTTCGAAAAATTAGGAATTGTAATTATCGAGTTCTCATAGCTTGGGAATTGATTTTAATGCTTAATAATACTCTAATTATATAAAATAATCATAGGAAATTAATTATTATAATTTCACGATCATTAAACACATTTTCAAAACGTCTCAGACGTTGGCGTTAACGCCTCAAACGTTAATGATCGACTCATCTCAAAATGGTCATAGTAAGTTCGTACTTACTTTATAAATAATATTCCATTAATATAGAATTTAATTCTAAGCTTATTTGCTAGAAAATTTCATAAAATTTCGACGTTCGATACGTAATCGACGTTAAAATTATACTGCCGAACTACTTCGTGACATTCTATTCCTTAATTCACAATTCTTAGTGAATATAAAAGGAATTAGTTACTTAAATGACTTAATCGAAATCAATATTCGATGTCTTTCAAATTTAAAACACGCGAAACCCTAATTTACGGGTTTAAAATACCGTAAAAAGGCGTTCGTTTCTTCGGAATATTACAACAAAGTTTCTGCAAAGGGTTTGGAAGTGGATCGAGCGAAGATTGTTGCAATCAAGAAACTGCCTCCTCCTACCAATGTCAAATCGGTGAGGAGTTTTCTCGGACATTCCAGTTTTTATAGAAGATTCATCAAGGACTTTCCACCATCACGAAGCCGCTATGTCGATTGCTAGAGAAGGACACGAAGTTCGTGTTCAGCACTGAGTGTTTCGGGGCATTTGAAATATTGAAACAAGCTTTGATCTCAACTCCAGTTTTGGTCTCACCTGATCGGAGCCAACCATTCGAGCTTATGTGCGATGCTAGTGATTGGGCAGTGGGAGCCGTGTTGGGACATAAAAGAGATAAGCTGTTCAGAGTCATTGACGACCGCCTGGAACCCGTCGTCAAAGGTCCTAGGCGCGTCAAGATACTATTTATAATCTCCTTCAACTTGAACACATAGTTCCGTATATGGCAAGTTAAGGGGTCGAACCCAAGGGATCTAGTTGTGTTGTAACTCGAGTTGTCACAGTTTAAGTAGGAGATTGCCCAGAGGGCAAGGTGTCAGTCACGCTGACGGTCTCAGTAGAAATGTACTGAGAGATAGATCTTAAGCAGAAAGTAAACTGAAAATTAAACACAAGATAAAAGTTAAATAACAAGTAGTTAGGCCAAGGGTTCCGCACGTTGAGATACTGTCAAGATGTCGGTCATAGGTTCAAGGGTTTTCACCACGAGTGTATGTCGTTGGTTAAAGGTACCAAGGGTAGGCGCCTTTTGATCGCCACGCACACGGCCCCCACCCCCGCCTTGCCCTTAGGTTTTAGGACGGCATGAGACCCGCCTTGTCCCTCGCCAAGGCGCCTCCCTGGAAGACACTTCACTAGGGTATCCCGCCCCAACAGCTTGACTCACTAGAAAGCCCAACTAGCCACAGACGGTCCAAGGGAGTGGCTCGCTTCCCTTTGCCCAAGGCCGACGGCGACAATCACCCACTCCAGCTGCACTTCCCGGGACAAGGAGACACTCGATGTCTTACTCCGGCTATTGCTTGCAGCTACCCCTCCCCTCAAGGCTACCGGCCGAGTTAACGCTCAAGGAAATGAATAACATGGGTATCAAGGCCTAGAGCTTCGGGAACACCCACTCAAGGTTCTAAGGACATTTAGACCTCAATACTCTCATGACCTCGACTCAACGTGCTTCACCCCAAGCCCAACCAAACTGACTATTCACGCATAATCGACATAAACATAAAAGCAATAAACAAGAACATAAACGAAACCATACTTGAATATAAAATCAAATGCAAAGGTAAAGAGGTCTCTGGCAAGCAGTTGCTTGAGCAGAGATAACAAAATATATGAATATAAAGGTTGCCCATAGGACTTGTTTATCTTCCTCAACAATCACTCATGAAAACCAAAGTAAAATGAAAGACAAAAGTGTAGAGAACTAAGGACTTGATGCCTCCACCGTGAAATCCAATTATGTGAAGTTGTGTTGTTGGGAGCCTAAGTGTACTCCTCTTTAGCTTGGTCTGCGTACGTATCTCGAGGTGATAGGTGGCGAAGTCAGTAGCTGGCTCGGGTTCTGGACCACCGATGGAGACTCATCTGGCTTCTGCTGGACGAATTTATCTCATCTCAATCACCGCATCTTGACCTTTCCTTTTTCGGCAAAAATCAAACAGGCGGCAGAGAAGGACCTTGCCCAGAATCTTCCCATTTGCGTGCAAGTCTTCCAGAGTTCTTGTCTACGTCTCCCAGCTGCAATCTGACTTTACCCTCTGTCCCCTACGTCATTCCTCGTCCTTTTTCCCGCTCTTCCTTATCTCGATCATTCTCTTGGTGTCATGTCAGCTCGTTGACCAGGCTCAGCTCCCGTGCGGTACCTTGTCTTGGAAAGATGTCAGAATGCCTTGCCAAGGTAATCTTCGGGGTTTTACCTCTTTCACCGGAGGTGGCCTGATCTTGCCCAAGGTCCGTCTCAACCTGCAACACCCCAAAGGGTGTCCTCCCAGACACAGACACACACAAAGAACACACAAAAATGCACTCTTTCTAGGACAAGGACTACCATAAAAAGATCACGAAAAGTGGGCTCGTCACACTCACATATTTGAACCACGGTTGTCCTCAAGCGTGCAAGCATTCCTTGCCCAAAAGAAAAACAAAACACACAAACAACACACGCAAAGACCAGCAAGGATAAGATGAAACATAACTAAATAATCCGGCATAGGCGATTAATATAGCTATTTATCAAGGTCAATCAAGATCGGGGCAAAGCAAGTTTGTGGAAGTTCCTCTCAAGCACTCATTCACTCTATGTTTAGGGTTTCACGCTCAGTGATGACTTGATCAAGGGAGTGCCATAGGCTTGCCTGCCGTCTACTATCTCTGCCTTATAGCTTGGTCTAAGTTTTCTATCCTTAGGTCTTTTAGGGTTGAATTGAGTGGCTTCTTGGCAAAGTAGGAAGTATTTAAGCTTTGGGTAAGGTTGTCTTGACTTAGGTCTTGGGCTGAATGTTTTCCCAATTCCCTTGGCAAGATACTTACGGGCCTGAGCACACTTTATATTTTTGGGGGAGATTTCTTTTTCTCTTTATATTTTTTAAACGTTGTTCCCCCACCCTTTTTCTTTTTCTTTTCTACACATTTTGAATTGGTATACATTTACCTAATTTTCTCAATTTAAGCTCATTATGCCCGGCCGAAGGCCAAGTCATCTAGTGTTTGTGTTTTGCCTAGAATAATGCCTTAGACATACATATCACTCCCCTATTCTTCCTCTCTCAATTCCCAGGTCAGGAAATAGCACAAGGTGATTTAAAAGAAAACGAACAGCTCAAAGGGGGCTAGCAAAGGACATATATATCTGGGTTTATGTTCATTGTTGACCATGGCTACGAAAAGAAAGCATAAATCATCTAGAGCACTTAGACCTACAGCAGATGAGCTTTGATCAAGACAGCAGGCAAATTCTAGCATAACCAAGTCAAGCATCTGAATAACACACAGAATAGAAATCATGCTTGCAATGATAAAGCATAGAGGCTCAATTTCTCACAGGTGTGCATGCTATGTCCTTTTTCCGTCATACTAATCTCATTGAAACAAGCTAAACATGTATTACAAAGCCTATGCCAAGATCATAATCATCATGCTCATCTCAAACGTGCTGGTCAACATACAGAACAAAAAACAGGGGGCCCTCCCCACTCACACACTTTTCTTGTGGCAAAGTGTTAGACTAATTAGGGTCCCCGAAAAACACAAACACACAACAAACAAACGCAAAAAACAGAAAAGAAAAACAAAACACAAAAAAAAAAACATAAACACAAGGGAGGAAAAGCTTAGGGGGATGCAGGCGGATACCTGAATCCTTGATGGGCAAAAAACGCGAGCTGTACGGTCTAGATCTCATTCACGGTCTCTTGCAGTGTGGCGAGGGCGGCCAGAGTGTCATCTTGGGCAGGCTCCGGTGTTGCTGAAGGTCCTGCCCTTGCCTTGGCCCTTGAGCATGCTGGCTTGGCAACTGGCTTCTCAAGCTCCTGTAGTATGGTGAGCTTGCCGTCCTCGTCTTCCATGATCTTGAGCATCTTCTTGAGCGCCTTCAGGTCAAAGGTGTCTTCTCTCTCGGGGGTCATGGCAAAGTCAGGGCCGAGCAGATCATTCTCTTTGGCGAAGTTGGTTGGCAAGTGGTACAAGGATAGCCTCGTGCTGCTCCCTGCCCATGATGCTCTTCATGTGCGAAATTGCAAAGGCTGCGAAGTTGAGCCTTGTCTTTTCGTGCATCGCCCAGAGGATGTACAGTTCGCTTTTTGAAATTGTCGAGCTACTGTCCTTCTTACCAAAAAGGTTGTAGGAGAGGATCCGGTAGTACACCTGCATGGCTGGGTCCTTGAGGGCAGTTCCCTTGGCATCACAAGATTTAAATTGTGCGCTATCTTTTTCGATCAGCTTTGCCCAGATCCCCGACCATTTTCCATCAGTGAAGTTGGGCACCACCTTGACTGCTCCTTTGTAGCTTGCGCCCTTGGCCTCAATCAACGTAACCATATTTAGAGCTTGGTTGAGTTCGTCAATCGTGAACTCTCTCCGCTCCCCGAGGAGTGTGAATTGTATGCCCTTTGGCATTCCCTTGTCATGGTCGATGTCAAGATCTCCATAGAATTCCTTCACCAATGGTGCGTAGACTGTGGTATCCCACTCAAGAAACTTCCCCCATCCGATTCCTTTGAACAGCCGCCCGACGTCCTCCTTGACACGCAGTCGCTCGAGGTGTTCAGGCTTCAATCGCTTGGGCACCACCATCTTCTTATTCTTGGCGAGCTCCTTGGCGTTGACAGTGTAGCTTTTCCCCCTTTTCGATGAGCGTGTCATGATTTTGGCTTTCTTCACCGGTCGTTCTTCGACTAAAGGGACGTCGTCTTCTTCCTCCACTTCCACTTGGTCGTTCACCTCATCTTCATCTTTACCGAGCGTGTCACCGGAGTTTCGTTTCTTGGGGATCTCTTTCTTCTCCGCTGCCTTGGTTTCGTGCAGACTCAGTGTGAGAGGAGTTTGTCGGCGTCTTTTTTGAGGAGGAGATGGTAGGAGTCTCCTTGGTCTTTCTCTTTCCGACGGAGGAGGACCCTTATTTCTTCTTCTCCGAAGTTTTCTCCGGTGTCTTCTCGGTCGGGGCTGCACCTCCTCGTCGGCGTCCACCTCCACGTGGATGTCATGGAGAATGGGCGTTTCTTCTGCTCCGGTGGTGAAGTCAGTGAGGAGGGCTCCGTCGCCGGACGACGGGCTCCCCTCGGCAGCGGACTTTGCTGGTGATTTCTCCATATTTATGCGGTGGGCGATGGTTTTCTTCGAGGCTTTTTTCGGGAGCTTGTTCTTTGGTCGTGTATGAACCATGGAGGAAGGTTAGGGTTTTTCTGCTTTGATTTGGGGAAGTTTTTGGGGTGAGGTTTGAATGTGGGAAGGTGGGTAGGCGAAATGAGGGATTAATTAGGACGTGGGTTGAGGCGGTTATAGGGTAGTGGGCTGAGTGATGGGACGTCCCCTGCGTCAGTCTGCAGAGATGCAGTCGTCAACTCATATCCCGTGTCTTGGCCAAAGATGTCACCTTACCAGCGGCAGCGCCTCCATTTCGCCTCGTCTTGATTTTTTTTCCAGACCTGCAGTTAAGAAAATACGCTCATCGAGGAAGAAATAGTCCTCTCAAGGAAGAAATAGTCCTCTCAAGGAGCAGGTCAAAGTGATGGTTTTGTTTGTAATAGCTAGTAGAGACACATTGTGTACTAAAAGTTTCTTTAGTATAAGTGGGAGATTGTTGGATTTGTATCTTTGAAAGCGCTTTGGTTAAGCTTGTATACAATGTTTCTATTACCACTATTACAATCTCCTATAAAATGAATACTTGATTGCATATATCATGTCCCCTTATCTCATATATAAGTTAGATCATACGGTGTGTAGAAGATCACGAAGTCCGTATGATTGGTCGAGCAATGAGATATAAAAGTTTCACAACCAAAACAACTTGAGGACGAGTTGTCGGTATAGCTGTGGTATAGATAAAGTGACTTGACTTGGTTGCTTGTCTATGCTTGGTATGCGTCTCGGCGTATTGAAGGATCACGATGAGATGAGTTCTTCTATCGACCGTCGTGAAGAACCAAGATCTCGGTGACTTACGATGATCTAAACCTCGATAAGGTATTAGATGAGTATGAGTTCTTGACCATCACTTTGACTTGTTATGGGTGAGGTTATATGTTCTAACCCAATATTCTCCGTATCTTGGGTGGTGGCGGTTTGTATGTCATGCTAGTTATCATGTCGAGTCAACCGTATCCGTTTAGGATGATGGCGTCCCTTAAGGAGCTCAAAGGTTTATTGTACTAAACCCGGTTGAGTTAGCTCAAGTACAATAATAAGGTTGAGTGGTACTACTTAAGGAATTAAAGATATTAATTATTTTAAGCGATCGTAATGCTATAAATAATTAATGGACGTTCGATATGTTAAATACGGGGATTCAGTAATGTCTAAGTGCAAGCCCGACTCAACTTCGGTAATAAAGGGTAAGTCGGCATTTATTCTCTAGTGGCATGAATAAATGTTTATAAATTAATTTATGTTACAGGTGAACATAAGATAATTAATTTATTTGAGGCCCATCTTTATTCCTTGCATTTGATCCACAATTTGGCCTATCCAGGGCCGTAAGCTAGGCAAAATCGGTGCCCCTATGCTCTACAAGGCAAGGATTTGATTCTCTTTATCCTATAAGGATATTATTATATTTATGGGATATGCATAGATCCTTTCCATATAAGATTATGGTAATAATCCTTTCCATAAAGGTCCATATGGTAATTTCCATATGGGATTATGGTAATTTCCATATAGGATTATGGTAATGCATTATAAATATGAGGTAAGAGATTAAATCTAGGTCAATGATTAATAATCATCATCATAATTTCGAGAATTTGAGGTTCGTCCTTTGAGAGATTTTCGAAAATTCTTGAGAGCTTGAGGTGATTTTCAAGCATTCTCCATAGATCGTCCTCACTCGATGTTGGAGATTGGGCAACCGGATACGATCCGAGAAGGTCAAAGCACGAGTCACGATCCATTCCGCCTCGGCAGTTGAAAGGTAAACACGAAAACCCCAGCGTGTTGCAATTAATTATATAGGTGCATGCTAGGTATATAATCAATGTATGGTGAATTAAACATCCAAGATAGATCCTCGGGAGTGGGCTAAACATAGTTTTTCCCTACAGTCACCTCGTATCCCGTGTCTTGGCCAAAGTTGTCGCCTTACCAGCGGCAGCGCCTCCATTTCGCCTCGTCTTGATTTTTCAGACCCACAGTTAAGAAAATACGCCCATCGAGGAAGAAATAGTCCTCTCAAGGAGCAGGTCAAAATAACGAGGGTGGGTTTCCCCACTCACACACTTTGCTTGAGGCAAAGTGTTAAAAGTGGTCAAGACCACCCTTTTGATAAAAAGGGAATAAAAGGTAAGCGATTAAAATCATACCATACCGGGTTACCTCCTAGGAAGCGCTGTTGTTTAACGTCGTTAGCTCGACGTATTCCTCCAGCTTAGGCATCTTGAGGATCCTCTTGAGGGACCTTGTGAAGCTTATCTTGCTCAGTGTCCCATTCTCTGAGCCTTCGGTCGTACCCATAGTAGGTCTTGAGCCTGCTTCCGTTCACCTTGAACACTTTCTTGCCATCCATGTCGCTTATCTCCACGGCTCCATTCGGATGTTGGGCGTGCACGATGTAAGGTCCCACCCACTTGGTGGTCAGCTTGCCAGAGGCATAGCGGAACCTATTTTGATAAAGTAGCACCACTTGCCCATTTTCGAACTTCTTTTCCTTGATCAAAAGATCATGGGCTCTCTTGAGCCTATCCTTGTATATGGCGGCATTGTCATAAGCTTCGAGGCGAATCTCCTCGAGCTCTTGTATGTCAAGCTTGCGCTTCTCTCCTGCCTCATCCCAGTCAAAGTTGAGCTTGCGGATTGCCAAGTATGCCTTGTGTTCCAGCTCGACAGGCAGGTGACACATCTTGCCAAACACCATCCGGTAGGGAGACATTCCAAATGGCATTTTGAAGGCTGTCCGGTATGCCCATAGTGCATCGTCGAGGTGAGTGCTCCACTCCTTCTTGCTCTCTCCCAAGGCCTTCCTCAAGATAGTCTTCACAATGCGGTTTGAGAGCTCAACTTGGCCATTGGCTTGAGGATGGTAGGCGGTGGACATCCGGTGATGCACCCCATACTTGTTGAGTAAGCTGCCAATGGTGGCATTTTTAGAAGTGGGTGCCCCGATCACTGAATATAGCTCTTGGCACACCGAACCGGCTAAAGATGTTTGACTTGAGGAAAACGGCTACGGTCCTTGCATCCGCCATGGTTGTGGCCTTGGCTTCTACCCATTTTGACACGTAGTCCACTGCTAGGAGTATCTATTGATTTCCCTTAGAGTTTGGCAAGGGGCCTATGAAATCCATGCCCCATATGTCGAACACTTCCACTGGCAAGATAGGCACCAAGGGCATCTCATTCCTCCTTGAGACATTGCCCTCGCGTTGGCACTTATCGTAGCCTCGGCACTTCTCGTAGCTATCCTTGAAGATAGTGGGCCAGTAGAACCCACAGTCAAGGATCTTCCTTGTCGTTCTCTTGTGCCCAAAATGTCCTCCGCACTCCTTCTCATGGTAGTGCTCAAGGATGCTTGTCTGCTCAACTTCCGGAACGCATCTCCTCAAGATTAAGTCTGAGCATTGCTTCCACAAGTATGGGTCATCCCATACGTATTGTCGACTCTCCTTCTTGAGTTTGTTCCTCTGGTGTGTTGGCATCCCCACGGGCAACACTCCGGTCACGATGTAGTTCACCAAGTCTGCGTACCACGGCTCCTTGGTGTAGATCTCGAGTAGCTCCTTATCTGGAAACGTTGCTCGGATTGGATCTCTTTCATCCTTTCCCAAAATTATGCTCAAGTGATCGGCCACTTGATTTTGAGATCCACTCTTGTCTTTGATCTCAACGTCGAACTCCTGGAGGAGGAGTATCCACCGTATGAGTCTTGGCTTTGTATCTTTCTTTGCCATGAGATATTTTAAGGCGGTATGGTCAGTGTAAACCACAGTCTTGCTCCCAAAGAGTTAGGAGCGAAATTTCTCAAGGCAAACACCACGGCAAGAAGCTCCTTCTCCGTGGTTGTGTAGTTGATCTGCGGCCCAGTGAGGGTCTTCGATGCATAGTAGGTGATGAAGCTTTCCTTTCTAATTTTCTGCCCAAGCACCGGGTGTAATATCCCACAGTTTTAATGTTTAATTACGATAATATAAATCGTAATTAGGGTTTTAAATTCGATAATTAAATCTAATTAGTCAACGCTCGATTTTTACTAAGCATAATTTAATAATGTCTGTGACACATTCACTGACACTTAGTGAATTAAGGAATATAGTTTTTGATATTCCGTCGAACGTATGTTTCCAACGTCGATAAAATTCGACAGTTAAACCTTACGATATTTTCTAAGCATCGAGACTTAGAATTCGAATTCCCTATTATTATAGGAGTAAATGAAGTGATTCTAATTCATTTACAAACGTTTTAGAGATAATTCAACTATTGACGTTTTGAGACGGTTTAAACGTCAACGTTTAGAGACGATTCGATAATTCAGCCAAATGATCATGGAATTATATTATTTAAATTCCTATGATTATTTTATGATATAAGATCATTATTTATCATCAAAATAATTCTAGAGAATTATGGAATAGAAATTTAACAATTTAGCCAATTTCGAAAACCCTAATATTCGAAATTAGGGTTTTGAAGTCTAAAATGGTTTTAAATATTTTTATATGATTTAATTCATCATATAAGACATATAATATGTCACATAATTATATATTAGCTATTTATTATAAGAAAATAAAATATATAGCATTATTGATATATATTGTTTTTGAAAATGTATATATAAGAGAAATTGGATTTAATTCCTATCCAAATGATGATGTATAGTTATAATTACATTTTGGAGATATTTTTAAAGATAATATAAGGTGTATTGCAACTTGCACAAGTGGGAGGGACACTTGTGCATAAGGGACGAAAATTTCACTTTTTTATAAGATATTATGAATAAAAATCTTGCTCTAATTAATGTAAGGATAAGATTATGATCTTATCACAATAATAGGTGTAAATTAGAGTTAGAATCCAATTTGAACAAGTAACCTATGCTTGGAACCTTGTGATAGCCGAAAATGACACATGTATATTATAAAGTTGTAATATAATTATTTTGTGACAAGTGTGATGCAAGTTGTTAATTAAGTGATAAGGTAACATGTTGAGGTGTATATGATAAGGATGAGTTGTAGGATAAGATAAGATTTTGTCCTCAAATGCAAGTGGGATAACAAGTGTACCTAGATATTTTCTAAGTAATAATTAACATCAAGTTGCCTAAGTCTATAAATACCACATGAAGCTCTTGATCCTCATTCACAACCTTAAAGTGACCGAAAAATATAGAGAGAAAAGAGAGTGTTCACCTTGTTCAATCCCAAACTTAGATCATATAAGCGTCGCGATCAAAATCCGTGCACCGATTAAAGGTTAGATCTCTTACGAGCTTCAGATATATCGTTAGAATTCATGTTATAAGCTTAGTTTATATGGGTGATTTTGAAAATCATGAGACTTGTGCCAATATGTTTAGATATTGTATTTATATGATGTTATTAAGCATGTAGTATAATTATATCACAAAATCAAGCATGATATTAAATTTTATATGTTGACCAAAACTTAAGGGTATGATATGTTGATGAGTATGATTTTTAATTGTTGATTTGAACATGAAATCATGATCTAGGGTATTAACTATGCTTGTATGATTTTATGTAGAATTTTTGGAACACTTTAATACATAAGTCTATGAATTTTGAAAATTAAAGAACATGATATTAGATTGTGATATAATCCATGTTTGAGTGTTATCATAACATATTGGAAGTGTAGAATCATAATATAGTGTTGAAGGAATTTATTGGATTTGTTAAAATTTATTGGACCTAAGTCCAAATTTTCAAAAGTGACTTAGGAAGATTAAATTCAATAGTTCACAATAAATAAAAATATGTTATAGTAAGGATGCTTATAGATGAGTATGTGTTATGTGATTTTATTGGAATTTTTGAAATTATTTGCTTAGTTTAAATATGGTTTCAAAACTATAGGTTATAAGTATTAATGTTATAAATTTATTTTATGAGATATAATTGCATAGTATGATCCAAAATGATGTTTTAAACATATTATGATTTTATGGGAATTTTTAAAACAAGAATTGCACATAAAATAATAGAATTACATAAAAGGAATTAAAAAGTCAAAATGTTGACTTTAGTCAAAATTGTTGACTAAATGTTGACCAAGTCAAAATTGTTGACCAAAAACGTTGACCAAGGTCAAATCACACGAAATTCGATAATACGCGATCTATGTGACGTAGTACGTTTAGTAACAATGTGACTTACGTTACGTAAGTACATTAAAACGTACATTATGTGCTAAAGAGATAGAATATCTCTTATATGATAAGTAAATTCATAATCAACATCATTTGATTAGGAAACGTCAGAATAAGTTCGACGTTAGGCCTATTTGATTCATAGGACGTTATAGATGATGTTCGTCTCTATCGAAACGTGACCAATGTACTAAAATAGTTCTTATGTTAAGGTGGGACGTGGACTTGAGCGTTGACGTTAGAAAGGAACTTTATTGAAAAGCTACGTACCAGGTGGGCTTTATTCGAAAACCCTTTTATTTACTTGTTTTCTGCAAATGAAAAGTATTTATTCTGATATTTCATTGAGAAATGATATGATTACACCCCAAAGTGTTTATATTTTTATGTATGATCTATCATGTTGTTGGGCAAGCCAACTATAAAAGTAAATCTGATTGTTGGTTCGCTACCAACGTATAATGATATTGATATGTGTGAGATGGTCGGTATGATGATATTGAAAGTTGTTGGTTCGCTACCAACGTAAGGCGATCATGTTATGTGTGGAGATGGGTGGTATGATGATATTGAAAGTTGTTGGTTCGCTACCAACATATGACGATCGTGTTATGTGTGGAGATGGCTGGTATGACGATAGTGAAAATTGTTGGTTCGCTACCAACGTATGATGATGTTATAAAGAAATTATAGTTGTTGGTTCGCTACCAACGTATGATGATGATATAAAGAAATTATAGTTGTTGGTTCGCTACCAACATATGATGATGTTATGATAATAATATATGAGAACTGATATGGATCATACAGACAGAAAATATGTCTGGCCAGACGACTTTTGAAAGTAAAAGAATATATTTTAGTAAGCACGAGCATTTCAAACAAAACCTCGTGTGTTACTTATGGGGCAGTGTAATTTAAAGAAAATGTTTTGGCAATGAGCCCACTGGGTGCATTATTGTACTCAGCCCTGCAATTTGTTTTTAAATGTGCAGGTTGAGCTAAGGATGGGATGGAGGTGTGTTGAGCAGTTGGATCTTTTGTCACCAATTAGTTAAACCTTGGATACACATCGTCACATGTGTACTCCACATGCTTCAACAAAGTACCTTAAGTTATGTTTTGAATTTGTACCTCATTTCCTTGAGACAAGTTGAACCCTCTTGTTAAAGGTCCGAATGATCCATTTAGATGTAAGTTATATACATTATATTAAATGACATGAAGTCTTGAAAGTTCACTCATTATATGCCTCACAATCTCATAGTTAGTTATCTTTCATGGTGTTAATCCCCGTTGTTAGTAACAGTACCCGTTAATCCGTACTTTGGTTTGGCGGTACATTTACAGAGTGGTATCGAGCTGGTCATCCTTTGAACCTAAAACCTTCTTTCTTTCAAAAGTTAAGTCTAGATTGATTCACTAGACTTCTAGAAGATCAGCCGACTATGCTCAACACTCCATCACATCAAGCTCAACCGGGGAAAAGGTAAATGATTTTCTCACGCTTTGAGAATGAGGATAAGCGGTTTGAAAGTTATTAAAGTGAATTGATTTTCAAGAAAACGAAAGTTTTGAAATAAAGAGATTCGAAGAATATGCGGTATGGGACCGCATATTCAAAGAAAACAAAGGATTCCAGGATATCTGGTATGGGATGTATATTCATGGAAAACTCAAAGGTTTGATGTGCATTGAGTAAATGATTTTCTCGGTTTGAAAGTGAAAATTTGAAAGAAAATGCCCCTTTCTCAAAGTTTTGAAATGAAAAGTTTGAAAGTGAAAATGATGTATTCAAAGAGATGAAATTTATGAGAATTTGCTGAAGAGAAAGTTTTTGCAAATATTGCAAATAATGTTTTGAGAAGAGTTAAGAATGATAGTTATGAAAATCTCTTTAAAAGACAATTATGAAAGTCTTGTAAAGATGTTTATGTTACAGAGAAGGTGATATGAGAAAGAGAAGAGTAGTATGAAGGGGTGTTGACATTGTTATGTCAAAAGAGAAATGTTTGAATTCATGGAATTCAATGAGATTTATGAACAGAGTTATGTTATGTTTGGAAAGTGGACATTGATATGTCAAAAGTGTTATATGTTGAATTTTTGAAATTCAAAGAAAGCATGAGTTATGTTACAGTTTTGAAATGTTTATTTCAAATTTCAAAGTTATTTCACCGATGAGTATGATATCCCAAAGAACATAGCCGTGATAAGAAGCATGATCACTTATCGCGAGAACATAGAAGTAAGAATCCGAGAACTTTAGTTCCTTTCGAGTCTGAAAGTAAGTATCGACATGAGAACAAGAATAAAGATCGGTGAAAACATTACGAGTTTTCAAAGCGAGAAGAAAAGAAGTATAAAGTGAAACCCGACGGCATTTTTATGCTCGACTTCAGCATCGACCTTGCCAACTTCGACTTTGGCGTCGACCTCTTTGATTTAGACCTTAGCAATTCGATTCGACCTTGGCTGCTGATCTCGGCGCCAGCAAAACTGTCTTCTTGCATGTTTTAATTTTAGCTCGTTCTCTCTTGTTTGAACTCCGATTCATGAGCGGTTTTACTCACGTACTCCTGTAACAGAGTACTATATTTCTTATGAAGGACCGAATCCTTGGTTCCTTCTTCAGAATTCGTGAGAATCAGTTAAAGACTAGTCCTATGATGTTCATAGAACGAAAACCTTATAGTATAGCAAGAATAGTAGAATGCTGCTAGAAAGTGAGATTCCCAGTAGTACAAGAAGAGCTATGACGTACGTAAGAACCTTTGTTGATGACCTACTACGAGTTGTATAAGGTTTCAAGTTCTACTCAATTTCTGTCATCGAGTTTAACTCTATGACCTAGTTCCAATTGAGAAATCACTTGCGTTTCTCACTTTTCTCTGAAAAAAAGTTTGCAAAACAAAAATTTTATACAGTGTTTTTGAAACCAAGCCTTGTGTAACTGAGAAAGTATTTGTGACGGGTCTGGCCACCCCATATGACCAAAGAAATCTCAGTAGTCGTCATTCTGGTCTTCGGACCCTATATCCCAATTATTCAGTTCAAAGAGTATATTGATTCAAACCTTAAGGATTGTCATCATGAGTTGTAAACCCATACTTCTTTTCAATTGTCATGATGAATTTTTCTTCGAAGCTTGAAACCAATAAGTATAAGATAGATTGACTTATCTTGTCACCTAAGTTTTCGAATCAATAGAGTGATAGATATCAAGTATGATGTAAAGAAATTTTCGATGAGATAAGATATATTCTCTCCAATGGTGCACATTGATGCATTGACCCTTGATGGGCTTTACAGAGATGAAGGATAACAGTAAAGTTGTACCTCCATATGAGGGTTATGATGATTAAGTCATGAATAAGATACTCTTTAGCATTGATTGTAAGAATAGAAGTAAAGGAAAGTATATGATATTCTTGGGATATAACCCCCTCCTATTTACGTCATAACGAGAAAGATTATAACTTATTTGAGAGATAGTTGTTTGTCCTTAAGACCTCGTTAATAGGTTGGACATGTCTAAGGTATGGAGGTAGATGAAACTCATTTCATGAGTATACAAGGAATGAAAGCATCTCCATTAATAAGCCTCTCGTTTTATCCCTAAATCAATAAGACTATGCGTGAGCGGATCTAATTCCGAATATTTGAGACGTTGGTTAAACCAATGATAGTAAGAAACGATGAATCACAATCAATGAGATGTACAAACAGATAAGCTATCCCTAGTGTTTAAACCAAGTATGGGAAAGATAGCCCAAAGTTGAGATATGGTAAGGAGGCGCTTATGCTGAAGATTAAGATAAAGGGAACAAGCGTATTGCCCTATATGACGACCCTAGATGGGATTTGTGACAAGACAAGCATGAAAAAGAGTGAATGTTTTTACTAAAGATATTTTAGACTAAGATTGCATAAAGATGTTTTATAGATTGCGATAAATGCTAACTACATTCTTGCATTACCAGAATGCCGCCCAGACACGAACCTGAACAAGGTATTCAAGGGCGCGGAAGGGGACGAGGTAGGGGAAGAGGCCGTATTCCACGGGCCGAAAGTGAAGAAATACCAGTACCACCCCCACCTCCACCCGACCAAAGAATAGAGGAAATGTTTCTTAGGCGTAACCACCATCTTTTAACGGAAGGAAGTCCCAAGATCTTTGAACAATGGGTTAGAGCAATAGAAAGGATTTTGATTTCCTCCATTGCTGTGCAAGAAAGATTATCTTGTGTCACCTTTCAACTCACCGGACCGGTAGATTTCTGGTGGGAAGCTAGGAAGAAGACTATAACCCCAGAACGAATGGAATATTTCACCTGGGAAGACTTTAAAACGGAAGTGTACGAAAAATACATTCCGAAGAGCTATAGAAAGAAGAAAGAGGTTGAGTTCTTCAACCTAAAGCAAGATAGAAAGTCTGTAACAGAGTACGATCGCATTTTCTGCGATATGTCAAGGTATGCCCCAGATTTAGTAAATACTGATATGAAAATGGCAGAAAAGTTTAGATCCGGATTGAGACATGAGATAAAGATGTCTCTGGAAAGTCATGGCGACTTAACCTACACTGAAGCTCTTAGTCGAGCTTTTGACATCGAGGCAGCAATGCCTGAAGATAAGCCTACACCCCCTCAGTCACAGAATGTTGATGACAAAGGAAAGAGGAAATGGGAAGACAATTTTAAGAATAACTTCAACCGGGGAAATTTTGGCAACACAAACAATCAAAGGCCATGGAAAGGTAACATGGTACCCCAAGGACAAGGTTGGAGGAGACCAGTGTTTTCTCCACCCGTGGAAGGTCCACCAGAACAAATAAGGACAAATCCTTGCCCAAAATGCAATAGAATGCACAGGGGTATATGTATATGGGAAATGTTAAGTGTTATAAATGTGGCGTGAAGGGCCACTATGCGAATGAATGCCGAGAGTGCGTCCGATAAGAATGGTAAGGCCAAATCAACAAAGCCAAATCCGAAGAACTCAAAGCTATACAAGATCCGGCCCGATGAGCCAAGGCAACCAAGGCGATAACAACAATGACAAGCACCCCGCCAACGACAACCAGCCCAGGCGAGCCTATCGCTAAATCAAGGATGGAGCGAACAAACCCGTGGAAACCTGGCGGTGTGAAAACTTCTCAGCGTACCTATAGTACCTTAGTTCGGAGGACGTCCTTTATAATCTTTCATCGCAAAAGCATGCGTAGATATATTAGAACCTAAATCTGAATAAGCGAATCAGGAAAGGAGAATCTTTCACCATAGGAGAAATTATGATAGTCAGACATGTTTGCTCGAACTTAGACTTGAATCTGGAATCACTAGAGATCTAGCGAATCACTTTAACATAGTACCTATGTGAAACATAGATATAACCATAAGAATGGATTGGTTAATCAAAAACCATTCTGCGACCCGTCAAAAAAGGGAAAAATCGTTTCATTTCTCCGGTCAGAAGCTGCGAATTTCTATGAAATCAACTTAGGAAGGAAAATTCCGACCATATCCACACTATAAACAAGGAAAATATTAAAAAGGGATGTTAAGTATTCCTTGTTTATCCAAGCAAAGAGGAAGAGCGGAATTTAAGGTACAAGTTAAAAATGTACCCAAAATGGCTTTCCAAACAAGATAAGGCTACTATGAGTTTATAGTTATGAACAACTAATTGCGCCAGCCGTATTCATGAACCTCAAAAATCAAGTGTTCCGCGCATACTAAGACAAATTGTCTTAAATCCTCATAGATGATATCCCCACCTATAAGAAGGGAAGAAAAGAGTATGAAGAACTCATGAGAAACTATCTTGCTAACATTAAGAGTCAAATAGATTTTCACCAAGTTTATTTAAGGTGAATTCGGCCTAAAGAAGTAATATTCCTTAGACACATTGTGTCTTCAGAAGGAATCCATGTGGATCTGGCAAAAGTTAAAAGCAATGCAAGGTTGAAAGTAATCAACAACCCAAATGAGATTGAGAGTTTTATAGAATTGGTTGACTGTAATCGGAGATTCATTGAAGACTCTCTAAGATAATAAGGCCAATAACGCAGCTACTCCAAATAGAAATCAAACTTACATGGACCAGTAAATGTGATGCCGCGTGCTAAAGTAAGGAAGATAATAAGCCATGCATCACAACGACTTAAAACTAGCAGCAGTAAAACAAATTAAGATTTTAAGAACATCACTTCCATAAAGTGAAGTATGAGATCTTCATAGATCATAAAGAGTCTAAAATACTTCTCCGAGCAAAGAGACTTGGAAATGAAGTGGAAAAGATGGCTCGAATTAGTAAAAGATTACGAGGGTGATATAAATTATCACCTATGAAAGGGTAATATAGTAACTAATGCTCTATGCTATAAAGATCAGTCTAAGTGATGATGGATCTTTGGAGAAAAGGAAAAACTCATCAAAGAGTTTAAGAAGAGGAAGATAGAAATTGTCGAACATCGTTTCAATTGCCTGTAAGTGAAGACATTGTATTAATAATCCTATGGGATAACGTAACAATAGATTTCAAGTTAGAATTACCAAAGTCAAAAGATAACACTACTATATGGGTAGTAGTGTATTGACTTACCAAAGATGTTCAGATCATACCTATTTAGGCTATACATGGGTCTAATAAGTTAACCCGATTAATTACAAAGGAAATTGTGCAAAGGTTCTAGGGTTACCTTCGGACTACGAATTGGCTTATAAAAAAAAAAAAAATAATAAAAATAAAAAATAAAAAAATTGAGGTACAAGTTGGAAACGTACTTTTCCACTTATTAAGTTTACCTACGACAATAACTGTCGATCAACATAGCCCATGTGAGGCATAGTATAAAAGAAAGTATCGATCATCTCTTTAGTGAGATGAAGAAAGTAAGAGGAAAGTTTTAAAGCCAATTCTGTGAAAGGAATGAATGAGATGTTTGCCAAATTAGGCAAAGAAACTCATGATAGGCAAAAGTCTTACGCTGATATGCGTAGATATGAGCTGCATTTTTATGCAGAGATAAAGCGTTATTTATGTTACTTCATTGAAAAGAATTTCAATGTTTGAAGAAAAAGGAAGTTGAGATTACGTTTTATAGGACCTTGCGAGATCCTAGAAATGATAAGGCCTAGTAGCCTATAGATTAATATTTCCACCAAGTTTGGGGAATACACAGGATGTTTTCCACGTGTTACAGTTAAAGAAATTACGATATGGTCCAAATTACATGACCATCATGATGAAGTTATTCTTAAATCAAGATATAAGCTATGAGAAAGAATATGCGATTGTTTAATCGTCAGATTCAACGGTTAAGAAAGAAACTTATACCGTTGGTGAAAGTCCAATGGAGAGACCATGGACAAAAGAAAGTGACGATGAAACTTGAGATTGTTACAGTTCAAAGATACCGTACTTTTCTACGGTATGCAAATTTTGAGGACGAAATTTATTTTAAGGGGGGTAGGATGTAATATCCCGCAGTTTTAATGTTTAATTACGATAATATAAATCGTAATTAGGGTTTTAAATTCGATAATTAAATCTAATTAGTCAACGCTCGATTTTGACTAAGCATAATTTAATAATGTCTGTGTGACATTCAACGACATAGTGAATTAAGGAATATAGTTTTGATATTAAAATCGAGCGTATGTTTCCAACGTCGATAAAATTCGACAGTTAAGCCTTACGATATTTTCTAAGCATCGAGACTTAGAATTCGAATTCCCTATTATTATAGAAGTAAATGAAGTGATTCTAATTCGTTTACAAACGTTTTAGAGATAATTCAACTATTAACGTTTTGAGACGGTTTAAACGTCAACGTTTAGAGACGATTCGATAATTCAGCCAAATGATCATGGAATTATATTATTTAAATTTCTATGATTATTTTATGATATAAGAGTATTATTTATCATCAAAATAATGCTAGAGAATTATGGAATAGAAATTTAACAATTTAGCCAATTTAGAAAACCCTAATTTTCGAAATTAGGGTTTTGAAGTCTAAAATGGTTTTAAATATTTTTATATGATTTAATTCATCATATAAGACATATAATATGTCACATAGTTATATATTAGCTATTTATTACAAGAAAATAAAATATATAGCATTATTGATATATACGGTTTTCGAAAATGTATATATATGAGAAATTAAATTTAATTCCTATCCAAATGATAATGTATAGTTATAATTACATTTTGGAGATATTTTTAAAGATAAGATAAGGTGTATTGAAACTTGCACAAGTGGGAGGGACACTTTTGCATAAGGGACGAAAATTTCACCTTTTTATAAGATTTTATGAATAAAAATCTTGCTCTAATTAATGTAAGGATAAGATTATGATCTTATCACAATAATAGGTGTAAAGTAGAGTTAGAATCCAATTTGAACAAGTAACCTATGCTTGGAACCTTGTGATAGCCGAAAATGACACATGTATATTATAAAGTTGTAATTTAATTATTTTGTGACAAGTGTGATGCAAGTTGTTAATTAAGTGATAAGGTAACATGTTGAGGTGTATATGATAAGGATGAGTTGTAGGATAAGATAAGATTTTGTCCTCAAATGCAAGTGGGATAACAAGTGTACCCTAGATATTTTCTAAGTAATAATTAACATGCAAGTTGCCTAAGTCTATAAATACCACATGAAGCTCTTCAATCCTCATTCACAACCTTAAAGTGACCGAAAAATATAGAGGGAAAAGAGAGAGTGTTCACCTTGTTCAATCCCAAACTTAGATCATATAAACGTCGCCGATCAAAATCCATACCGATTAAAAGGTTAGATCTCTTACGAGCTTCGTATATACGTTAGAATTCATGTAATAAGCTTAGTTTATATGGGTGATTTTCGAAAATCATGAGACTTGTGCCAATATGTTTAGATATTGTATTTATATGATGTTATTAAGCATGTAGTATAATTATATCACAAAATCAAGCATGATATTAAATTTTATATGTTGACCAAAAACTTAAGGGTATGATATGTTGATGAGTATGATTTTTAATTGTTGATTTGAACATGAAATCATGATCTAGGGTATTAACTATGCTTGTATGATTTTATGTAGAATTTTTGGAACACTTTAGTACGTAAGTGTATGAATTTTGAAAATTAAAGAACATGATATTAGATTGTGATATAATCCATGTTTGAGTGTTATCATAACATATTGGAAGTGTAGAATCATAATATAGTGTTGTAGGAATTTATTGGATTTGTTAAAATTTATTGGACCTAAGTCCAATTTTCAAAAGTGACTTAGGAAGATTAAATTCAATAGTTTACAATAAATAAAAATTATGTTATAGTAAGGATGCTTATAGATGAGTATGTGTTATGTGATTTTATTGGAATTTTTGAAAATTATTTGCTTAGTTTAAATATGGTTTTCAAAAACTATAGGTTATAAGTATTAATGTTATAAATTTATTTTATGAGATATAATTGCATAGTATGATCCAAAATGATGTTTTAAACATATTATGATTTTATGAGAATTTTTAGAACAAGAATTGCACATAAAATAATAGAATTACATAAAAGAAATTAAAAAGTCAAAATTGTTGACTAAATGTTGACCAAGTCAAAATTGTTGACCAAAAACGTTGACCAAGGTCAAATCACACGGAATTCAATAATACGCGATCTATGTGACGTAGTACGTTTAGTAACAATGTGACTTACGTTACGTAAGTACATTAAAACGTACATTATGTGCTAAAGAGATAGAATATCTCTTATATCATAAGTAAATTCATAATCAACATCATTTGATTAGGAAAAGTCAGAATAAGTTCGACGTTAGGCCTATTTGATTCATAGGACGTTATAGATGATGTTCGTCTCTATCGAAGCGTGACGATGTACTAAAATAGTTCTTACGTTAAGGTGGGGCGTGGACGGCGTTGGCGTTAGAAAGGAACTTTATTGAAAAGCTACGTGCCGGTGGGCTTTATTCAAAACCCTTTTATTTACTTGTTTTACGCAAATGAAAAGTATTTATTCTGATTTACATTGAGAAATGATATGATTACCTACCCAAAGTGTTTATGTTTTTATGTATGATCCTATCATGTTGTTGGGCAAGCCAACTATAAAAGTAAATACAGTTGTTGGTTCGCTACCAACGTATAATGATATTGATATGTGTGGAGATGGCTGGTATGATGATATTGAAAGTTGTTGGTTCGCTACCAACGTAAGACGATCATGTTATGTGTGGAGATGGCTGGTATGATGATATTGAAAGTTGTTGGTTCGCTACCAACGTATGACTATCGTGTTATGTGTGGAGATGGCTGGTATGACGATAGTGAAAATTGTTGGTTCGCTACCAACGTATGATGATGTTATAAAGAAATTATAGTTGTTGGTTCGCTACCAACGTATGATGATGTTATAAAGAAATTATAGTTGTTGGTTCGCTACCAACATATGATGATGTTATGATAATAATATATGAGAACTGATATGGATCATACAGACAGAAAATATGTCGGCCGCATTTATTTTTGAAAGTAAAAGAAAATGTTTTAGTAAGCACGAGCATTTCAAACAAAACCTCGTGTGTTACTTATGGGCGATGTAATTTAAAGTAAATGTTTTGGCAATGAGCCCACTGTGCATTATTGTACTCACCAAAGCATATTTGTTTTAAATGTGCATGTTGAGCTAAGGATGGGATGGAGGTGTGTTGGCGGTTGGATCTTTTGTCACCAATTAGTTAAACCTTGGATACACATCATCACATGTGTACTCCACATGCTTTCCGCAAAGTACCTTAAGTTATGTTTTGAATTTGTACCTCATTTCCTTGAGACAAGTTGAACCCTCTTGTTAAAGGTCCGAATGATCGATTTAAATATGTAAGTTATATACATTATATTAAATGACATGAAGTCTTGAAAGTTCACTCATTATATGCCTCACAATCTCATAGTTAGTTATCTTTCATGGTGTTAATCCCGTTGTTAATGTGATGCATCTTAATCCGTACTTTGGTTTGGGGGCTGTTACACCGGACAACAACAGATCCTTTAGCATCGCATATCACCAAAGGCATGCCCCATTCGGGTGGCCTTATGATGGGCGCCGTGACAAGGTGCTCCTTCAATATCGGAAGGCTTCTTTACATGCATCGTCGAACTCCCACGGTACATCGTTACGGAGAGGCGGTGCATCGGTTGTGCTATCTTGGCAAAGTCCTTGACAAACTACCGATAGAATCGGTGTGGCGAAGGAATTCCGCAATGCTTGATGTTGGTGGGATAAAGCGACAGCTATGATCTCCACCTTGGCTTTGTCTACCTCAATGCCCTTCTCGGAGATAACATGCCCAAGGAAAATTCCTCCTTGACCATGAGTGGCATTTCTCATAATTCAAAGACAAGGTCCTTCTCCACGCACTCTGAGAACTAACTCAATATGCTCTATGCCTTCGGTTAAACATCTTGCCATAAGCAAGAAAATCATCCATGAACACCTCAATGCATTGCTCAAGCAAATCAGAAAATATACTCATCATGCATCTTTGAAATGTCCCTGGGGCATTGCTTAAACCAAATGGCATACGATGATATACAAATGTGCCAAACAGGCAAGTGAATGTAGTCTTATCTTGATCTTCTAATGCCATACAAATTTGCATATATCTAGAGTAGCCATCAAGGAAACAGAAATACCAGTTCCCGGCGAGTCTCTCAAGCATCTGGTCAATGAACGGTGGGAGAAGTGATCCTTCCTGATCACCTTGTTGAGTTTTCTGTAGTCGATGAAACCTTTCATCTTGTCTAGAGTCTCATCGCGACCAGTTCCTTGCCTTCATTCTCGACCACCTGTACGTCGGATTTCTTTGGAACGATGTGGATCGGGCTGACCCACCGGCTATCCGAGACTAGGTAAATGAGGCCCAACTCAAGGAGTTTGAGTATCTCCACCTTGACAACTTCTTTCATCATCGGGTTGAGCTTCCTCTGGGGGTCTCTGACCGGTATGGCATCGTCCTCGAGCAAGATGTAGTGTTGGCAAACAGTAGGGCTGATGCCCTTGAGGTTGGCTAAGGTCCAACCGACGGCCTCCTTGTACTTGCTTAAGACGGCTCTCGTCTCTTTTTCTTCTTTGATCGTCAGCTTGGAGCTTATGATTACTGGCAACGTCTCGTTGGCTCCGAGGTAGATGTACTTCAAGTGCTTCGGTAGGCGTTTGAGCTCTAGCTTGGGGGCTTTCTTCAAGATAGGTTGCATCCTTTCCTTGCCATGCACTAGCTGTGATCGATAGCTTGGTTGATCGTCCCTGTTTTGGTCAACTTCTATCTCAAGCACTTCGGTTGCCTCGATCTCCTCCTTGTCGAGATACTCTAGGTCTTCAGTGTGTCCTTGGATGACTCTATCGTACACGTCCTTGATCACCACGTTGGCAGAGTATCTCTCAACATCTTTCTCAGTGAGACTGACGAAATCTACCATCTCGGTGTCGATCGGAAATTGCTCTACTTTGCAGATGTCAAAGGTTACCGTCTCGCCAACGAATTGGCATGTGAGCTTCCCCGTATCGCAATCGATTAACGTTCGGGCCGTCTTGAGAAATGGCCTGCCTAGCAGCATGAGCTGCTTCTTGCTCCGGGTACTGCCCATATTTAGAACATAGAAGTCGGTTGGGAAAATAAGGTCCTGCACCTTGACGAGCACATCCTCAACGATCCCTTCAGGATAGACACTCGACTTGTCTGCCAGCTGAATCTCAACACAAGATGGTCGGAGTGATCCAAGTTTCAACTCTTGATAGATAGATATGGGCATCACGGATTGATGCCCCGAGATCGAGCATAGCTTAGTATATCCTCGTTGTCCCGATCACACAAGGTATATAGAACATCCCAGGATCGGTACACTTGATTGGGAGGTCTCGCTTGAGCATGGTTGAGACATTCTCCCCCATCTGGAACTTGGCATCGTATGTGTACTTGACTCTCTTGGTACACAGCTCTTTGAGGAACTTGGCACACCTCGGCATCGAGGTCAAAGCAGTGATCAAAGGTATGTTGATCTCTACCTTTTTAAAGATCTTGATCATCTCATTCATCTCTTTAGCTTCTTTGTCCCTTGCCAACCTTCTTGGAAAGGGAGGTTGATCGACAAAATTTGATCGCACGAAAATAACGCGCGATGTATGGTAAGTCGAGTATCGTATCCACAGGGATTACAATCCGAAAACACAGAAGCTAACTCTCTAATCTTTCATCATTATCCAAGCAACAGAATATGATTTGAAAGGTTTTAGGGCTTCGGATACTAAATCCAAAGCAAAGGTAACAACTTGAAAATAAACAAAGGCAATAAATACTCAAAGATGAATATAAGAGATAAAGACTAACCCTAGGGATGCACTAATCCTATCCACAACGATGTTTATCCTGCTTATTATTAACCGTTTTAATCCAGACAAGATGGAAGATCACATATGTAGCCAACAACTTCAGTTACGACAATTGTGACAGTTGATTACTAACTTTCCCTATTATCATATTCGTCTAGAGGAAAATAAGCAACTCAAAAGGATCACAAAGAATATGATTCCTACGAATGTTCCTATCTCGATTCGACTCAAGGCTTATCCGTATCATGCATTCAAGATCGATTGACAATTAAAGCATTACGTAATTAATCGGCAACTATGATATGCATCAAGATTGATCGAAATCAACACATATAATTAAGCACCAAGAATCATGAATCAATGCACGGAAGGTAAATAACAATAGCAAGAATCACAACATATAGGATAGAATCATGCAAACCCTAGGATTAGAACAGAAATTAGCTAGACATAAATAACGAAATTAAATATGAAATAATCATAAAAATATGAATTAAATAATTCAAACCCGTAGGAAAACGTCTGAGAACAATGGTTGGGTTCGTATCCAAACCCAACGAAAAATGGGAAAACGATGGAATTTGTTCGGACAAAAGCGTTCCGAAGTGTTAACAATGCGTAGAACTAATGTAAAACAATGAAAAACTAAAGCTAGAATGAATCTAAATCAATGCTAGAGCAAAAATAAGGAAAAATAATGAAAAACTGGATAAAAACGTGTAAAAACAGGTATGGGGAAGGTTGGGGCGCGAGGGGTCGAAGCCCTATTTATAGATTTAGGGTGAAAACCCAAATTTTTGCGTCTGCCGCCTCTCTTTGTGGCCGAGCTAGCGGTCGCGAGCTCGGTCGCGAGGCATCATTCTCGTCTCGGCCATCCTTCATTCTCTCGGCTGGGCGCGAATCCACTTGCCTCGTGGCCACACCTCGCGGTCGCTAGGTGTGGTCGCGTCGTACATAATATCGTCGCGGGCACGTCTCGCGGCCGCTGGGAGTGCTCGCGTGCTCTGGCGTCCTCTCGCGTGTGCTGGTGTTTCTTCGTGGCCGACCTAGCGGTCGCTAGGTCGGTCGCGAGCCTTCGGCTGTGGGCATCTGCGCTCTCGCGCGCGCGAGTGAATGTTCGCGGTCTGGCTAGCGGCCGCTAAGACGGTCGCTAGTCCCTCCTTTTTGCCCTCGTCTGCTCGTTCTTCGTTCCATGCTTCGGTTTTCAACTTATAAGCCTACAAATCACCAAAACGGAACCAAAGAGCAGTATCTTCCAAAAATATGTAAAAGCATTGAGGTCCAAGACATAAACGCACTTTATCGATCTAAAATCATCTTTAAAACCAACAATAAGCGTGTAAAATGCGTTTATCAACCCCCAAACTTAAATCATTGTTTGTCCTCAAACAAAAACAAGACCAAAAGAAAGAGACACAAAACAGGATCAACGAAAGTCGGCAAGGTGATTAACCAATAGAGCCTCGTAAATATCTCAAAGCTCAAAAATCATTAGTGCACACGACGACATTAGTCAACTCGACAATGTACAACCATTGAAAGCAAAAATCTCATTCAATTCAACCCTCACAATGGCATGTGTGGAAAATATAGAGTACACTCAACTCATAAAGAAATAAGGGACATGTATGCACTCAATAATCAATGCAATGCAATGCAAAAATCTCACCATAGGCTTTCCATTTCTCTAATATCTCCACCACGTCAAATGCATTCAAATTAGGATCAAAAAGGACTTTTCATAGGTTGTATTGTAGGCACATTGGTTAAGGTAGGATAATATATGGCTAAGTGACTCAAATATATTCCAAGTACTTCCATCTCTATAATCATCTCATATGGACTTTGTCCATTTCCTTTTCCTTTCCAACATGCTATTTCAACATTTATTCACTCAAGGTACCATATACTTTGATAATTGACTTCCTTTATGCTCATACTATTCACAAAATTTTTCTTTTCTTGGCTTTGTAATAGAGCTTATAGGGTCTATTCTTTTTCACACGGGTACCATACTTTATCTTTTATCCCCACTTTGCATATCAAAACAAATTTTTCTCCCATTTGATTCCCATATCCATCCTCACCTCCTATCATCCGGTTAACAAAAGAATAAGGTCTAATAAAGGCTCAAAGAATGCGACAAATGGTATATATCATTGGGCTAGTGTTTGGGTAAATATATGGTTTAACAAAGATGGCCTTTTATCCTTTCCATATTCAAAACACATATTGTAGCCTCGACACAGAAAAACGGCAAGTTCTAGAAGATAATTACATGCACGATATCACACAAATAAAAGAAACTGTAACAAGATGTGTATACAGTGAAGCTCAAGTCTCACGATTTTAGCAAATGGTTAAAAACAACAAGCTAAGCAATCTCAAGTTATCCATGCGTCATTTTCTAACATATCATGTGCACTATCACATATTTAACAGAAAATTTCTATCATCATTGGCTACATGGATTAACACATTCCACTTCAACTCGTTGATCGACCGACACAACAAAAACACAAAAGACACGACAAAAGCCCCAACATAAATAACTTAACAAAACAACGCAAAACATAAAAAAGACTCTCAACCACATCACACTCGACCACTCCCCCCAAACTTATTGTCAACAGTGTGCAATGGAGACAATAATGTTTGCAGAAGAGAGTGATTGGGAGAGATCTTACCTCAAATGTCTCGCTACTCCGGCGGTGGATAGAATCCTCGCCATTGATGATATACCTTGGGACTTAAAAACAAACAAACAAGACAGAGCAAAACAAAGAAAACAAGCAAAACAAAACGAAAAACACAAAGCACGTAAAAACGTTGGGTTACCTCTAAACCAGTGCTTGATTTTCCGTTGCTAGCTCGACGTTATCTCTCATCAATCAGGCGATTTGACAAATTGACAACAGACCACCAATTGGCATAAGAATGGCTTCCACTGAGCTTGAACGAATCACTCGGATTTTTATGCCGAGTCCACTTCTTCCTTGCAGCATGCTCGTCGACTGATCGGTTGGCTTCAAGTGCGAGACTTGACTAGCAGTAGCAGTAGTGATCGAATAACAATTTTTAGGCTCGGAACTGTCGTGTTGCTTGATGGCGTCATATATTGAAATCTTTAGCTCCTCATCATTGACACGAAACGTGAGGTCACCTTCCTGCACATCAATCAAAGCACGACCAGTTGCTAGACCCAAGATTAGTGGTTGATGTTTAAATTCGGGTATGTCTAATATAACAAAATCAGCAGGAAAGACAAAGTCCCGAATTCTTACCAACACGTCTTCAACAATTCCCTTAGGATATGTGACTGACCTATCAGCCATCATCAGTGATATCTTTGTTGGCTTCATCTTCCCTAGCTCCAGGCGGTTGAATACATTCAGCGGCATCAGATTGATGCTTGCTCCTAAATCGCACAACACATTGGGGAATGTGTGCTCAGCAATCTCGCACTCCAGTGTGAAGCTCCCCGGATCTTTCTGCTTGAGAGGCAACTTCCGTTGTAAGATGGCACTGCATTCTTCAGATAGGTTAATTTTTTCAAATTTACACAATTTCTTTTTGCTTGCTAATGCATCTTTCAGAAACTCACATATCCCGACATGTTTCGGAGCGCTTCAAAGAGAGGCAAATTGATATTCACTTTCTGAAATATCTCTTTGAATCTGTTGAACTCCTCGTCATATTTCGACTTAGCTAGTCGACTTGGAAACGAAATCGGAGGAGTGTACGTCGGAAATTTCGACTCTGGGCATCCCTCGCGGCCATCCTCGTATTCGCGAGGACGGTCGCTAGGGACCGCAGCTGCTTTGACCGTCTTCCTCACGTCTGGGCGCGCGGGTGCGAGCTCGTCCCCCTGGCTCTCTGCCTGATGTCTCGCGGCCGGGCTCGCGTTCGCGAGGTGATTTTCTTTCGCGGCCATGGATTCACTCGCGTGCTGTTCTGGAATACGGGCTGTGTGATGTCTCGCGACCGGGCTCGCGGTCGCGAGTTCGATCGCGAGGTGCTCTTCCGTTGCTCCGTCTTCGTCCGGGTGGGTCTGATATGCTTTTCCACTTCTCGTCTGGATGGCGAAGCACTGATTCTTTGGGTTCACTTCCGTATTACTTGGAAATTGGCCCGTCTTTGGCTATGCATTCTTTGGTGGCCATCGGATGATCGATTATCCAAATCTTCAAGTGTTTGCCCATGGCTGTCATGGTGGATTCGGATGTGCAATTTTACGAGTAGTGCTATTGATGAACGAGTTCTGTTGTGTGGCCATCGAATTCTGATTCGTCGTCATTTGTTGGTTGCTCACAACCAACTGCTGCATCAACTCCTCTAAACCCTGCTTCTTCGGCTCTTGGATCATACCATTCTACACAGCGAATCCTGCTGGAGGTTGTTGAAAGTTATTGGGGTTAGCATACGACAAGTTCGGATTATTCCTGTTGTTCGGATGGTATGCCGGATTTTCCCATTATTCCTCTGATTGACATAATTGACATCCTCTGTCTCGATCTGGCTCTTCAAAAGAGTGAACTTCTTCATAAGATCGTCATATTTCGAGTCACTCTCTACAGCAGCTGCTTTCACCACGGGCGTTCTCTCCATCGGCCATTGATAACTATTGGCCGCCATCTCTTCTATGATACGGCTGGCCTCCTCCACTCGACGGTTCAACAAGCATCCCCCTGCCGATGCATCTACAATGCTCCTCGTATGCAGCGTCAGCCCACTATAGAACTGCGTGATCTGTTGCTCTTTGGAAAATCCATGTTGTGGGCATCTTCTCAATAGGCCTCTGAATCTCTCCCATGCCTCAAATAGTGACTCGTCTACTTGTTGGCAAAAGTGGGAGATCTCAGATATGATCTTCTGTGCTTTGGCTGGCGGAAAGTATTTTGAAAGGAACTTCTCGCAAAGTTTCCCCCAGCTGTCTATCCCGGTTCGGTCCAGGCTCTTGAACCAATCTTTGGCCTGGCTGCGCAGAGAGAATCCGAACATGCGCATCCGAATTGTGTCTTGTGGTACCCCATTCTACTTGATGGTGTCACAAATATCGAGATAAGTCTCGAGATGGGCATTCGGATCCTCCGTGACTCCGCCTCAAACCGCTCTCCTTGCACCATCTTGATCGGGGCGGCTTTAATTCAAATTTGTTCGGCGTCCACGCAGGGCCCCATCCTCCTCCTTGAACTGCTCAAGGGAGGTCGGTATATAAAGTTCACCGGTCGTGTCTCTGGAACAGGTACAAGGAGACCCATATTCGCCATCTGGCGCTTCTTCTCTCTCGTCTCCTTCTCCTTTGGGAATTTTCGATCTCTGGGTCAAGATTTTGCTCAGGAGGTCCCCGAGACCTTGTGATCATAAACTACCTAGATAAAAAGAGAGAGCTTAACTTTGACAAGAATAAATAAATAATATAAATATATAACTTGAATTAATAACTCCAAATCATCAAATTATTCCTATGTGATCTTAACAATCCCCGGCAATGGCGCCAAAATTTGATCGACAAAATTTGATCGCACTAAAATAACGCGCGATGTAAGGTAAGTCGAGTATCGTATCCACGGGATTGCAATCCAAAAACACAGAAGCTAACTCTCTAATCCTTCATCAATATCCAAGCAACAGAATATGGTTTGAAAGGTTTTAGGGCTTCGGATACTAAATCCAAAGCAAAGGTAACAACTTGAAAATAAACAAAGGCAATAAATACTCAAAAGATGAATATAAGAGATAAAGACTAACCCTAGGGATGCACTAATCCTATCCACAACGATGTTTATCCTGCTTATTATTAACCGTTTTAATCCAGACAAGATGGAAGATCACATATGTAGCCAACAACTTCAGTTACGACAATTGTGACAGTTGATTACTAATTTACTGTTATATCTTTAGTGGAAAATAAGCAACTCCAAAAGGATCACAAAGAATATGCTTCCTACGAATGTTCCTATCTCAGTTACGACTCAAGGCTTATCCGTATCATGCATTCAAGATCGATTGACAATTAAAACTATTACGTAATTAACTGGCAACTATGATATGCATCAAGATTGATCAGAAATCAACACATATAATTAAGCACCAAGAATCATGAATCAATGCCTGGAAGGTAAATAACAATAGCAGGAATCACAACATATAGGATAGAATCATGTAAACCCTAGGATTATAACAGAAATTAGCTAGACATAAATAACGAAATTAAGTACGAAATAATCATAAAAATACGAATTAAATAGATCAAACCCATAGGAAAATGTCTGAGAACAATGGTTGGGTTCGTATCCAAACCCAACGGAAAACGGGAAAACGATGGAATTTGTTTGGACAAAAGCGTTCCGAAGTGTTAACAATGCGTAGAACTAATGTAGAACAATGTAAAACTAAAGCTAGAATGAATCTAAATCAAAGCTAGAGCGAAAATAAGGAAAAATAATGAAAAACTGGACAAAAACATGTAAAAATAGGTCTGGGGAAGGTTGGGGCGCGAGAGGGCGAAGCCCTATTTATAGATTTAGGGTGAAAACCATAATTTTTGCGTCTACCGCCTCTCTTCGCGGCCGAGTCGCGAGCTCGGTCGCGAGGCATCTTTCTCGTCTCGACCATCCTTCATTCTCTCGGCTGGGCGTGCGCATCCACTTGCCTCGCGGCCACACCTCGCGATCTCTAGGTGCGGTCGCATCGTACATAATATCGTCGCGGGCACGTCTCGTGGCCGCTGGGAGTCTTCGCGTGCTCTGGCGTCTCTCGCGTGTCTTGGTGTTTCTTGCGGCCGACCTAGCGGTCGCTAGGTCGGTCATGAGCCTTCTACCGGGGCATCTGTGCTGGCTCGCCGCCGAGTGAATGTTCATGGTCCGCTAGGCGGCCGCTAAGGCGGTCTCCTTTTGCCCTCGTCTGCTCATTCTTCATTCCATGCTTCGGTTTTCAACTTATAAGCCTACAAAACACCAAAACGGAACCCAAGAGCAGTATCTTCCAAAAATATGTAAAAGCATTGAGATCCAAGACATAAACGCACTTTATCGATCTAAAATCATCTTTAAAAACCAACAATAAACGTGTAAAATGCGCGTTTATCAGAGGTCTGATCTTGATCTCTGTCTTCTCTGCTACCTTGGGCAAGGAGGCCTTCACCTCGGGTTCAGGTTCCTTGACCAAGTCCTCTACTTCCTCGGTTAAGTCTTCTATCTCGACTGTCTCCTTGACTGGGCTTCCTCCCTGCTTGGCAAGTTCTTGCCGCTTCTCAAGTTGATTGCGTTGACGTGCGCATTGGGTAGGACTTGCACTTGAGCAGGAAGTGTCCCTTGCTTTTGGTTGATCTTTGAGATCTCTTGCGTCTAGGTGTTCAGCTGGGTCAGCACAGATTGCAGGACTCCTCTTGTCTCTATTTTAAACTTGTCGAGGTCTTGTACTATCCTCTCTTGTGTACCTCCTTGTCTGTGCACTATCTCGGCTAAAGATAGCCAAGCTTGAGGTGGGTTCTGCCCAGGAGGTGCTTGATAGTGTGTGCCTCCGTACCTCAAGTTCTCGTGATTTTTCCATGGTGGGTTGTACGGGTCGAAGCGGGGTTTCTGACCTTGAGCGTTTCCTCCAACACCGTTGTTGACATGCCCAAAGGCATTCACTACTTCTTCTTCGGCTACTTGTAGACATTCGTCCGTGTTGTGGGTGGTGGCAAAGCAAAGCTACACGCTTTGACATTCTTCTTGGCCATAGTGGGCCTCAACAAGACCATCATTTGTTTCATCATGGCCTTCATATCCTTCATGTCGGATCCGTCTGATGTGGTAGCTTCTTTGCTGGGCATCGTCTTGACCATTGCGTTGGCATCATCTCGAGACTCTTCAGCCAAGTCTGCGAGTAGTTTGAATTCCTCGCTGGGTTGTTTGTTGAGGATGGAACCTCCACACGCAGCACTCACAAGCTGCCTCTGAGTAGGTCTCAAGCCATTCACATAGTATTGAATCAAATCTTGATCAGAGATTTGATGGTTGGGACATTTTGCCAAGATGGACTTGAAACGACACCAATAGTCGTACACCATCTCACCATTTCCCATCTGGAAGGAACTCATCCTTTTCCTCACGCTTTGTATCCTTGAGATGGGATATTATCTCTCAAGGAACTTCTGTTGAAGCCCTACCCAAGTAGTGACACTACCCGTAGGCAAAGTGTACAGCCACTCTCGAGCACCGTCGTGGAGAGTGAATAGAAAGGATATGAGTCGGATGTACTCCTTCTTGACTTCATCCGCACACCACACCATTTCGAAGTCCTGGAGATGGTGCTGGGGGTCCTCTCCCGGCATATCGCTGAAACTTAGCAAGATCTGCATGGAAGAGTGCCTCAACTCCCAGTTGTCCTCGATCTCAGGCAAAGTAATGCCCAAAGGTCGGAGACTGTTGTTGTTCGGGAACATCATCTCCCACAGCGTCTGCTCTTCTTGAGGTGGTGGGTTTTGTGGATTCCTCTCCTCCATATTGTCTTGCCTCGGTACGTGCCTCCTCAAGACGAGAGCGTTTCTCCCCGGCCTGCCTCTCCTTCTCCGAATGGTTCTCTCAATCTCTGGGTCAAATAAGAGCTCTCCGTCCTTGCCTGCAAGGTTAGGTCGGAGCATGCAAAAACCAAACAAAAAATAAAAGATAAAAAAGTGAGTAACAACACTAGAATAGCGCAGCTCCCCAGCAACGGCGCCAATCTGACGACCGCCTGAAACCCGTCGTCAAATGTCCTAGGCGCGTCAAGATACTATTTATAATCTCCTTCAACTTGAACACATAGTTCCGTATATGGCAAGTTAAGGGGTCGAACCCAAGAGAGCTGGTTGTGTTGTAACTCGAGTTGTCACAGTTTGAGTAGGAGATTGCCCAGAGGGCAAGGTGTCGATCGGTGACGGTCTCGATGAAATGTCTTGAGAGATAGATCTTGAGCAGAAAGTAAACTGAAAACTAAACATAAGATAAAATTTAAATAACAAGTAGTTGGGCCATGGTTCCGCACGTTGAGATATTGTCAAGATGTCGGTCATAGGTTCAAGGGTTTTCACCATAAGTGTATGTTGTTGGTTAAAGGAACCAAGGGTAGCTACCCCTTTTTGGTCGTCACGTACACCAGGCCGCCCAGCCCCAGCTTGCCCTTAAGTTTTAGGACGAAGTAATGAGACCCCCTGCCTTGCCCCCTGATAAACGCGCATTTTACACGTTTATTGTTGATTTTTAAAGATGATTTTAGATCGATAAAGTGCGTTTATGTCTTGGATCTCAATGCTTTTACATATTTTTGGAAGATACTGCTCTTGGGTTATGTTTTGGTGTTTTGTAGGCTTATAAGTTGAAACCGAAGCATGGAACGAAGAACGAGCAGACGAGGGCAGAAATGAGGGCCTAGTGGTCGCTTCACGGCCGCTAGCGTGCCATGAACCATCCAAAGACGAGCGCAAGCGCATATATGCGCAACACCGTAGAAGGCTCACGACCGCCTAGCGACCGCTAGGTCGGCCGCGAGGAAAGCCCATGGCACGCGAGGAGTCCCAGCGGCCGCGAGAAGTGCTCGCGATGATTTTCCATGCGATGCGACCATAACTAGCGACCGCGAGGTGAGGCCGCGAGGTGAATCCGTGCGCGAGCGACCTGCCGAGAAGCGAAGATTGGCCGAGACAAAGTGTTCCCTCGTGACCGAGCTCATGACCATGAGCCCGGCCCGAGGCATGGTCACAGACTCAAAATTAGGTTTCACCTAATTCTATAAATAGGCATTACCCCTCACGCCCCCAACCTTCCCCAGCCGTGATTTTACATATTTTTCCTCAGTTTTTCATAGTTTTTCATTTATTTTCGCTCTAGCTTTGATTTAGATTCATTCTAGCTTTAGTTTTTCATTATTCTACATTAGTTCTACGCATTGTCGACACTTCGGAACGCTTTTGTCCGAACAAATTCCATCCTTTTCCCATTTTCCGTTGGGTTTGGATACGAACCCAACCATTGTTCTCAGACGTTTTCCTACGGGTTTGATCTATTTAATTCGTATTTTTATGATTATTTCGTATTTTATTCCGTTAATTATGTCTAGCTAAATTTCTGTTCTAATCCTAGGGTTTGCATGATTCTATCCTATATGTTGTGATTCCTGCTATTGTTATTTACCTTCCAGGCATTGATTCATGATTCTTGGTGCTTAATTATATGTGTTGATTTCTGATCAATCTTGATGCATATCATAGTTGCCAGTTAATTACGTAACAGTTTTAATTGTCAATCGATCTTGAATGCATGATACGGATAAGCCTTGAGTCGTAGCTGAGATAGGAACATTCGTAGGAAGCATATTCTTTGTGATCCTTTTGGAGTTGCTTATTTTCCTCTAGAGGCGAATGATAATAGGAAAATTAGTAATCAATGTCACAATTGTCGAATCGAAGTTGTTGGCTACATATGTGATCTTCCATCTTGTCTGGATTAAAACGGTTAATAATAAGCAGGATAAACATCGTTGTGGATAGGATTAGTGCATCCCTAGGGTTAGTCTTTATCTCTTATTTTCATCTTTGAGTATTTATTGCCTTTGTTTATTTTCAAGTTGTTACCTTTGCTTTGGATTTAATTATCTGAAGCCATAAACCTTTCAAACCATATTCTGTTGCTTGGATAATGATGAAGGATTAAAGAGTTAGCTTCTGTGTTTTCGGATTGCAATCCCTGTGGATACGATACTCGACTTACCTTATACTTACGCGTTTTTCGTGTTAGAAAAGTGAGCGATCAAATTTTTGGCGCCGTTGCCGGGGATTGTTAAGATCACATAAGAATAATTTGACGATTTGGATTTATTAATTCAAGTTATATATTATTTATTTATTTATTCTTGTCAAAGTTAAGCTCTCTTTTTTTCTCCAAGTAGTTTATGATCACAAGGTCCCGGGGACCTCTTGAGCAAAATCTTTACCCAGAGATCGAAAATTCCCAAAGGAGAAGGAGACGAGAGAGAAGAAGGGTTGCAATGGCAGCTAATCCACAGAACGGGGGCATTCCTCCCGAGCAAGCTGCACGCATGCTAGCCGATTTCACAGAGATGCAGCGCCAGATGGCGAATATGGGACTCCTTGTCCCTACCCCAGAGACGAGACCTCTAAACTACATGTACCGACCTCCCACTGAACAATTCCAAGGAGGAGGATTGGGCCCGCACGTGGACGAGAACAATTTCGAATTAAAGCCGGCCCTGATCAGTATGGTGCAAGGAGAGCAGTTCGGAGGAGGAGTGACTGAGGACCCGAATGCTCATCTGGAGACTTTCCTCGATATATGTGACACCATCAAGCAAAATGGGGTGCCACAAGATACGATCTGGATGCGCATGTTGGATTCTCTGCTGACCAGGGGCGAGATTGGTTCAAGAGCACGGACCGAACCGATAGACAATGGGGAAACTTTGTGAGAGTTCCTTTCAAAATACTTTCCGCCACCAATGCACGAAGATCATATCCGAGATCTCCCACTTTTGCCAACAAGGAGGCAGTCGTTGTTCAAGCATGGGAGAGATTTGGGGCCTATTGAGAAGATGCCCACAACATGGATTCTCCAAAGAGCAACAGATCATGCGGTTCTATAGTGGGCGACATACATCGAGGAGCATTGTAGATGCATCGGCGGGGATGCCTGTTGAAGGCCGAGTAGAGGAGGCCAGCCGCATCATAGAAGAGATGGCGGCCAATAGTTATCAATGGCCATGGAGAACGCCTGGCGGCGGCTAAAGCAACCGAGAGTGTGACTCAAAATATGACGATCTTATGAAAGTTCACTCTTTTGAAGAGCCGATCGAGATAGAAGAGGTTAATCATATCAATCGGAGGAACCATGGAAATCCGGCATACCATCCAACAACGAGAATCATCCGAATCATGGTATGCCAACCCCAATAACTTCCAACAACCTCCAAAGAAGCCGCCGTTCGTAATGGAGTGATTCAAGAGGCGAAGAAGCCAAGTCTAGAGGATATGATCAAGAGTTGGTTGTGAGCAACCAACAACCGGCGACTCAACGTACGGATTTCATTCATTAGTACTCGACTGCGGCCGTGGGATAACAAAGTTGGAATCGAATCGTCGGCGATATAGCGCACAACACATGCACAGATGATGGAGAATCAAATCGGTCCCAAAGAATCGCAGAGAGTAAGGAAAAGCGACGTAACCACCCGCACGAAGACGGCGGAAATAATGAGCACCACGACCGAAGCTCGCGATCGCGAGCCCGCCGCGAGTCATCACACCGCCGCTATCCCGAGGAGCTCACGAACCCGCCCGCGGTCGCAAGGAAGAAAGAGAGTACCGCGTCGAGCACGCGATCGCGTGTCCGCCGCAGAGACCAGCAGAGCTCGGGAAGTCACGATCGAGCCCACGACCGCGCGCCCGACCGCTAAGAAGACACCGGCAGTCAGCGAGGTCCCTAGCGACCGTCCCTCGCGATCGCGAGGATGGCCGCGAGGGACGCCAGTGAGTCAAAATTTCCGACGACACGCCCGGTTCCGCTTTCCAAGTCGACTAGCTAAGTCGAATACGACGAGGAGTTCACCCGTTCAAAGAGATATTTCGTAGTGAATATCAATTTGCCTTCTTTGAAGCGCCCGAAATATTCCTCATGTGTTGTGTGATTTGGGAGCGAGCATCAACTGATGCCGTTAAATGTATTCAACCGCTTGAGCTAGGAAAGATGAAGCCAACAAAGATATCACCGATGACGGCCGACAGTGAGTCACATATCCTAAGGGAATTATCAAGATGTGTTGGTAGTAATTGGGACTCGCCTTTCCCATCGATTTTGTTATATTTGTCACGCCCACTCCGGGTATCCCGACTAGAGGGTGACTAATACTAGAATAGTATTATAGGACAAATTGACTAAGATAAGGGTCCACATTGGTTATAAACTAGCATGCGTAATGTGGCATAAGATAATATCTCGATAGTTCAGGTTTAAAGCCATCGCACCCAAAGATTAAACAAAGATCCGATGGACCTCAATAGTTCAAACAAGAAACATAATGTAAAAGAGTTCGTAGTTTAGCAATGAGTGTGTGAATACATATATGATGATATGTATTCAAGGCGAAAACCAAATCCTAAATAAACAATCAAGGACCCCGACTCTCAACACACCTCCATCATCACCATCGAGCTCAACCCGCACATTTAAAACAAACATGCGGGGCTAAGTACAAGAAATTGTATTTAGTGGACTCATGCCGAAAATATTTGATAATATTTGAATTACGCCAATATCGAGTAAGTCACAAGTGGTTTTAGTTAAAATGCCTCAGGCTTACCAAATCATTTTCGGTCAGAATACATAGCTCGGCCGAGCATTTTCTTAGTGTGTATGGTCCATATCTCATAGTAACAATTCATAATAGTATTAAAATTAAACGCCGAGAGGAGGCCTCCCATCTACGACGCCGTGACCGCCGAATCCCGTCATGACAACAGTCAACTCTCTACAAGCATATGTTAACACAACGATAGTTCCAACCTTCACGCCAATCCTAGCTGTGCATTTATCATCCGGCACAGACCCGACATTTAAAAGGTCATGCGATCCAAATGACATAACCTGTCATAATATAGTTCCAACCATCGCCACAAATTTCTACCCGGTAACCGACAGGATCCATACACAAAATGTAATATTTTCGCGTAAATGAAATAAAACATTTGATAACAATTGTAGAATAAGATCAGAATAAACTCATTTTGGAATAACAAGAAGCAAAACTTTGTGGGGTAAGAAAAGCCCACATTTTGAAGATAAGAAGCCCACGGACTATGGTTCGTTGTAAATCGAGTCCTAGGTTTGTTCGCACGTCAAATCCAATTGCGTTTGCGTCCACACCTTTATGAAAAAGCGAGGCTTTTAGACGTCGCTCGAGTCTTCGAGACTTTCAAAGCTAAGATAACATCGATATTTTATATCGACGTGAATTGAATTCTCAAATGAATTCGATATGCTTTCAATCGTTATTTAATCAATTATTCTCGCTCCCGAGATACGCTCAACTATTTCGATTTAACGCCCGCCTAAACGTTTTAACGATGAGCACGCTTCTCGATATAAGTATTTCATTTGTGAAACTTTCTTACTAATGAGGTATTATACTCAATTAGCACATCTTACGTGTATTAGCGTATTTATCGAACGATAATCGCGACGCTTGACTTTAAAAGTCAACGAAGTCAACTTTGGTCAACAAAGTCAACATTTTGACTTTCCAATAGTAATTTCTTACTATTTCGCTTTATAAATCGAATTTTGATCGATTAAAACGATAGTCCCATTTCTTGATTTATCACGTAAATCAAAGGACTTATAAATGACTTTGCATTTAAATAAACCTCTTAATAATTAAACACGCGTACTTTCGATTTTAAAACGTTAATAACCCAACGTTTGTCTCAAACATAGAAGACTATGTTTATAAAATTTTATAATTCAAATATGTCCAGAATATAATTAGACATATATTTTATTAATAAACTGAATTAAAAGGATTTTAAATTCCTTTTAATTATCGAAATCTCGATAATTAGCTTAAAAATACTAAATGGCTTTTGAAAATTTTTCTAAATTAATATAGTGTATTATTATACACTATGGTCCAGAATATGAATTTATAAAATCCATATGATTTTGTTTGTCATTTATTAGTATATTTACATATATACATTTCGGTAATTCCATATAATATGGAATAATTATCCAAAAATTCCCAAAATTAATATACACATAGTATAATATCCCAACATCAATATATATCATTAATATAACCTATAGTCCATCATAAACATTCATTCCACAATAAATCGATAATGCTCACGGTAATTTCGATTTAATTACCCAATAATTATCAAACAATTTCTAAAAATTCTAATTAAATCACAACATGATTAAACATTATATTATAACATTGTAACATCATAATATCAACCAAACTAATTTAAATCGTCACCATATGAGCTTGTAAGCTCTCGGCTTTTTCGATTTTATTTAGCATTTGGTTTTCAAAAATTCTAACAATAATATACTATGCTTATATACTATAGTATAACAATATAACATCATTTAATCATCAAAAACCAATTAAATCATCACCTTATGCACATAGTGCTCTCGGTTTTTTTGATTTAAATTAGGTATTTGATTTCCAAAAATTCTAATAATTATACACTATGTTTATACATTATAATACAACATTTTAACATTAAAACATTCATCAAAACCAAATTAAATCATCACCTTGTTGAGCAATAGCTCTTCGGTTTTTTTGATTCAATTTAGTATTTGATTTCCAAAAATTCCAACAAAATCATACAATACATAAACAATATATTAAAGCATTAATATACCATTGTATGATCAAACTAAAATCATACATCAACATTCATGTATATATATGCTCACGGTATTTTTAAATAATTAAACATATGGTTTCCAAAAATTCTAAATAAATCATAGAACATATAAACAATACATTAAAGCATTAATATGGCATTACAAGCTTAAAATAAAATTTATACACCATGGTACATTTTAAAATAGCTCACGGTATTTTAAATAAAATACCTAGGGTTTTCTAAAATTTTTCAAACCAAAACCATGGATTATAAACATGATAATAAACAATAATCCATTCCCAAACTAACCAAGAAGCAATCGATCATCATCATATGATTTTGTAAAGCTTTCGAAAATTATTTCAATCATGCTATATGGTTCGAAAATCATGAAGACATGCTAGATCCATTTCAACAATTTAATAAGCAACACTATATGATTATTCTAACATATATTCACATATTTGGAAATATAAATCATCATGAACAATATATGTACACCATAGCTCAAACATAAGAACAAATAAAACATTCATATACATATAAAATGCTTTGGTAATTTTCGAACCAAAAGGGGGATAAACTTTATACTATGCTCGGTTATTACCTTAGGAATGGTATAGGTTTCAATGGACAAGGTATGGTATCCAAGTTTTGGTGAAGGAATGAAGAAGAAATGAGAAAGAAATGTGAGAGCTTTCAAAATAATGGGGAGTTTGCCTCGGTTCTCGGGTCAAGAAGGAGGGATGGAGAGAATAATGAGAGAGTGTAGAGTGTTTGAAGTGTGTATTGAGTGTAATGGTTTGAAGAGGAAGAGTCTCCCTATAATATCTCTCTCTCTCGATTTTCTCCCTTCAAGTGGATGAAATCTGCAGCCAAATGATGGAAATATAGTGATCATTAGGCTAGGCTAGAAAGGGGCTTCATGGGTTGGGCAATAAAAAGGTGGATCATCATGCTTGTGTAAAGAGGGTGGCCGGCGCATTTAGGGATGTTTAAGGGTGGATTTAATTTGTTTTAATCCTTAATACATGATATATATATCATACATGATCATAGATATATAATACAAGTCATAAAAATAATTAAACTCAACATATAGCACATTTTCAAAAATACCGATGATAATTAGGAAAAATAGGAATAAAAATATAAATCACACCTATTATTGATACTCATGCCCAATTCGATCAAATATACATATATACATCATAATATATGATTTAGATATTAAATAATAGCATAGGATAAAATAATTGCATTAATTTATGCATATGAAACCCTAATTTTAAAGATTGGGTTTCGAAAATTATAAATATGCAATATCGAGTTTTAATGCTCCAAAAACTGATTTTATAGCTTAATAACACTCATATATATTATAACATATAGTTTAGATACCATATGATAATTTAATGGTGTCATTTCATGTGAAAAACCATAGTTTATAAACTTAGGGTTTTCGAAAAATTCAATTCCAAACTATCGAATTTTAATAGCTAAAAATTCTATTTAATAATTAATAATGCTGTAATTATATAAAATAATAATAGGAAATTAATTATTATAATTTCCTGAGCATTAAACTCATTTTACAAAACGTCTCTAGACGTTGACGTTCAAAACGTTTCAAAACGTTCAAAATCGACCCATCTCAAAATGGTCGTAGTAAGTTCATACTTACTTTATAAATATATTCCTTTTTAATAAAGGAATTAAGATGGAAATTAATTCCAAGCTTTACACCGTAGATTTCCATAAAATGTCGACGCTCGACACGCTTGACGTTAAAATAATACCGTCGTATCATTTCATAAATTTCATTTCCGTAATTCACAATCCTTAGTGAATTATAAAAGAATTGTTATAACGATATCGTATCGAAATCACAATATTCGATGTCGTAAAATTTATATACGGCAAAACCCTAATTACGGGTTTAGAATACCGTAATCGTATGTTCGCTTTTCGAATATTACATTCCACCCCTCATTTAAAAATTTCGTCCCGAAATTTGTATACCTTTAGAAAACAAATCGGGTATCGTTCTTTTATCGCTTCTTCAAGCTCCCACGTGGCTTCTTCGTCTGTGGTGTCTCCACAAGACTTTGACTAACGGAATCGACTTGCTCGTAGTCATTGGACTTTATAGTCGAGGATTGCCATTGGTTCCTCTTCGTAGCTCATGTCGGGCTTGAGAATCACGCCGCCTTGGTGGATCACGTGCTTAGGATCTTGAACGTATTTTCGCAATGCGACACGTGAAAACATTATGCACATTCCCTAGGTTTAGCGGAAGAGCCAACCTATAAGCTCTGGACCTATCCTCTCTAGGATCTCATATGGTCCTATAAAGCGGGTCTCAACTTCCTTTTAGTCCTAACTCGACGATCCTTTTGATGGAGAGACCTTAAGAAACACTTTGTCTCCATCTTCAAATCGTAGTTCGATCTCACGCTGTCCGCGTAAGATTTTTACTGCCTTGAGCCTCTTTGATTCTCATCCTAATTTGTCGGACGATCTCGATCATCTCGCTCACCGCATCGAGCCCTATAACTTTTCTCTCACCGACTTCATCCCAATAAAGCGGTGATCTACACTTTTGCCATACAAGGCTTCGTGGGGGGCCATGCCGATCGTCGCTTGGTAGCTATTGTTGTAGGCAAACTCAATCGAGGTAAAATATCTTCCCATTTTGCACCTCGGTCCAATATCAACGTTTCTAAGCATATCCTCTAACGCTTGATCGTTCTTTCCGATTGCCCATCGGTTTGTGGATGAAATGCCGATCGAAATGGAGTTTAGTACCCAATTCTCTCGCAAACTAATCCGAATCTGGATGTGAATTTGGAGTCTCGATCGAGGTAATAGATTTTGCACTCCATGTAATCGTATAATTTCCTTAACGCATACCGAGCCAATTTATCGATCCATAAGTGCTTTGAATAGGTGAAAGTGAGCACTCTTGGTAAGTCTATCCACAATTACCCATATGGTTGTTTCTCTTTTCGATTTGGGTAAGCTTGTAACGAAATCCATCGTTATATCGTCCCATTTCCACTCAGGGATTTCCAATGGTTGCAACTTTCCGTGAGGTCGTTGATGTAACGCCTTCACCTGTTGGCAAACAAGACAGCGTTCTACGAAAGATGCTATGTCTCGTTTCATGCCTTCCCACCAAAACTTTTCCTTCAGGTCTTGGTACATTTTGGTACTGCCTGGGTGGGCGGTGTAGGGTGTATCGTGAGCCTCACTCAGGATTTCATTCTGAAGCTCTGCGTCGTCAGGGACGCATATCCTACCTTCAAACAATAAGGCATTGTCTGGCGCCTCTTGAAATTCTTAAATCATCCGCACCTTATCCTTTGTCTCGATCTTTTCTAACTTTTCCTCCATCCTTTGTTTCTCGACAATTCTTTTCTTAGATCGATGTCGATGTGAGTGTAGCGACAAACACAATTGTCTCGGTGGTTCAACCAGCTCAATCCTCATTCTACCAAACTCTTCAACGAGTTTTTCCTCAGATAAAGAGACATCCTAACTTGGTATGGCTCTTACGACTCAAGCGCCGGCTACTACATTCGCTTTGCCCGGGTGATAGTTAATACCACAGTCGTAATCTTTCACTAATTCAAGCCATCTTCTTTGCCTCATATTCAGATCTCTTTGTTCGAAGAAATACTTCAAACTTTTATGATCCGTGAAGATCTCACATCTCACACCATAGAGATGGTGTCTCCAAATTTTCAGTGCATGAACTACAGCTGCTAATTCCAAATCGTGGGTTGGGTAGTTCAGTTCGTGGGGTCTGAGTTGTCGGGATGCATAAGCTATCACTTTTCCTTCTTGCATCAAAACACAACCCGGTCCGGCTTTAGATGCGTCTCAGATAGACTACATACCCTTTGTCCGATTCTCGGGACCGCTAGAACTGTGCACCGGTCAATTTTTCCTTGAGTATTTGGAAACTCGCCTCGCATTCATCACCCAATTGAACTTGATTCCTTCCAAGTAGTCGGGTTATTGGCCTTGCAATTTTGGAGAATCCTTCGATGAATCTCCTATAGTAACCAGCTAATCCTAGGAAACTTCTAATCTCGTCTGAGTCTTTGGTGATTTCCATTCTTGCACGGCCTCTACTTTGGTGGATCTACTTTTATACCTTCAGCAGACACGATGTGTCCAAGGAACATAACTTCCTTCAGCCAAAACTCACATTTGCTAAACTTAGCAAAGAGTCTCTCATCTCTCAAGGTTTGCAAAACCGTTCTTAGATGTTCCCTATGATCCTCTTCATTCTTTGAGTAAATAAGGATATCATCTATGAAGACCAAAACAAATTTATCCAGAAATGGATGAAATACTCTGTTCATGAGGTCCATGAATACGGCTGGTGCATTGGTTAATCCGAATGGCATAACTATGAACTCATAGTGGCCATATCTCGGTTCGAATGCGCCTTAGGTACATCCTCGCATCGTATTTTCACCGATGGTATCGACTTAAGATCAATTTTCGAGAATACACCCGCCTCCTCGCAATTGATCAAACAGTCATCAATTCGGGTAAAGGGTATTTGTTCTTTAGTGTCATCTTATTTAGTTCTCTATAATCGATGCACATCCTCAAAGAACCATCCTTCTTCTCGACAAACAAAGCAAAGGCTCCCAAGGTGATACACTCGGTCTAATGAAACCTAGATCTAAAAGCTCTTGGATTTGGATTTTCAGTTCCTCCGCATCCTTTGGGGCCATCCTATAGGCGCCTTCGACACTTTGGCTGATCCGGCTCCAAGTCGATGGTAAACTCTAGTTGTCTATCGTGAGGCGGTCCGTAGATTCTCGGGAATACGTCCAAAATTCTTGGACAACTTCAATGTCTTCTACCCGCCGGGTTTATCCTCTTGTTCAAACAAACAAGGAATGCATGGCATCCTTTCGGTTCATCATCCTCCTAGCTTGTAGTGCCGATACGATCGGAATCCTTCTCCCATGTCGATCCGGTGGAAATGCGTAGCTTCTTGTCCGTGAAAGTGAAACGAAATTTTCCTTTCCTTACAGAGAATCGTGGAATGGTTTTTAGCTAACCACCCATTCCTAGGATTAAGTCTACATCGTCCATGGGTATTATGTTTAGATTGTCACCGTAACGCTTAAGTGATCCTAATGTCAACTCTAGGTTCGAGCAAAAGTGTGTAACGATCATAATCCTCCTATAGGCGATGAGATTCTCATATCCTCGGCTTGACTTTTCGCACCCAAGGCCCAAGATTTCTCGCATGATTTTGCAACAAAGAATCTGAAGCACCCGTGTCGAACAATACTATAACGGTAGGTTGAGGAGAACTCCCATACCGCCAGTTTCCTGGTTTTGTTCGCTCGCCTCCTATCACGGGCGTAGGCTCTAACCCCGAGCCGGCCGAGGCCGACGGGCGCCGGTCCTTGTTGATTCGGCGCCGCCGCTGGCCTATTCTGCCGCTCTTGACGCTGGCGCGTGGTTGCCGCCTGTTGTTGTTGAGGCGGTGGCCGCCATCGGTTGCGGGGTTGTTGTTGCGTTCTTTGCCATTGTGGTTCTTGCACCACCGCCGGGTTGTTGCCACCGAGTTGCCGGGTTGGGTTGGAACCGGGCGGCCGGGGTTGAAGTCAGATAGCCTTTAGTGGTGAGCATTGCCCGGTTGGTTCGGCCTTATATCCGAACGTGACACTGGGCAATTGTTGGCGTAATGCCCGTTTGCCCCGCACTTGTAACAGCTCACCACGTTTGCCGTGCACACACCCTTGTGTGCTTTATGGCATCTAGGGCATTGAGGTGCCCTCAACTGTTCCTGTGATCCCCTTGCCGGTGGAGCATAAGCTGCTCTCTTCCAGCTTTGTCCTTGCGGCGCCGCGTTTCCTTGCCACGAGCGCTTATGACTTGCGTCCCCATAACTCCCGCGGTTGTTATTCCCGGTTGGGCTCCCATTTCCCTTTTCCTCTATCCAACGCATTGTGTGTTTGGGACGACACCGACTTATTCTCGGACATGGCCGCCTCAATATCTAAAGCTCGCACGAGAGCTTCAGTGTAGGATAGGTTTCCATGGCTGGCAAGAGACATGCGTATCTCCATTCTTAGCCCCGACCGAACTTTTCCGACATTTTCAAGTCGGTGTCCACCGCCTGGTGCATATCTCGACATCTCGCAGAAAGCGCGGTCATAGTCGGTCACAGTCATCCTTTCTTGTTTTAGCAGGAAAAATTCCTGCTCCTTCTTCCTCTTATAGCTCTTGGGGATGTACTTCTCATACAGCTCCCTCTTGAAGTCCTCCCATGAGAACTCCTCCGCTGTCAAGAAGAAGGTCTTCTTCGGCCTCCCACCGTAAGTCACCGTCCTATCGGTGGAAGGTAACACACGACAGCCTTTCCTGTGCCATGCATCTTAAGAAGGTAAAAATCCGTTCAATGGCTCTAACCCATTGCTCGGCTTCTTCCGGGTTGCCTTTCCCGTTAAAGACAGGAGGGTTCTGTCTTAGAAATAGTTCTTCGATCCTACGATCGGGTTGAGGTGGAGGTGGTGGTTGGGAATATCCTCTTGCTCTTGCTTCTTTGCTCGGGATTCTATCCTTCCTCTCGACCTTCCCGACCTCGACCTCCGGGTTCCTGCTCCGGATTTCTTCTGGAGGCATCTTGCTATAGAAAACAAGTAATCATTAGGCACTTATTGTTTTCAACAACCAACACATTACATTCACCACTCTTAACAAACATAATTTGCAAAAGCCCTATCGTGGTCATGTATATATATATCCAAAAATTTCTGCCATAGGCAGGATGTTCAATACCAACGGTTATACAGAAAACATAGGTCCCGGCCTACACGGCCTTCCAAAAGTTAAGGTTTCTAAATCGATCACAAAATTTAAACATAGGAAAAGGAAAACAATGTGCTTAAACACAAAAAAAAAATCTCCTTAAGCTTCATCATGGTCCACATCATGCGTCCTCCCACTGTCCGTCCTCCTCGGGATCTTCTTCCTCCTCTGAGTCGTCCTCGCTGTCAGAAATGTCCATGCGGGGTAGTCCTCTGGATGGTCCCGCCCCATCGCCTTCCACCATCGGTATGTCTCTCATGGGGTTAAAGTCGTCATCGCCGTACAGCTCATAGTCGTGACGGATCGGACTGTAAGTATAGCGGATCGGGCTATACCCATCCGATGCGTCTATCACTCTCATGCGTGCTGTCCGACGGAAATGCTCGACTGGCGGTACAGGTGCGGCCATGGGTGGTGGAGGTGGTACCGGTGGACGTCGGGTGTCCAATGGTAATGGTGGGAATCTCCCGAGGCTCTGGGCGTGCTGCCTCTCTCTAAGCGGCAGCCTTCCTCGTCAAAGGAATGGAGGCACGATCAATCAACCGCCTCGAACCTCTGTATATAGCCACTCGCGACTCATCCCGCCAGTATACTCGGGAGGAGGTAGGGTCCTCTCGGTGCTGCCCCGTAAATGCTGTACACGTAAGTCAGGTGACTCACGAATCTGGGCAAATCTCCCACCAAGTCATAGCTGCCCATTGCCCGGTAGATGTAATCCCCTGACACTTCCCGGGCATAGTCCTCCCAATCACAAGGGAGTATGGCTAGGAGACGTCTGATGCCATCATAACCAGTAGCACCGTGAGCTCGGGCGTCTCTCCAAAGGCGGAGATAGTATGCCAGGAACTCGCCCAAGTCCTCTCCAGCACACATCCAGCTGGAGCGATAAATGCTCATTACCTCCTCGGGGGTCGGGTGCGGTCCAATCCTCCTCCGAGCAATGTATCTCATCCCCTCCATCTGTCACGATCAAAACTAACATAAGTCAACTATCGTCATCTCAAAAGCAGGCAAGGATAACTTAAACATAACGTGAAGCAACTAGGTAAGGGTCAAGCAAATCTATAAGGTAGGCAACATCATAATGTACAATACATACCACAACTTACCTTCTTAATCTTACCCAAACGTATACATATAAGCCAATAACATCTTAATATATGCTACGAGATCCTTGTCTTATATCAGACACTCGAACTAGAGTTCAACGGACTCTATCGTATTCTGGAGACAGAATTAGGGATTCTGTTCTTCATAACAAATGAATATCAGTTCGTTAGGAGTACGCAGGTGAAAACCATGCGTAAATCGGGGTCCTAACGAGAGAGATCTAGCTAAAACAAATTTACTGCGCAGTGCAGGAAATTTGCGCGATCGTGCTAAAAATGTAAATCGAGACGTATGTCGACGTAATACGTCTACCATTTTCGGGTTTTTAAGTTGAGGCTGAACATTCTGAAGCCGTAAGTGACGTCCATGTCATGATTCGTGTCGATGCTCACTCATGTCGAAGTAGTGATGAAGTGTCGACGCTGCTCATCTTTAAGGTTGAGGTCGCCTTGTTCATCCTTCTCGCCGTCTTCGTCGCTCGAGCTCGAGGCCATCATCACTTTCATTCTTCCTATCGCTCTTTGTTCTCGTAAGGAAAAAGAAGTTCGTACTTCTATGTTCTTTCACGATATATGAACATGCTCCTTAGAGTCTAGGTTCGTCTTATGATAACATATTGTTCATCATAAACAAAATTCTGAAAGTTGGAATAAGGTCTCAATTGAAAATTTTGGAAATACGATTTCAACATAACAATCATAATTAACTCATATGCATATCAAAAATGGATTCATTCATCCCATGTTGATCATTCAACTAGTACCACCATGTACTTTCATATCAATACTCGAGTACTTGCTTTAGTTCAACTAAAGGTATTTTGGAAAAAATTTCTTGCTCAACTTTCATTTTCATCATAAAAATTTTCATAACAACCAAATCTTTCAAAAGTTCTTCCAACTTGCTCAACATGTAAAAATTTTCATTTCATGGTTTTGAGAAAGAAATGCAGTTACCTTTTTTCCTACTGAGCTCGATGTGATGGAGTGTTGAGTGAGTCGAGAGGTTACTAGAAGTCCAATGACTCGACCTGCACTTAGAATAAAAGGATTTTGGGTTTACAAAGAGCAACAATGCTCGATACCACTCTCACGCCCCCTCCCGTATCCCTGACTAGAGGTGACTAATACTAGGAATAGTATTATAGGACAAATTGGACTAAGATAAGGGTCCACATTGGTTATAAACTAGCATGCGTAACAGGGCATAAGATAATATCTCGATAGTTCAAAAGGTTTAGGCCATCAGACCCAAAGATTAAACAGTGATCTGATGGACCTCAATAGTTCAAACAGTAAACATAATGTAAAAGAGTTCAGAGTTTAGCAGCGGAAAGTGTGTGAATACATATATGATGATATGTATTCGGCGAAACCAAATCCTAAATAAGCGAACGAGGACCCGGACTCCTCAACACAGCTTCCATCATCACCATCGAGCTCAACCCGCACATTTAAAACAAACATGCGGTGGCTAAGTACAAGAAATTGCACTTAGTGGACTCATGCCGAAAACATTTGATAATATTTGAATTACACCGCCAATATCGAGTAAGTCACGGGGTTTTAGTTAAAATGCCTTGTGCTTACCAAATCATTTTCGTTCAGAAACATAGCTCGCCGAGCATTTTCTTGGTGTGTATGGTCCATATCTCATAAGAATAATTCATAACAAGATTAAAAATTAAACGTCGAGAGTGAGGCCTCCCATCTACGACGCCGTGACCGCCGTAATCCGTCTGCAGCACACTCACTCTCTACAAGCATATGTTAACACAACAGATAGTTCCAACCTTCACGCCAATCCTAGCTGTGCATTTATCATCCGACACAGACCCGACATTTAAAAGGTTGGGCGCGAACCAAATGACATAACCGTCATAATATAGTTCCAACCATCGCCACAATTTCCTACCCGGTAACCGATAGATCCATACACAAAATGTAATATTTTGGCGGTAATGAAATAAAACATTTGATAACAGTTGTAGAATAGTACTGTAAATAAACTCATTTTTGGAATAACAGTAAAGCAAAACTTAGTGGGGTAAGAAAAGGCCCACATTTTGAAGATAAGAAGCCCACCTGGACTATGGTTCGTTGTAAATCGAGTCCTAGGTTTGTTCGTACGTCAGAATCCAGTTGCCGCGTTTGCGTCCACACCTTTATGAAAAAGCGAGGCTTTAGTACGTCGCTCAAGTCTTTCGAGACTTTCAAAATCTAAGATAATTTCGATATTTTATATCGACGTGAATTGAATTCCTCAAATGAATTCGATATGCTTTCAAATCGTTATTTAATCGAATTGTTCTCGTTCCCAGATCGCTCAACTATTTCGATTTAACGCCCCGCTTAAACGCTTTAACGATGAGCACGTTTCTCGATATAAGGATTTCATTTGTGAAATCCTTTCTTACTAATGAGGTATCATACTCAATTAGTATATCTTACGTATTAGCGTATTTATCGAATCGTAAACGTCGTTTGACTTTAAAAGTCAACGAAGTCAACACGGTCAACAAGGTCAACAATTTTGATTTTCAAATAGTAATTTATTACTATTTCGCTTTATAAATCAAATTTGATCGATTTGAAAACGAAAGTCCTATTTCTCGATTTATCACGTAAATCAAAGGACTTATAAATGACTTTGCATTTAAATAAACCTCTTAATAATTAAAACGCGTACTTTCGATTTTAAAACGTTAATAACCCAACGCTTGTCTTAAACATAGAAGACGATGTTTATAAAATTTTTATAATTCAAATATGTCCGAATATAATTAGACATATATTTTATTAATAAACTGAATTAAAAGGATTTTAAATCCTTTTAATTATCGAAATTTCGATAATTAGCTTAAAATTACTAAATGGCTTTTGAAAAATTTTCTAAATTAATATAGTGTATTATTATACACTATGGTCCAGAATATGAATTTATAAAATCCATATGATTTTGTTTGTCATTTATTAGTATATTTACATATATTTCGGTAATTCCATATAATATGGAATAATTATCCAAAAATTCCCAAAATTAATATACACATAGTATAATATCCCAACATCAATATATATCATTAATATAACCTATAGTCCATCATAAACATTCATTCCACAATAAATCGATAATGCTCACGGTAATTTCGATTTAATTACCCAATAATTATCAAACAATTTCTAAAAATTCTAATTAAATCACAACATGATTAAACATTATATTATAACATTGTAACATCATAATATCAACCAAACTAATTTAAATCGTCACCATATGAGCTTGTAAGCTCTCGGCTTTTTCGATTTTATTTAGCATTTGGTTTTCAAAAATTCTAACAATAATATACTATTCTTATATACTATAGTATAATAATATAACATCATTTAATCATCAAAAACCAATTAAATCATCACCTTATGCACATAGTGCTCTCGATTTTTTTGATTTAAATTAGGTATTTGATTTCCAAAAATTCTAATAATTATACACTATGTTTATACATTATAATACAACATTTTAACATTAAAACATTCATCAAAACCAAATTAAATCATCACCTTGTTGAGCAATAGCTCTTCGGTTTTTTTTATTCAATTTAGTATTTGAATTCCAAAAATTCCAACAAAATCATACAATACATAAACAATATATTAAAGCGTTAATATACCATTGTATGATCAAACTAAAATCATACATCAACATTCATGTATATATATGCTCACGGTATTTTTAAATAATTAAACATATGGTTTCCAAAAATTCTAAATAAATCATAGAACATATAAACAATACATTAAAGCATTAATATGGCATTACAAGCTTAAAATAAAATTTATACACCATGGTACATTTTAAAATAGCTCACGGTATTTTAAATAAAATACCTAGGGTTTTCTAAAAATTTTCAAACCAAAACCATGGATTATAAACATGATAATAAACAATAATCCATTCCCAAACTAACCAAGAATCAATCGATCATCATCATATGATTTTGTAAAGCTTTCGAAAATTATTTCAATCATGCAATATGGTTCGAAAATCATGAAGACATGCTAGATCCATTTCAACAATTTAATAAGCAACACTATATGATTATTCTAACATATATTCACATATTTGGAAATATAAATCATCATGAACAATATATGTACACCATAGCTCAAACATAAGAACAAATAAAACATTCATATACATATAAAACAGTTTCGGTAATTTTCGAACCAAAAGGGGGATAAACTTTATACTATGCTCGGTTATTACCTTAGGAATGGTATAGGTTTCAATGGACAAGGTATGGTATCCAAGTTTTGGTGAAGGAATGAAGAAGAAATGAGAAAGAAATGTGAGCTTTCAAAATAATGGGGAGTTGGCTCGGTTCTTGGTCAAGAAGGGAGGGATGGAGAGAATAATGAGAGAGTGTAGAGTGTTCAAGTGTGTATTGAGTGTAATGGTTTGAAGAGGAAGAGTCTCCCCCTATAATATCTCTCTCTCTCTCTCGATTTTTCTCCCTTCAAGTGGATGAAATCTGCAGCCAAATGATGGAAATATAGTGATCATTAGGCTAGGCTAGAAAGGGGCTTCATGGGTTGGGCAATAAAAAGGTGGATCATCATGCTTGTGTAAAGAGGGTGGCCGGCGCATGTGAGGGTGTTTAAGGGTGGATTTAATTTGTTTTAATCCTTAATACATGATATATATATCATACATGATCATAGATATATAATACAAGTCATAAAAATAATTAAACTCAACATATAGCACATTTTCAAAAATACCGATGATAATTAGGAAAAATAGGAATAAAAATATAAATCACACCTATTATTGATACTCATGCCCAATTCGATCAAATATACATATATACATCATAATATATGATTTAGATATTAAATAATAGCATAGGATAAAATAATTGCATTAACTTATGCATATGAAACCCTAATTTTAAAGATTGGGTTTCGAAAATTATAAATATGCAATATCGAGTTTTAATGCTCCAAAAACTGATTTTATAGCTTAATAACACTCATATTTATTATAACATATAGTTTCGATACCATATGATAATTTAATGGTGTCATTTCATGTGAAAAACCATAGTTTATAAACTTAGGGCTTTTCGAAAAATTCAATTCCAAACTATCGAATTTTAATAGCTAAAAATTCGATTTAATAATTAATAATGCTGTAATTATATAAAATAATAATAGGAAATTGATTATTATAATTTCCTGAGCATTAAACTCATTTTACAAAACGTCTCTAGACGTTGACGTTCAAAACGTTTCAAAACGTTCAAAATCGACCCATCTCAAAATGGTCGTAGTAAGTTCATACTTACTTTATAAATATATTCCTTTTTAATAAAGGAATTAAGATGGAAATTAATTCCAAGCTTTACAGCTCAGAGATTTCCATAAAATGCTGACGTTCGATACGCGTTTGACGTTAAAATAATACTGTCGTATCATTTCATAAATTTCATTTCCGTAATTCACAATCCTTAGTGAATTATAAAAAGAATTCGTTATAACGATATCGTATCGAAATCACAATATTCGATGTCGTAAAAATTTATATACGGCAAAACCCTAATTACGGGTTGAGAATACCGTAATCGTATGTTCGTTTCTTTGGAATATTACAATATTAGACATACCCGAATTCAAGCATCAACCACTAATCTTGGGTAGACCTTTTATAGCAATTGGTCGTGCTTTGATTGATGTGGGAAGGTGACCTCACGCTTCGTGTCAATGACGAGAGCTAAAGATTTCAATATACGACGCCATCAAGCAACACGATAGTTCGAGCCCGAAACCGCTTTTGATCACCATCACATCGCTAGTCAAGTCTCGCACTTGAAGGGCAACCGACCACCGATGAAGATACTAGAAAGAAGAGATGGACTCGCATGGAACTCCGAGTGATTCGTATGCGTTTGGAGAAACCACTTACACTAAATGGTGGTCATTGTCAATGCTAAGTACAAGGCAAGAAAAGTTTGGAAAGACCACGCTTATCAAATCGCCCGATTGATGAGAGGTAACGTCGAGCTAGCGACGATAAATCTAGCACTGGTTGGGAGGTAACCCAACGTTTTTTTACATGTTTTATGTTTTTCGTTTTGTTTTTCTTGTTTTTCTTTGTTTGTGTCGTGTCTTGTTTGTTCGTTTTTAAGTCCCAAGGTATATCATCAATGGCGAGGATTCTATCCACCGTCGGAGTAGCGTGACATTTGAGGTAGATCTCTCCCAATCACTCTCTTCGCAAACATTATCGCTTCCATCGCACAATCGCCGACAATAAGTTTTGGGGGGGGAGAGTGGTCGAGTGTGATGTGGTTGAGAGTCTTTTTTATGTTTTGCGTTGTTTTGGTAAGTTTTTATATGTTGGGGCTTTTGTCGTGTCTTTTATGTTTTTGTTGTGTCGGTCGATCAACGAGTTGAAGTGAAATGTGTTAATCCATGTAGCCAATGATGATAGAAATTTTCATTAATATGTGATAGTGCATGATATGTTAGAAACGACGCACGGATAACTTGAGATTTCTTAGCTTGTTGTTTTTAACCATTTGCTAAAACCGTGAGACTTGAGCTTCAATCAGATACACATCTTGTTACGCTTTTATTTATGTGATATCGTGCATGTAATTATCTTCTATAACTTGCCCTTTTTCTGTGTCGAGGCTGCAATATGTGTTTTGAATATGGAAAGGATAAAATGTCGTCTTTGTTAAACCACATATTTACCCAAACACTAGCTCAATGATATATACCATTTGTCGCCTTCTTTGAGCTTTATTAGACCTTATTCTTTTGTTAACCGGATGATAGGAGGTGAGGATGGATATGAGAATCAAATGGGAGAAAAATTTGTTTTGATATGCAAAGTGGGGATATAAGATAAAGTATGGTACACGTGTGAAAAAGAATAGACCCTATAAGCTCTATTACAAAGCCAAGAAAAGAAAAAATTTGTGAATAGTATGAGCATAAAGGAAGTCAGTTATCATAGTATATGGTACCTTGGGTTGCATAAATGTTGAAATAGCATGTTGGAAAGGAAAAGGAAATGGACAAAGTCCATATGAGTGATTATAGAGATGGAAGTACTTGGATTATATTTGAGTCACTTAGCCATATATTATCCTACCTTAACCAATGTGCCTACAATACAACCTATGAAAAGTCCTTTTGATCCTAATTTGAATGCATTTGACGTGGTGGAGATATTAGAGAAATGGCAAGCCTATAGTGAGATTTTGCATTGCATTGATTATCGAGTGCATACACGTCCTTTATTTCTTTATGAGTTGAGTGTACTCTATATATTACGCACATGCCATTGTGAGGTTGAATTGAATGAGATTTTGCTTTCAATGGTTGTACATTGTTGATTCGACTAATGTCGCCGGTGCACTAATGATTTTGAGCTTTGAGATATTTATGAGGCTTTATTGGTTAATCACCTTGTCGACGCCGCTGATCCTGCTTTGTGTCTCTCTTTATTTTTGGTCTTGTTTTTGTTTGAGGACAAACAATGATTTAAGTTTAGGGCTTGATAAACGCGCATTTTACACGCTTATTGTTGATTTTAAAGATGATTTTAGATCGATAAAGAGCGCTTATGTCTTGGATCTCAATGCTTTTACATATTTTTAAAGATATCGCCTTGGGTTCTGCTTTGGTGTTTTGTAGGCTTATAAGTTGAAAACCAAGCATGGAACGAAGAACGGCGACGAGGGCGAGAATGAGGGCCTAGCGACCGCCATCGCGCCGCTAGCCAGGCCGTGAACCATCCAGCACGAGCGCAAGCGCGCATATGCGCACAGCCGAAGGCTCGCGACCGGCCTAGCAACCGCTAGGTCGGCCGCGAGGAAAGCCCATGGCACGCGAGGAGTCCCAGCGGCTGCGAGAAGTGCCCGCGACGATTTTCCATGCGACGCGACCACACCTAGCGACCGCGAGGTGTGGCCGCGAGGCGAATCCGTGCGCGAGTGACCTGCCGAGAAGCGAAGATTGGCCGAGACGAAGTGTTCCCTCGCGACCGACTCTAAAATTAGGGTTTCAGCCCTAATTCTATAAATAGGGCATTACCCTCTCGCGCCCCCAAAGTTCCCCAGCCGTGATTTTACATATTTTTACTCAGTTTTTCATAGTTTTTCATTTATTTTCGCTCTAGCTTTGATTTAGATTCATTCTAGCTTTAGTTTTTCATTGTTCTACGTTAGTTCTACGCATTGTCGACACTTCGGAACGCTTTTGTCCGAACAAAAATGCACTCTTTCTAGGGCAAGGACTACCCCAAAAAGAGCATGAAAACCGGGCTCGTCAGTCATCTATTATGCGAGTAAGACGATCGACTCGGCTCAGATGAACTATACCACCACGGAGAAAGAATTACTTGCAGTGGTCTATGCTTTCGACAAGTTTAGACCTTCTCTGGTGGGCACCCACACTAGTGTCCATACTGACCATGCCGCCATTCGATATCTGTTCAACAAGATTGGTGAGGTGGATTCTCCTTCTTCAGGAGTTCGACATAGAGATCAATGATAGAAAATGGTGCGAGAATGTGGTTGCAGACCAATTATCGAGATTGGAGAAGCCAGTTGAAGGAGCAAGCGAATTGGGATCAAAGAGAACTTCCCAGACGAGCACATTTTGAGCATCATTGATCATACGCCATGGTATGCATATTTTTTTACTATTTGGTGATTGGAGTAATGTTGGATTTGTATACTGAAAGCAGTTTGGTTGAGCTTGTATACAATGTTTCCTTTTACCACTATTCCAATCTCCTATCTGAATTGTTTACTTGATTGCATATGTTTGTCCTTTTATCTCATATATAAGTTAGATCATACAGTGTGTAGTCTCACAGAAGTCTGTATGATTGGTCAAGCTTAATGAGATATAAAAAGAATCACAGCGGAGACAACTTGAGGACGAGTTGTCGGTATATGCTGCTGTATAGATATGTAGTAACCCGAAAATCTCTTAGTCTTCATTAGAGCCTAATTAAGCATTAATTAGGGGCTTAAAGGCATTGAATCTCTATAAATTTATAAAGAAATGCATAATAAATTAGAAAGCGATAGAAATTCGATTAAATGCTAATCGAAGGAATAGAATTTAGAAGAAATAGAGATTTATGAGAAACAAGTTTTATTATGATAAAATAGGAATATATGGTTAATATTGCATGTTTGGATGAAAATTTTCATGAAATAGAAAATGCTCTAAAGAAATGCATTAATTATTTTTATATGGGATTTATTTATCAAATGAAATTAAATAATGTTTATGTTATTAAATGGCTTAAATAAATTTATTTTATTAATATCTAGTGATAAAGAAAATATTTTCTATAATTTTTGAATTTTATGAATAAATAGAATAATTATTTGATTATTTGAATATGAAGGCATTAAAGATATATTTATATGGTTTGCATTTCAATAATAGATTTAATTGTTTTGGATTTTTATATTAATGAGAAAAATTTAGTTTTTACTATTAAAGAATATTAATGTTTAACTTTAGTAATTTCTAAAATACTTATGCAATTTTCAAAAATTGCAATAAAAGAGAAGAAAATGAATATTAATTAAATAAAGTTATACATATATGTATCTTCTAGAATCATATTCATTTTGAACCATATTCCCACTCCTCTCTTCTCCCTCATTTCGGCACACACACCATACACACACATAAAAAATTTCTACACTTTTAAACCAAAGTTTAAGTGTAGAATTAATTGGAAATCACTCCAAAGAAGGTAAATACCTTGTTTAATCCAAGTTTTTGTGGTTTAAATTGAAAACATGATTTTTTCATGTATGGTGGTGTTCGAAAATTTCATATTTGAATTTAAGGTTGATTTGTTTAATTTTTGTTATGTTTATTGATGTATTTATGTTTATGATGCTTAAATAACATAATCTATGTTTTAAATTCTTTATATTCATGAAGTTGGTGAATTAAAGTAGCATGCATAAACCCTAATTTTGCATGTTAATTATGTGTTATGATTTGATTAAATTGAGTTTAGATATGTGTAATTAAGTGGGAATAAACATGATTTGAAAAAAGAAATTGAAATAAATTGAAAGTACGCATGACCTCAAAATTTTTGAAAATATGAGGTTGGATGAACTTTGAGTTCTTGATTTTATTTGATGTATTTGATATGATTTTTGAGATCTAGGACATAAATAATGCTTAAGTTGAATTTATGGGATTTTATCGACTTATAAATTAAAAGTTGAAAAATTAAAGTTTATGCTAAGTTGTTGAATTTATATGATAAGTTTGATTAAGATTGGGATTGATTATGGATTGATGATCATTAATAATAAATGAGTGTGAGTGTGAGTTGTTTTGAATTAAATTGGTTGTAGATGGAAAAATTTACTAAATTACATAATGTGGTGGTTGAAGGACATATCTTGGTTATGGAATAAATGGAACTGTTTGAGCATGCTTTAAGTTCCTAAGTATATATTTAGGCATATGATGATGATTTGATGGAGTTTGGGATGAATTGGTTGAATTTGGATTGAAATGGCGATTCACTTTATAAAACTTACTGTGCCGAAATTTTGTTAGAATCGGCATATTAATAAAATGTTTTGGGAATTCAAATAACAAACTTAAGATAAGCATATAAGTGAGATTTGTTCACTTAATTGTTTTAAGTTAAGGTTTGAAATGTTGTACATGAATGAAACAAAGCATTTGTTACTTAAGTCCTTTTTATTATAAGATGTTATGAACATTATTAAAATTTAAGTCTACTAAAGACATAAGATGTTAAGGAATGCAATGGACCAACTTAAGTCTTAGAATTTGGTAAAATCAAGAATAAGATGTAATATGTTCAAGTGAACAATAATGTTGCTAAATTAAAGAATTATTTCAATTACAAGGATCAAGCAAGGACAAGGGCGTTCTGAAGGACGAGAAGGAGGAAATTCTCGAGTGACAACGTGCCAGGTAGGTTTTCTTCTCTTTAATGTGTGTTGGTTATTGAAAATTTCATTTATATCTTGTACATTTTTGGGTAAATAAAATTTTGAGATTTACTGAAAATAATATCATGTTATATGTTGATCATAAGATCGTACAACTTGTTGAGCATAAGATTGTATTATTTGTTGAACAAAAATTCATGTTTTTGTTGAGCATAAGGCCATGTGATTATTGAGAATAAGTTCATATTACCTATCAACGGAAAAATTTTGTTAATGGCCGGGAAGTTATAATTTCCTAAACCGGCAATGACCGGGAAGTTTATAAATATACCGGCAATGACCAGGAAGTTTATGATTATGTAGACCGGTCAAGGTATTGAGAATGAGGCCTACTTCTCATTACCGAATAACGTAGATAGGGTAGGACTGTGGTTGGTAACCTTCGGGACCAACACAAGAAGATAATAACAGCATAATACAATATTACATGAGATTGCATTGTTACAGATACATAAAATTTATTGTCGCTGAAAATCTATTCAGGTGTTAATTATTTCAATTCGACGATAAGAAAGTTCGGTAAGTCAGTTACGTTTAATGTTTGGCGATAAACTACTAAGTACTTGTTGGTACTCACGCTCTGCATTTTTTTTATGCAGGTTGACCTCGGAGATGACGATTGAAGGGATGCTGAGTTAGGGTTCTTTTATTGTAAAGATTATGATGCCCTGAATGTCATGTCTTCATACATGACATTCAGCTATCCTTCCGTTGTCAAACTCATATGATCTTGATGTTAACTTATAATAATCTCTTTTGTATGTTAAAGTTGTATACGACACCTTTAACCATTAACCTTGATCTTTATGTTAGTCTTCAATTAGTTAGTTAAACTCATTTGATTCTTGGAGATATTTCAAATTAGAAGTTAATATGTTTTTATCTTAATCCAGTCATAGCCTGATTACTTAGTTAATTACTTAATTAAGTAGTCGGGTCGTGACAAGATAAGAAGTTACTTGACTTGGTTGCTTGTCTATACTTGTACATCTCTGACATATTGATGGATCACAATGAGATGAGTTCTTCTATCTGACCGTGGTGAAGAACCTAGATCTCGGTGACTTCACATTGATCTAAACCTCGATAAGGTCTTAGATGAGTATGAGTTGCTGACCATCACTTTGACTTGTTATGGGTGAGGGTTACATGAGATAACCTAATATTCTCCGCATCTTGGGTGGTGGCAGTGCTTGTATGTCATGCTATTTGCCTGTATCGAGTCACCGTATCCATTTAGGATGATGACGTCCTCTTAAGGACGAGCTCAAATGGTTTATTGTACTAAACCCTGCAGGTTGAGTTATCTCAAGTACAATAATGAGGTTGAGTGGTACTACTTAAGAATTAATGAGATTAATTATTTTAAGCAATCGAGCAGCGTAAATAATTAATGGACGTGTGATATCTTGAATACGGGGATTTGGGAAGTCTAAGTACGAGCCCGACTCAATTTCAGAAATAAAAGGGTAAGTCGGCATTTATTCTCTAGTGGCATGAATAAATGTTTATGAATTAATTTATGTTATGGGCTGAACAAAGATAATTCATTTATTTGAGGCCCATCTTTATTCCTTGCATTTGATCCCTGGGCTGGCCCATCCAGGTTTGGAACTGATGAGATTTTCGTCCACCACATAGGAGAGTCCCACTGGGACTCTTTTCTGATTCTCTCTATCTGAAAAGATATTATTATATTTATTAGATATGTAGAGATCCTATCCATATAGGATCTAGGGTTGCATTATAAATATAAGGTGAGAGAAAATCAAAATCTAATCCTAAGAGAAGAATTTTCGAAAATATACTATTCCAATAGTTAGGATTTTCGAAAATCTCAAGGTGAGGAAGAAGGCGAATTTCTGCAGTACTCTCCATAGATTGCCCTCACTCGGCATTGGAGTTTTGGCTATCGGGATACAGTCCAGAAGATCAAAGCACGAGTCTTGATCCAATTCCTTGCCCGACAAATTCGCAGGTAAACACGAGAAAACACCAACGTGTTGCAATTAATCATATAGGTACATGCTAGGTATATAATCAATGTATGGTGAATTAAACATCCAAGATAGATTCTCGGGAGAGGGTTAAATTCAGATTTCCCTACAATTGGTATCGAGCACGGGATCGTGATTTGGCTCTGTTGGATTAATTCACGTTTGATTATTACGTGCACAATTAATTAATTGTGGATTTGTCGTTCATCGTGGCTCGTTATATTTTATTTTATTTTATTTTTTTATCGGATTTCGTTTTTCACCTTGAGAAAATCCGTGGTTAGATTAAGATTTATTTTTTGTAAATCAAATCTGTAAACGAAGACGAAGAACACGTAAAATGAGACGACGAAGTCCCGTAACTCGGCGCGACGGGAGGCTGGTCGGAAACCAGCGCACGGCGAGGTAAGGCAAGGCGCAGCCCTAGCACGCAGATCCTTCGACAGCTTGCATGCGGGTCTCGACATGCAGCGTGGGCTTCTCGGTAGATCCGGCAGCCCATGCGCGGATGGCTTCGGCAGCTTCCGACAGCATCAGACGAATAGACCTCGATGGGTTTCCCTCGGCAGCAAGCTTTCAATAGCTGGGCATGCGGGGCGTGCAATTTCCGCGCGGATACCTCGGCGCTAAGCGTGCGCGCGCGAGTTGCTCGACACCAGGCGGGTGTACGGATGGGCGATGCTCGACGAGAGCATAGGACGGGGCACGCACTTTGTGCGTAGACCCGCGCGTATCGTTAGGCAGCGCCCGCACAGTGGTCGATGCTCTTGGCATACCTCGGCGGGTCTTCTCGGTGACGTCGGCATCAGTGCACGAGTCGCGTGCAGATTGCTCGGTCGGCGTGCAGAAGACTTGGCAGCATCTCCCGGCAACTCTCGGCAGGGACGGGCGGCAGGGCACGTAGGGCCTCTCGGCCAGGCTGCGCAATGATGCTCGGCACGCCTCGGCAGGCTGGGCGATAGTGTTGTGCGTCCAGGCGAGGCTCGGCGGGAGGCAGGGCGGCGGATGTGTGCTGGGGGTACGCATGTGCTGTGCCCTAGCGCGAGGCCTAGCCCATCTTGGGCCGACCCGGCCCAATTTCGGCCCAGACCCGTTTTTTGACCCAGGACCGATTTTTCGACCCGGTTCCAATTTTTTGACCCGACCGGCCCGATCCACTGTTTCGGCCCGTTTTTAAATTTTCGGCCCAAATCCAGTTTTGATGAATCCGGTCCGTGCCCATGCACGCGAGGCCCGATTTGAGATTTTCGAAGATCTGTACTTTGAAAATTTATGTAATAAATTAGGCACGGAAGTACAGGTTCCATGAGTGGACCGCGATGAACGAATTTAATTTATTTTTATCGCTCAAAGCATGTCGTGGATGTTTAGATAATGCAGAAGCATGCTATGTATGTTTAATTACGTAGAGAAACATGTTGTATGTTTTCGTGATTGGATGCGCATAGTAAACATGCTAGGTTTATCGCATTTTTGAAGCATATTTTAGAATTCTGCGAGCATGTTTTACATGTTGAGTTCTATAGAAAGCATGTTAGGATTACGTGATCTGTATGGACAAACCTTTTGAAACAAAAAGACTAAGCAAGAAATCCGACATATTAATTTCTAAAATTAAGATGTCAAGACCTCCACTTTTTAATCTCTAACAAAGTGATACACATTGTGAGTAAATGTCCACATGCGTGGCTTGCTTGACTATTTGTCATAAGTTTGTTAGATGAGATTTCTAAATAAAACATTTTAATTTATTGAGAAGTAGGAGTTTCATGTGTAAACGTCCACACGCGTGACTTATATATGCGATTTTCATAAGTTCTCTAGAGATAGATTTAAAATGAGATGACAAAAGATTTTGGATTGGAAGCGGTATGGTCCGAGTGAGTATGCCAATTCTAAGAATTGATTTTCTGCTGTCAAAATTGTGGTCATTGCTTAGACATCACCTCAAGTACAACTTCCCGCGAAGTCCCTTCTTGTGATAGTGATGTGGTCTAGTAAGGTCCAATCATTAATTTCATTTGTCATAAGTATAAGTTGACATGGATTGAAATTAAACGACTAAAATGTATATTTTAGTCTAGTCGAGGGATTCATGTGTAAACATCCACACGCGTGGCTTACATGTGAGATTCCTTAGCGATTGGAGGTTTCAATTAATATTATTTTATGAAAAGGTTACAATATTATTGTTACGAATTATGTGCGATCGTATGCTTATGTGTTTACATTTCTTTTCAGATATATCTCTTACACCGATTATCAATATGTTCGCACAAAATCCTCTATCCGATCCAAATTTTATCGAGTGGAAACCAAACATTGAGATTGTTCTTATTGCCAAAAAAAATTTATTTGTACTCACAACACCTCGTCCCAAACCCCTAGACGATTCATCTACTGATGAGGAGCACAAGGAGCACGAGAAATGGGACAAATCAAATAGAATGGCAAAGTGCCTTCTTGTAACGCCCCACTTTTTGTTTGATTTAATTTGCTTTAAATTTTAAATAATTTAAGTTGGATTTGTTGTCAGACTCGATTTTGTGTTGGATTTGAGGGATTCCGTAGTTGCGCCCCTAGCTAGAAAACGAACTTCGAAATTTATTTTAGGGTCTTCATATATTACTTTACAAATATGGGCTAAGTAATAAAATAAATTTTTGGGCTTATGAAATTATCAAATTATATTATTTATTCTCAATTTGGGCTTTGTAGAATATTATTTTGATGAGCCCAAGTTCTATTTTATAATTATCTAAGATTAAGATTTAATTATTAAGAGTTCAAATAGGATTAGGACTTTATTAGGGTTATATATATATATATATAACACACATATATATATATATATATATATATATATATATATATAACACACGACGCCTTTTCGACACACACACACACGGCACGAGCTATTCGGTGGGTTTTCACTTACATAAACTATGAAATATGTTTTTCTACTTTTTCGTCCATTATTCAATTTTATATTGCATTACTTCTTACATTGATAGTACATGACATACATAGAGATTAGAGGGTTTTGAATATAGTTGATGTAACTGTTATGTGGTAACGTATTACGTATTTGGTCTTGCTAGCTAAAATACAATAATTAAGATAAAATATCAGGCTTGGAGTTTGTTGGTTGATGAATTAGAATAAAACGTGACTTATGTAAAGTTTAATTGTTTATTTTTTTTTAGTATTCATTCTGATTTAGATTTTAGAATTATTTAACTATATAATTAGTTAATCTAATCAAGTAAATAAGTATACGTGTGTGATCAGATTTATTTTGATGATTTCATATTATTCTATGTATTATAAAACTAATGCCTTTGAATAAGTTAAGTAATGAGTTTTAACTTATATGAATAAAAAAATTAAAAATAAAAATGAAGGTTGTTTCTTGTCAGTAAAGTTATTAGTTTTATTTAGTTAATTGATTTGAATCAATCTATACTACACTGCAATTTTATTTAAATGACCCGTTTAATTAGTTAAATTCTTAAACATTCCAGACTATGTTTTAAAAGAAAATCTTTTATGATCTTCCATTGATGGCCCTAGACTGTATTAAATAATTAGTTTTGTTTAAAGAGTTTATGATAAGTATTTGTGTAGGCTAAATTTATGGTATTTGATTGGATTAGGTGCGGCGCAACTAGGACCCTCACCATCAAATTGAGTTGATTTTGATTTGTTATGCTCGACAAAACAAAGTGGGTGAAATCATCTTTAACTTGCAAACATGTGATTTGGAATAAACATATTTATTGTGAGATTTACTTTATCTGTAAGTTTATGATGATAATCATTGTTGTGTTTTTTGTTACATCCATGGTGAAAGCCTATGTGGCGTATTATTGCTTATGTAGTATAGCCTGTGTGGCGTATCAATTGCCTGTGTTGTAACAGCACATTAATCCTAAGTACGGATTAACAAGGACTATTACTTAAAACATGAGTTAATAAATCGAACAAACCATTGGACATTGAACCATGATACATATGTCAAGAATACTTTTGGACTTCAATACATAACTTAAAGTTCTTGCAGCGGAAAACATGTGAAATGTACATATGACGATGTACAATGAAGGTATTAACTTTCAGCGACAAAGATTCATATTGCTCAACACTGCTCCATCGCATCACCAACTTAACCTGCACATTTAAAAATAAACATGCAGGACTGAGTACAAGAATGCACTCAGTGGACTCATGCCAAAATATTTTATCATCTTTAAATTACATTGCTCCATCACAGTAAGACACAAGGGTTTTATTTGAAAAGGTCTTGTGCTTACTAAAACATTTCATCATTTTCTCAAAACATCGCCTGCGCAGGCATTTTCTTTTGTATGTATGATCCGTATCCTTTCATTTCTCATATAACATCATCATTAACGCCGTAGAAGGAGGCCTCCTTCTACGTCGCTGGGACCGACCGAGAATTGTCCTTTCAGCACACAGTCCACCTTAGTGTACCGTTAATCCAAGCTAGGAATTGTCCTTCTAGCACAGGATTCGAATTCGATTTTCATCATACGTTGGGAACGACCCAACAACTTTCATCATCATTCATCGTTGGCGAACCAACACATTGATAGGATCAATACATAAAACATAAACATTTTGGGCAGGTAATTAAATAACATCATTTCATCATCATTTCTCAAGGAGAAAACATCATAAATAAATACTTTTCATTTCAAAGAAAGCATCGTAAATAAAGCATTTGTCATTTTGAGTAAAAGAAAAGCCCACCTGGTACGTATGCTTCTTAATTAACTTTCTTTAACGTCAACGATCACGTCGCGTCCCACCTTTACGTAAGAAACTAATTTAGTACGTTGGTCACATTTTCCAAGAACGTCAAAGTTTAGTAAACTTTGATAACCTTCTAAAATAATACTTCGCATCTTCTAATCAACTTAGTACGTCTTTTCATCGAACATCTTAACTTATAACTTTTCGTACTTCGATAGAGACGAAATATGATTTATGACCTTATATTAATCATTTAGGTCAAACGTCGAACTTATACTAACGTCTTTTGATAAAATGATTTCAATTATGAAATCGTCTCTTATAAAAGAGATATTCTTCTATTTCTAATACGTCTTACACGTATTAGTATATTTATTCAACGTATACCATATTTCTAAAAGACGTACAACATAACATTGTTCACGTATTAACGGATTTCATACGTTTAGACTTTAGTCAATAATTTTGATTTTTACTAACATATAATTCGAATTATTCACATATATGTTCATCAATTTACATATAAATCGATTTTCAATCGATTTCTAATCATAATCTCATTCATTTCAATTTTTCACGTTAGTGAACAATCATACTCGAATTTATTCCTAAGTGTGACCTAACTCGTACAATACATATCATTTCTTACAACATACGTTACCTAACGTAACGTTTCGACATAAACATAGTATACCTTATTTTAAAAAATCACTTAAATTCATAACATGTCTAAAACATATTTATAGAACATAATATGTGATTATACATGATAAAAAAATTTAAACTTTCAAACCTTATAATATAATGTTTCGGTCCTTTTATATATATATATCAATACTTTTCTAAAAATTCTTATAAATTCACATAATATACTATATCAACATAGGATCAATAATATGTAATAACATTGATCATAGAAAAATTGTACATCACATTATTATACTATATGGTTTTCGGTATTTTTGAAAAACATACAAAACATTTTTCAAAAATTCCAATTAATTCACACAACACATAATCATCATCATGTATCATCACTATAACATAATTTTCATCAAACACCATTCATACTTCAATATGTCCCAGAACCCTAAAATTTTCGAAAGTTAACTTAAGACAAAATAATTTTCTAAAATTCCAATAAATTTATCCAACACTATATTATGAATCTACATCACTAATATGCTATAATATCATTTAAACATGGATCATATATCAACATAATATTTTTCTATAATTTTCGGTATTTTCGAAAATATATACTAATGTCTTCAAAAATTCTACATAAAATCATACAAGCTTATTTATTACCATAGATCATCAATCCATGCTCAAATCAACAATTAAAAATCATTCTCATCAACATATGAACATCATAAACTTTCGGTCCTTTCATTAAATTTTTTATGCATGCTCAACTTTGTACTAAATTCATAATATATGTTCATAATCATCATATAAACATATTTAATAAACATCGTAACATTATAACAACATTTTTGAATTTTTCAACATAAATAACTTAAGTGCATAACATGAGATCTAATGGATGGATTTCGAAAATTTAAGCATGTATAGAAAGCTCGTATGATTTCTAACCTTTTAATCGGTGTCGATTTTCAACGGCAAACGTTTTCTACTTAGCATTTGAGAAAGAAATTTGAAAAGCTCTCACTTATTTTCCTCAAAGCCTCTCGGCTCTTTTAGGAGCAAAATGAGAGAGAAAGTTTGATCTTATCACTTAATAAAGTTAATCCACCTACACACAAAAATATCAAAAATTTCGGTCCTTTCATTAAATTTTTTATGCATGCTCAACTTTTTACTAAATTCATAATATATGTTCATAATCATCATATAAACATATTTAATAAACATCGTAACATTATAACAACATTTTAGAATTTTTCAACATAAATAACATAAGTGCATAACATGAGATCTAATGGATGGATTTCAAAAATTTAAGCATGTATAGAAAGCTCGTATGATTTCTAACCTTTTAATCGGTGTCGATTTTCAACGGCAAACATTTTCTACTTAGGATTTGAGAAAGAAATTTGAAAAGCTCTCACTTATTTTCCTCAAAGCCTCTCGGTTCTTTTAGGAGCAAAATGAGAGAGAAAGTTTGATCTTATCACTTAATAAAGTTAATCCACCGCACAAAAATATCAAAAATATCTCACATAAAATCATAGAAATTTTTGCACATTAACCTCTCATTTTCGGTCCACTTGAGCTCAAATAGGACAAATTTTTATTTCATTACATCACACTCTATTATTACATCTTATCACTTAATTAATACACTTGCACATCTCTTTCAACAAGTTGTACAATTAATTCTATTTTTCCATGTATGTTTCGGCCCTTACAACATAAAATGTCTCCCACTTGTTTATTTAATAATTCACCTCATTTAATATCATATTATATCATATAAGAATTAAAATATGATAATTCAAAGATCAACTATCATTATCATGAAATTTCAACATATTGTACACATATGTGTAAGTTTCGGCCTTCTCAATAGTGTAGGATAAAATTTATATTTTTTTCATGCTTCAATACATCATCTTATCTTATAATCAATACATATCTATTTTATTCTCATAATTATCAAAGAATTAAGAAAATCATCACATTAATACATATATACATTTGTATCGGCTATGTCTCAATTAAAAAAGGAAAATTCATTTTTGTCTTATACTATATTCATGAATCATATGTGTCATTATCAATTATAATTCAATAATAATACTTTAGGAAAATATCAACTTTGAAAAGTCAAAATTTATACACTTTGAATTTTCTACATTCACACTTGTTCACACCTTGCAAATTTTCGGTCCTTAGCATAAGTGTGAGAAAAATTTATTTTTTTACTCTAAGATACAAGAATTAATGTATCACTATCATAGACATCACTTTCATAATCATAAGCTTTGAATTTTCCATTTTCTTCCTCAATTTATTTCATGATTTTCGGCACTTTTAGGGATAAGATTCATCCCCATTGCACAACATGTTAAAACACCTTATCTTATCCTTAAAAATATCTTATTAACATAATTATAGCATAACATCACCAATTGGATAGCAATTTAATTCATTTCACACTACAAAACCCTAATTTTCGAAACCTATATAGCAATAATGCTATACATTTTATTTTCTTGTAACATATAGCTAATATATAGCTATGTGACATATTATAAGTCCTAGATGATGAATTAAATCATAGAAAAATAATTAGAACACTTCTATGTTACAAACCTTAATTTTCGAAACCCTAATTTTCGAAAATAAGCTCACTTTATTCAATCTTTATTCCTTAATTCTCTAGCATTATTTTAATGATGAATAATGCTCTTATTACATAATATAATCATAGGAATTTAAATAGTATAATTCCTCAATCGTTAGACTTAGTTTTCGAATCGTCTCTAAACGTTGACGTTCGATACGTCTCAAAACGTTAATAATCGAATCATCTCTAAAATGTTCATAATAAAGTCATAATCACTTTATTCATTCATTTCGTTAATAAGGAAATTTAATTCTAAGCTTCGTCACTTAGAAAATAATATAAGACTTACTATCGACATTTAATCGACGTTAGAATAATACTTTCGAAGGAATAGTATAAACTATATTCCTTAATTCACTAATCATTAGTGAATATGATATAAGAATCCTCGTATCATAGATAATCGAAATCAATCTTCGATAAATTACTATTTCAATTATCGAGAAGAAGCCCTAATTTACGATTTTTATTATCGTAATTAAGCTTTAAAACTTTGGGATATTACATTCTACCCCCTTTAAAAGAAATTTCATCCCGAAATTTACATACCTTAGAAAATACGGGGTATCTTAGCATCATAACATTCTCAAGCTTACCACGTGGTTTCTTTTTTGTCCATGGTTTCTCCATTGGACTTTCACTAACGGTATAAACTTGTTTCTTAACCGTTGAATCTTACGATCAAAATAGTCGTAGATTTTTCCTCATCACTCATATCTGAGTTAAGGATCACGTCATTATGATGGATCACGAGTTTTGAATCATATGTGTACTTTCTTAACTAGAACACGTGGAAAATATTATGTACATTCCCCAGATTTTGGTGGAAGTACCAGTCTATACACTACTAGGCCTCTCATTTCTAGGATCTTGTAAAGTCCTATAAACCGTGATCTCAAATTTTCTTGTACTTTGAACCTTATAATTCCCCTCAATGGAGAAATCTTAAGAAACTTTATTTCCGCATTCAAAATGCAGCTCAGATCTACACGTACCAGCGTAAGACTTTTGTCCATCCTGAGCTTCTTTTTATTCTTTGCCCGATTTGGTGGACAATCTTAATCATTTCATTTACGTTATCAAGCCCTTATGCTTTCTCTCACCTACTTTATTACAATAAAGTGGTGGTCGATACTTCATTCCACATAATGCCTCATATGGGCTATATTAATCGTTGTTTGACAGCTATTGTCGTAGGTGAACTTAATAAGTGGTAAAACGTGTTCCCACTTGTATTTCGATCCAACACTAATGTCCTCAATATATCCTAAAGCATTCGTATTGTCCTTTCTAACTGTCATTCTGTTGGTGAGTGGAAAGCTATGCTAAGGTTCAACCTCGTGTCTAACTCCTTTTGTGAGCTAGTTCAAAATCTAAGGGTAAACTTGAAATCTTTATCTGATGTGATAGATTTTGGTACCCCATGTAAACATACGATTTTATTTATGTACGACTGAGTTAACTTATCAGATTCATGAGAAATCTGAATAGGCAGGAAATGTGCCTATTTGGTAAGTCAATCCACTACTACCCATTTAGCAGTGTTATTTCTTTTGACTTTAATAATCCCATCATAAAGTCCATTGCTATGTCATCCTATTTTCATTTGTATATCTCTAGAGGCTGTAACTTCTCATAGGGCCACCGATGCAATGTCTTCACTTATTGGCAATCGGGATAACGTTCGACAAACGCGGCTATATCTTGTTTTATTCCTTCCTATTAAAACTTTTCCTTGTAAATTCCTGATATATCTTAGTGCTGCCTGGGTAGCGGTATAAGGAATATCATGAGCTTCACTCATGATTTCATTTCTATGCTCATTATTGCTTGAAATGTATAACCTTTCCTCAAATAATAAAGCATTGTCAGGCGTCTCTTTGAAACCTTTCAGCCTTTTAGTCCTTATCTTAACTCGTATTCTATTTCAATATCTATTCGATATTCTTTATGCCTGTGTGGCGAATCATAGCCTGTGTGGCGTATCAATTGCCAGGCGAATCATAGCCTGTGTGGCGTATCATTGCTTGTGTGGCATAGCCTGTGTGGTGAATCATTGCCTATGTGGCATAGCCTGTGTGGCGAATCATAGCCTGTGTGGCGAATCATAGCCTGTGTGGCGTATCATTGCTTGTGTGGCAGGATTTTTAAGCCGGTGAGGTTGAATATGATTGACTATTACTTTCTTGCGATATATACATGTTTTGACAAATAAAATAATGATATTCCTTGTTCCCCACCACTGAGTAAGTTTTTGTGCTTATCCCCTTTTTATCAAAAATAATTTCAGGTCAGTGATCATGGAGCGGCGTGACGGTGTGGGTATGCCTAGTGGTGTTATGTCGCTTTTAATTCATTCCAAGACTTGTGTTATGTCTGCTTAAATTATTTTCCTTTATTATCGTTGTTGGATTTGAGTTACTAGAACTCCAACTTATCTCATGTTAGTAAGTATTGCTAGTTTGCTTTGGGTTGTTGGTTGGCGTCAGTTCTTTTGCAAAGTTTAGACTTGAATTTGTTGGACTCATTATTTGACAATTTTATTCAAGAGATTTTATATATTTTATATTTTGTTTAAAAAAAAAATTTGACATGTTTCCGCTTTAGCTATTTTATTTAAGAAAATATAGCATTTTTAAATTATGAATTTAGGGTGTTACACTTCTTTTGGTCACCATGTGCGAGTCCTTGCAACTCCAGCATCAAGAGATGGATGATGCAGCCACTATATTGCTAAATCTCATGAAATCGTATGGGGAATCGGATAGAATCGTTAGTCATAATTTGACAAAATTAATTATGTCAAGTTCAATGAAGGAAGGCGATTCAGTGCATGACCATGTAGAGCAAATGATCAATCTCTTCGGAGAGCTCGAATTGGTTGGAGGATATATTGATGACGTAGTCAGAATCGATATGAACCTCAACACTTTGCCCAAGTCTTTTGATGACTTCCGTTATGAAGTAGTCCTTTATGATAAGAGTTATACTCTAGATTCATTGCAAGAGAATTTAGTAATGTAGGAATGCATAATGGGCAAAGGTGCACAGTCTTTAGTACGCACTTCAAGGAAAACCACTGTTTTATCGAAAGATGAAAAGGTAAAGTGGAATTTAAGAGATGCTAAGGCTAAAGAAAAGAGTGGGAGCAATACAAAGGGCGCTACCAGCGGTTTGAAAAAGCCAAAGGAGAAGGGCAAATGCTTCAAGTGCAGTGGGACTGGGCATTGGAAAGCTAAGTGCCCCATGCTCAAGGCTAAAGGTACGCCATTTTCTTTAGTAACGAAAACATGTTTAGCGAATTGTTCTACTCATTCATGGGTAGTAGATACGGGTGCGACTGATCATGTTTGTTACACCTTGTAGGGGTTCCTGCGGACAAGGGAGCTGTTTGATGGCAAGATAACGATCTCCATGGGCACCGAGGCGAAAGTCGAGGCTGTTGCAGTCGAAGATGTGTCTTTATGCTTTGATAGGACAGTTTTGGTATTAAAAGACGTTTTATATGTGCCGGAGTTTCGGCGGAACCTTATTTCGGTTTCCAAACTATTTATACATGAATATTGTTGTTTTTGATAGTGGTGTTTCTATCATAAGAAATAACGAAGTTATTGTAGTAACCTGAAAATCTCTTAGTCTTAATTAGAGCCTAATTAAGCATTAATTAGGGGTTTAAAGGAATTACATCCTTACAATTTATAAGAAATGCATAATAAGCTAGAAAGTGATAAAATTCGATTAAATTCTAATCGAGTGAGTAGAATTTAGAAGAAGTAGATATTATTTGGAAATGAGTTTTATTATGACAAAATGTGAGATATGTGATTATTATTGTGTGAATTTGGATGAAAATTTTAATTTAATAGAAATTGTTCTAAAGAAATGCATTAATTATTACTTATGTGAGATTTATTTACAAAATGAGATGAAATATTGTTTAAGCTATTAAACGGCTTGAATAAATTTATTTTATTAATATCTAGTGATAAAGGAATTTTTTTATATAATTTTCGAAATTTATGAAATTAAAGTATAATTATTTGAAATTTTTCATATGAAAGAATTAAATCTATATTTTTATGGTTTGCATTCCAACAATGGATTTAATTGTTTTAGATCATTATATTAATGAGAAAATTTAGTTTTTGCTATCAAAGAATACTAATGTTCAACATTTATAATTTTAGAAAAATGCTTATGCAAATTTTTGAAAATTGTGGAAAAGAAAAGAATATGAATAAAAATTAAATAATGCTATCAATATATACATACTTCTAGAACTAATCTTCATATTAAATCATCTTCCACCTCCATTTTCTTCCCCCATTTTTGGCACTTCACACACAAAGCACACACAAAATTTTCTTTTCAATTTTAATCCATATTTAAGTGCTAAAGTGTGACGACCCGACTTCCCAAGGAAGTACGGATCATATGGATCGTCACTGGTATGATAAAGCAGCGGATATAAACACAACTAATCAATGCAATTAACCATTTAACTACTCAATAACGCATAGACTAAAAGGGATATGCTATTCAATACCAACTCGAGTCACGTAAGGACTTGTCGAAAGGTTCGAGGTTCAAATATAACCTAATCGGGGCACAATTCAAGGAACAGTGCGACCTCAAGTTCAATACGGTATGAAAGCGGTTATAATCAAAACATCAAAATAATATCGAGTTAGGCGGCAAATAAGCGTGTGGACATGTATATGACGATGCATGCCCAGGTTCTAGAAACCTTTCTAATAAAGCATCAAAACAATCGCTACTCGCACCACCGCACCCATCATCGATCCTTGCTCAACCCGCACATCAAAACGAGATGCGGGGCTAAGTACAAAAGTACTCGGTGGACTCATTGCGAAAATATTTTCTTTATCAAAAGTTATTGAACTGCCCACAATAGCACATGAGGATTTTAGTTGAAAGACTCATGCCTATCAAACATTTTATCATTTCTCAAAAGCGTCAGGCCTGACTATTTCATTCACGTTGTTTCCATATCTGATCATTCATTCATTCGCGCACTATGGAGGTGGCCACCTACACATAGTCGCCGTGACCGGTCGAGGTAGCTAACCTTAACACACAGTCACACGTGTACACAATCCGAGTTAGTCCTTAACTAAGTCGGATCCGATCGTTACCCTTTTTTAACGTTGGTAGACCAACACATTCACATACCACATTGATATACTAATCTCAGATAGGATAACAACAAAACATAAACATTTGGCAGTCAATAATATTTCATGTGATAATATTTCATAAAGCTTTGTAAAACATGCTTTGAGATATGCATAACATTTTCGTTTCAAGAAAGCCCACCTGCTAATCCAAAGCTAGTAAGTCTAAGTGAGCAGGGTGTGGTTGTTCACGATCAAACCCTTCATAAGAAAATAACCTTTCTTAGATTCTTTCTATCGATCGAAGGTCGTTTATAGATTACGACTTAAAGTTCCCAATTAGGGTTTCTTTATGATTTCATGTGATTGTTTTAAGATAATTTCTATTATCTTGCATTCCCAATTCCCAAGCTATATTACTTCATTGTTCATATGTGAACTTCAATTATGAATCACATATTCCGAGTCTATCCTCGACTCTTAACCTTAGTTTTATTCTAAACGTTATTACGTTATAGATTGTCGGTAATCAAATTATGATTGGTATATTAGGATATTCTCAAGCCACTAACTAGACTTAACAATTATAGTTACGTCCTAGTAGGTTATGCTTGACGACTTGTCTTATTAGCACGACAAATAAAAGAGGAGTATTGACTTATGATTCAAGTGAGCACATGCTATCATGTAAGTAAGTACTTAAGAATAAACGAAGTGCTTTGGGAATATTAACTCGACTTTTGGGACATAAGGATCGACATCTTATGTTCTAATCTTTGCTTACACATTACGACATTGTTTGTTTCTCTTAACTCGTCGGAGATTATATAAGTCGTATAATCGTTATTCGTTATCGAGTTGTTTTAACGCTCAATCTAATATCGTATTGGGTTGTCGTTATTGAGTATTAACGTTGTAGCTCGGCTTTTGGTTTTCTAACTTAGGAACTCACGTTTGAGTATCCTTTTAATAGTTCAACCCTAATTTATGTCTAACTTGATTCTCGTTGATTCGTTCTTAAGTTATCGAAATTGGTCGATTTCTTTTGGATTCTCGTACATATAGTATTATGTTGTTTATGTTTGGGGTTTTGATTTGTCGATTTAACATAAACAAAAACATTCAACACCCAACAATACCATACATAACATAAACTATACTAAAGCATTAGAAAACCCTAATTTCTAATATAATATACAATCATTGTGTATGTGTGCATAAATATTTCATTCATTCACCATAATCACAACCATTTATTCTAAGCTTATAATTTCACTATCATAGCATTATTTAACAGTAGAAGTAAACCCATACTTAGCCATTTTGTTACGTTTTCGATAATTAGCAACAATTAGCATATGTATCCAATAAATTTCAATAAAATCATGTTATACTCCTATCATACTATAGAGTTTAATTACCAACTCAATATCATCATATAAAATTTCAAATCATAGGTTAAAACATATAGTTTTCGGCAATCACCATTTAATGAGCTTTGGTGTTCAATAAATTCTACAAAAATTATATCATGCTTATACCATATACTAAACAAGAAATATCATTTCATATCATGCATTAAAATTTAAACCCATGCTTTTCACCCTTATATATTTTCGGTAATCACATATATATATACATACTCAATAAATTTCATTCATTCACAACATGTTTATATTATGCAATAACATGTAATATTAACATTAAACATCAATTAATATTTATAATATGAACCAAATGCTTGGAATTCTTTTTGTCCTCCCACATATTTTACATATGTGTTCAATAATTCCCAACAATGCATATTAGGTTCATATTATTTCTACATAACATATCCTATCATTTTCAACAAATTAAATCAAATAAATCCTTAGATATATACATATAGTTTTCGGTATTCAAAGGGAAAATAGGAGTAGTGTCTCAAAAATTTCAAGATTAATATATGATGTTCATATCATATATGAAACACTATATCTCAACTATTTCTCAACAAATAAAATCAAACAATGGCTTAAAATTACTTAAATATATTCTGCCCATTTTTGAAAAATAGGAGTAGTGTTTCAAAAATTTCAAGATTAATATATGATGTTCATATCATATATTAAACACTATACCTCAACTATTTTCCAACAAATAAAATCAAAATACAAGAAAATTCCAAAAATATTCTGAAAATTATCATATTTATACTACATTCTCCTAATACATCAACAAGCAACAATCTCAAATAATATTCACAAAAGCATGCTTTATCACATATAAAAAGAAATAAAGCATAAATCGAAAAATATCAAACATGCTCCAAAAATTCTGAAATTTTAACTACAGCCTTATAACATCATTCTAAGAATTTTTAATTCATGTCTTGAGAGCATTTGGTGGCCCAAAAGTCACGAAAAAAAATGAAGAGCAAAACTAGGGTTTTTCATGAAATAATTCAAGAAAAATCTAAAAAAAATTCTACTCCATTACAAATGGAGAGAATGATGAGTACTACCTTTTTATGGTCTTAGAATAATTATTGAGGGTTGGAAAGGTTTGAAATGGAGGATTAAAGACTCAAAAGTATGAAGAACAAAGTGAGAATTTTGAAAAAGAGAGAGAAAATGTGTTCCCAAAGTGAGAGGCTGTAATGGACGAGTTGCTCACTGTATTGGTAGCCTAAAGGGCTGTCATTACGCATTTGGGGTGGTCTTGGTGGTAGTTGGGAGAAGGATTGGTCAAATTACCCGTTTTGGCATATTAATACTGACTCTTTAAGTTTTAACGCGCTTTCGATTGATTTCTCGGAACCTTAAGGTTTTATTTTATTATATAACCTTTAAATGACTTATTTCAATGTTTATAATAATTTCATGAAATTCGGACGACGTCCGATAAGTCAATTCCGAGTTATCGCGGAAAAACAACATTCGGCGATTAAATTATGCAAATTCGAAATTCTATTGAATTCTTGAGATTTCATAATTTATTTGAGTCTTATAAATCATATTTTATTGATTTAGACCCTTGGTTCAAGGTTCGGGTCGTTCGGATCAATTTAGGGTTTTTCCGGTATATTTTTCCCGGCGTTCGGTTAAGTTCTTCAGGAATTTCTTTCAGAAATTGATTCTTATAATTTCTAAATTCATAATAATATGTTCCTTCATGATTTTGATTGTTATCAAAAATTATCATGATTAGCATGGACTGAAAATTATTCCGTCTTGTGAATAGTGCTTTTAAGGCGGCCAAGGCAGTATGCAGAAAATTCTCATTCTTTGGCTTCTCACATGTTTTCGTGAGAGGATTCTAGAAATGAAATCCTTTTGTTAAGATTCATTCTCGATCTTTCATTCTATGTTCAGGCTATGCAGAAAACCCTAATCCGGTAGGACTAGTCACTAGTTTTTGATTTCTCTAGTTTTCGATATCCGAATCGATTCTAATTCGTTTCATTGGTTACCTTAAACATAATTGAGGTCTAAGAACCACAAATAATTGGTCTAAGCATCACTAATAAAAGTTTTAAAATTTTCGGGTTATTACATACCATCCCCCTTAAAATAAATTTCGTCCCGAAATTTGCTAACCTTGGAAAAGATCTGGGTATTTCTCTTGCATAGCTGATTCCAGTTCCCAGGTTGCTTCTTCTGATCCATGGTGTCGCCATAGAACTTTCACTAACGGTATCTCTTTGTTCCTTAGCTTTTGGATACGTCGGTCTAAGATTTCCGTAGGCAGTTCTACATAACTCATATTATCATCGAGTACCATATCTGTCGGCGGTATCACATGGCTGGGGTCATGTATGTACTTTCTTAGTTGTGAAACGTGGAACACATTGTGCACTTTTCCAAAACTTGGCGGTAATGCAAGTCTGTAAGCCGCTGGTCCTATCATTTCCAAAATTTCATAGGGTCCTATGAAACGTGGTCGTAGCTTTCCTTTTATTCCAAATCTCACGATTCCTTTTGATGGATAAATCTTCAAGAAGACTTTGTCTCCCACTTCAAAATGTAGCTCCGTGCGAAGTTTGTCGACTTCACGACTTACATCGGTCTTGGGCCTCCTTGATCCGTTGGCGGATCATCTCACAATCTCGATCATTTCGCCCACGAGTCGGTCCTAATACTCTCCTTTCTCCCACTTCATTCCGGTGGGTGGTGATCGACATCTCTTTCCATAAAAGCTTCGTACGGGGCCATTCCAATAGTTGCTTGGTAGCTGTTATTGTAGGCGAATTCCACAAGTGGTAACACTTGTTCCAAACTTTCTCCTCTAACGAGGACAACGGTTCTCAACATGTCTTCCAGCGTTTGAATGGTCCTCTCGGACTGTCCGTCCGTCTGTGGGTGGAATGCGGTACTGAAATGTAGTCGAGTCCCCAATTCCTTTTGTAAACTCATCCAGAATCTGGATGTAAACTTCGAATCTCTATCATACGTGATAGTCTTCGAAACTCCATGTAGACGTATGACCTCTCGAACGTACAACTGTGCTAGTCTGTCTACTCCATGTGTTATCGAAATGGGTAGAAAATGCGCTCTTGGTCAAACGATCGATGATGACCCAAATAGCGGTATTTTCTCTTTGTGATTTGGGTAGCCTGGTAACAAAATCCATGGCTATATCATCCCATTTCCATTCCGGTATGTCTAGCGGTTGTAAGGTTCCATACGGTCGTTGGTGGAGTGCTTTCACTTGTTGGCACGTCAAACAACATTCTACGAATGAAGCTACGTCTCGCTTCATTCCATCCCACCAAAATTTTCCTTGAGATCATGGTACATTTGGTGCTTCGAATGTCTTGATGTAAGAAGTCTCATGGGCTTCTTTCAAGATCTCGCTCCTAAGCCCTTCATCTTCTGGAACACACACACTCCCGTCATACAACAAAACGTTATCTGTTGCTTCTTTGAAATTCTTGTGGTTGTTGTCCTTGATCTTAGCTCGTATTTCCTCTAGCTTCTTGCTCTTCCTCTGAGCTTCTAAGATTCGGACTCTTAAGTCTGGGATTGCAATCAATGTTGCAATACAGCCCTCTATTGTCAGAGACGGGTCTATGACTTCGATGTTCATCCTCTGAAATTCCTTTATAAGTATTTCCTCATGACTGAGGAGACATCCCAAACTAGGGTAGGATTTGCGACTCAAGGCATCGGCTACAACATTAGCCTTTCCTGGGTGGTAATTGATACCACAGTCGTAAGCTTTCACTAGTTCTAACCATCTACGCTGTCTCATGTTAAGATCTTTCTGCTCAAAGAAATATTTCAGGCTTTTATGGTCAGTATAGATCTCACATCTAACTCCATAAAGGAGAAGCCTCCAAATCTTTAAGGCATGTACGACCGCTGCTAATTCCAGGTCGTGCGTAGGATAGTTCAACTCATGTAGGCGTAATTGCCTTGAAGCATAAGAAACAACCTTGCCTTCTTGCATCAATACACATCCTAGTCCATTCTTTGAAGCATCCGTGTAGATTGTGTATTCTTTATCTGCCTCGAGTACTGCTAGTACAGGTGCTGTCGTCAGCAACTCCTTCAATCTTTGGAAACTAGCCTCACACTCGGCGGTCCATGTGTACTTTATCCCCTTTCTCAACAGTTGGGTCATGGGTCGGGCTATCGTTGAGAATTCTTCGATAAATCTTCGATAGTAGCCGGCAAGTCCTAAGAAACTCCGAATTTCATTCGGGTTCTTAGGCGACTCCCATTCACGAACTGTGTCGATCTTCGAGGGGTCTAGTTTGATTCCCTCGGCGGACACGATGTGACCTAAGAATGTCACTTCGCCTAACCAGAATTCGCACTTGCTAAACTTGGCAAAGAGTTGCTCTTGCCTCAATGTTTGCAGCATAGTTCTCAAGTGCTCTTTGTGTTCTTGGCTATTCTTGGAGTATATTAGGATATCGTCTATGAATACTAAGACAAATTTGTCTAAGTATGGGTGAAATACCCTATTCATGATATCCATAAATACTGCTAGGGCATTTGTAAGTCCAAAGGGCATAACGATGAATTCGAAATGACCATACCTTGTACGGAAAGCCGTTTTAGGTACATCCTCTGGTTTAATTCATAGTTGGTGGTATCCCGACTTTAGATCTATCTGTGAAAAGACTCCTGCTCCCTTATGTTGATGTCACGACCACACTCAGGATAACCTGGAGTGAGCGGACTAATACTAGGAATAGTATTCATGGATGCGGAAGGCTGTCATGATAAGGCTTATCACATGAGCATATAGAACTTAAGATTAAACATACACTTATAACATTTCGGATCAAAGGTTTAAGCCAACAGATCCAAAGGATATTACGATCGAAGGACTTCATAGTTCACATTATCTTAACATCCAACATGAAAATAAAGCATTCGAGTTGCGGCGAAAAGTGTGTGAATACATATATGACGATACGTATTGAGGTTGACAATTCTAACAAACATCGAGACGGTGGACTTTCTCAACACTCCTCCATCATCAAGACATCCGAGCTCAACCTGCACATTTAAAAGCAAACATGCAGGGCTAAGTACAAAATTTGTACCCGGTGGACTTATGCGAAAAACATTTTATTTTCTTTAAATTACTCGCGATATTGTGGTAAGACACAAGGATTTTATTTGAAAAATGCATTGTGCTTACTAAAATATTTTCACGAGTTTATAAAAGTTGCTTGGCCAAGCATTTTCTTGGTGTGCATGATCCATATCCCTTATTATCATTCCATCATCCTATCATAGTCGAAAGTCGTGAAGGAGGCCTCGCTACGACCCGTGATCGGCCGTGAATTGTCCTTACAAAGACACAACGGTCACCATCAGTGTACACGTTAATCCTAGCCAGGTATAAGCCTTCCGGCATAGGATCCGATATCGATTTTCGTTCATAAGTTGGGAATAACCCAACAACATCACATCGTTCATGGATAGGATCGATACACAAAACGTAAACATTTTGGCGTAATCATTTAAACAATTTTAGCAATAGTTGAAAATCACGTAAACAAAGGCGGTTGAAAAGAGTAGCAAGGTTGTTCTGCTTTTAGTAATAAAGTCCACCGAAATTATTGATCGTCTTTAACGTTAAACACTCGTCGGCGTCCATGGTGCGTCGTCGTCCACACCTTTATATAAAAAGGATGCTTTAGTACGTCGTTTAAGTTTTTTTTTAGACTTATAAAGTCTATAATAAGATTCGATATTTCATATCGATGTGAATTGAATTCTTTAATGAATTTAATTCGTTTCTCAAACGCGTATCATCTTAACATCTCTTGTTCTTCGATAGAGACGAGATATATATTGAGAATTACCAATTTACCCCTCTTGGTAAATGGTCCAACGTTTTTTTTCACGTTTTTCGATTTCACGACATCAAATATGAAATACTTTCATATCAACATGATGTCGTTAGCAATTGATGCGTCTTACGCGTATTAGCGTGTTTATCGAGCGTATTTAAGATGCGTTGATTTCAAAAGTCAACAATTTTGACTTTTCTTAGTAATTTAATTACTAAGTCATACTTGATATTAAATTCTTTCAAAATCAATTTCAATTGATTTCTTTTATAAACTGTTTTAATATGTTTAAAATAATTTTTAAACATATAATTCATTATAAATAATGAATTTAAGGATTTAAAATCCTTATTCCAATTTTAAAATAGCTCACGGCTATTTTATGTTTTATCGACCAATTATTTTCGAAAATTGCCCATAATTTCCAAATATGTCTAAAATAATATTAGACATATAATTTATTAATAAAACTAATTAAAAGGATTTAAAATCCTTAGAAATTCTTTAAATTTCTCGGTAATTATGAAAAATTACCAAACAATGTCCAAATTTTTTTCTAATATTATATAGTGTATTAATATACACTATGGTCATTAATATGTCATAATATCAACTAAATATTAATCAATCATCACCTTATTTAATTCATAAGGTCTCGGCATTTTTAAAACAAATGCCCAACAATTTTCTAAAATTCGATAAATTAATACAAGGTCCAAACATTAGTCCATGACATATTTTGTCACATAATCCATTATATAACAATGTTATATTGTACATTCATCATTATAGCTCTCGGCTCTTTTCATAATATTCATCAAACAATTTTGTAAAATTTTCCAAAAATCATTACATGTTCATAAGCTATAGTGTAACAATGTAACATCATAAAATACATCAAGAACAATTTTATTCATCACCAAGTTGAGCTCAAAGCTTTTGGTTTATTTGAATAAAAGTTGTAATTGATTCTTAAAAATTCTAACAAAAACATAGGATGCATAAAACATATCCTAGATCAATAAAACACCATTGCATGTTACAAATCAAAATTATACATCAACATATATATATATATGCCTCGGTCCTTTTTAAGAAAATGGTATAAAATTTTCCAAAATTTCCAAGTAAAACATATAGTCTATGATTTACAATCTAGACTAATAATATACTAATGCATGTATTAAATAAAAATTACATACTAACATTGATTTTCATACATGTTTGACCATTTGAAAAGAGAATAGCATAGGTTTTTCAAAATGTCAAATAAATTGCCATGTACTTTCAACACATTATAATTCGAGAACATACTATTGCATGCATAGATTAAACATCTTGTACCTACTTATAAAATTTTAAAAGCTTGGTACTTAAGGAGAAAATGGTATAGATTTTCTAAAATTTTCAAATAAATACTATGGACTTATAAAACATCATAGATCCACCATATGCCATTGCATGTCTTAAATAAAATTCTTCACTCACATATTATATATAAGTCTTGGTTTTTATGAGAAAGAAATAGCAAGAGTGTTCTAAAAATTCCTAATTAATTTATATATACTCTCAACACATCATAGATCAATAATATCACATTGCACGTACAAAAATAAAATCATAAACCCACTTATAATTCTTATGCTCTCGGTTTCAAGAAGAAATTGAGCATGGATTTTTCTAAAAATTTCAAGATAAATACTATGGAATCATATAATATCATAGATCATAAATTCATGCTCAAATGCTCCTTATAGCTCTCGGCCCTCACTAGCATTTCCCATACATATTCAAATAAATTTTAAAGCATGATCTAAGCTTCAAAATAACATGTTACAAAATCTTAGAACATAACATACTCATGTATTCATAAGCTTTTGAGGTTAGATCATACATGCAAGACATTTTAAACACAAGAACACTTGTCTAACATCCTCTCATCATCAATACACATGAAATCATCAAATCTTACAAACATGGATCATCTAGAACACATGCAATAAACTAGACCATCTCTTCGAAATTTTCGAAAGTTTCATGAACCAACAAGCTTCTATTCGATTCCTACCTTGTGATATGTATGGATGGAACCAAGTACAAGGTTTTAAGGTGTTGTATGGAGGTGAGAAGAGAAAAATCGAAGCTTGGAGAGGAGAGGGAGCTCTCGGTGGTGCGAGAAAAAAAAATGGGGAAGAAGAAGGTGTTCTTGAGAGAGGTGAGAGGTTTTGGAGAGAGATGATGTAGTTGGAGTGTTTAAGTGTTTGAGTGAGTGAGATAATGGGTAAAATCTGAATATCTACCCCCCCATATCCCCCTATGCTCGGCCCTCTCTCACTTGCACACACAAGCAATCCTTTAATTTTTAATAGTATTCTATGTAGATAGTGTAGGTTAATCATTGTTATCTTACACACAATCTTCTTGAAAATAGCTACAATACATCATTAGTGGGAGATTTGTTGATATGAAATCTGAATATATACATATATATATGCATGTAGGAGTGATAGAATTAAAAAAATACACTTTGTTATACACACATGCATTACACACGGCTTTTATGCCTTAAACACATTAAATAATTTAATTCCATGCTAAACATACATATATACATCATATAATATAATTTAGATGGTAATTAATATCATAGGTTAATTAGATAGCATAAGAAAAGAAAATAATTCAAACTTGTGCACAAGAAAATGGCTATCGGCCATTTGGATAAACCATAGGTTAAAATTTTTATTACACACCATTCATAAGTATGTGCACCTTGGTATATGATTTAAATGATAATTAATAGCATAAGATGATTACAAGGGCATGAACTTTCGAAGAAAACCCTAATTTCGAAATATTAGGGTTTTCGAAACTAAATTTGAGATTTTTATTAATTCTAATGTTCAAGCATTAATTAAATGCTTATTAGTACTGTAATATCATAAGAAATAATTTCCTAAAGTTTCTTGATCATTAAAACCATCGTTCGTTTCATCTCTAAACGTTGACGTTTGAAAACGTCTCAAAACGTTACGTATCGACTCATCTTTAAAATGGTCGTAAGTACTCGTAATCCCATTATTAAAGTATTCCACTAATAATGGAATATAATTCCAAGCTTGATTGCTTAGAAAATATCGTGACATTTCAACAGTCGATATGCATTCGACGTTAAAATGTCTTCCGATATGATTAAAACTTCGAATCTTACATTCACGAGTTTGAGTGAATGTGTAACAGGAAATCATTCCTATGTAATTAATTGAAACCATATACGATTTCATATTTGATTTGATTTCACGGCGAAATTTTATTTTACGGGTTTTAAAGACCGTAATTAGGCTTTTAAAACTGCGGGTTATTACATCCTACCCTCCTTAAAAGAAATTTCGTCCCGAAATTTGTATACCTTTAAAAGAATAGTCCGGGGTACCGTTCCCTCACTGCATCTTCTAGCTCCCACGTAGCTTCTTCTTGTCCGTGGTGATTCCACAGCACTTTGACCAGCGAAATTGATTTGTTTCTCAATTGTTGAACTTTGTGGTCTATTATTGCTGTAGGTTCCTCTTCATAGCTCATGTCCGAGTTGAGGACTACGTCGTCTTGACGGATCACGTGCTTCGGATCGTACACATATTTTCTTAATTGAGATACGTGAAAAACATTATGCACATTTCCCAAGTTTGGCGGAAGAGCTAACTTATAGGCTACTGGGCCTATTCTTTCTAGGATCTCATATGGTCCTATGAAACGGGGTCTTAGTTTTCCTTTCACACCAAATCTTGTGATCCCTTTCGATGGAGAGACTTTGAGAAATACTTTGTCTCCAATTTCAAATTGCAGCTCCGATCTGCGCGTGTCGTCGTAGGTTTACATCTATCTTGAGCTTCTTTGATTCTTTGCCTAATCTGTCGGACGATTTCAATCATTTCATTTATCGCTCGCCCTATTATTTTCCTTTCACTCACCTCATCCCAAAGAAGTGGTGATCTACACTTCTTGCCATACAAAGCTTCGTATGGGGCCATATCAATCGTCGCTGATAACTATTATTGTAGGCAAACTCAATAAGAGGTAAAATGTCTTCCATTTGCACCTTGATCCAGTATTACGGTTCTCAGCATATCTTCTAGAGTTTGGATGGTCCTTTCTGACTGCCCATCGGTTTGTGGGTGAAATGTTGTACTGAAGTTTAACTTTGTTCCCAATTCTCTTTGTAGGCTCACCCAAAATCTTGATGTGAACTTGGAGTCTCTATCTGATGTAATAGATTTTGGTACTCCATGTAGTCGTATGACTTCCTTTACATATATTTGGGCTAGTCTATCAGCTCCATATGTATTTTGAATTGGTAGAAAATGAGCGCACTTGGTGAGTCATCCACTATTACCCATATGGTAGTGTTTCCTTTCTAGACTTGGGTAAATCATGTGAAATCCATCGTTATTTCATCCCACTTCCATTCGGGTATACCCAACGGTTTTAACTTCCCGTAGGACGTTGGTGTAAAGCTTTTACTTGTTGGCAAACAAGGCGTTCTCACGAAAGAAGCTATGTCTCATTTCATGCCTTCCCACCGAACTTTTCTTTTAGGTCTTGTACATCTTCGTCTCGCTGGGTGGGCGGTATAAGGTGTATCATGAGCCTCACTCATTATGTCGTTCGAATCTCAAAGATTATCGAGAACACATATTCTCCTTCGAACATTAAAGCATTATCGATGCTTCGAAATTTTCCAATTCGCGATTCTCACTCTTCCTCTTATCTTTTCTAACTTTTCCTCCATCCTTTGTCTCTCAATGATCATTTTTCTTAGATCAGGTGTCATGGTGAGTGTAGCGATACAATTCATGATCGTCTCTGGTGTTTAACCAGCTTCAATTCTTAATTTGTTGAACTCCTCAATGAGTTTATCTTCTTGTGTGAGAGACATCCCAAATTAGTTTGATTTTTACGACTCAGGCGCCGGCTACTACATTCGCTTTACGGGTGATAGTTAATACCACGATCGTAATCTTTTACTAGTTCGAGCCATCTTCTCTGTCTCATGTTTAGATCTCTGTTAGAAGAAGTATTTCAAACTCTTATGATCAGATAGATTTCACATCTCACTCCGTAGAGATGGTGTCTCCATATTTTCGGTCATGAATCACTGCCGCTAATTCTAAATCATGTGTTGGGTAGTTCAGCTCATGTGGTCTAAGTTGCCGTGACGCGTATGCTATTACTTTTCCTTCTTGCATCAAGACGCATCCTAGTCCGTTCTTCGAGGCGTCAGTATAAACCACATATTCCTTATCCGATTCTGGGACTGCTAACACCGGTGCACTTGTTAACTTTTCTTTGAGTTTTTGAAAACTCGACTCACATTCTTCATCAAGTGTACTTAACTCCCTTTCGGAGTAGTTGGGTCATTGGTCTTGCTATTTTGGAGAATCCTCAATGAATCTCCTATAATAACCACCAACCCTAGAAAACTCGAATCTCATTCGAGTTCGCGGTGATTTCCACTCTTGCATTTGCTTCCACTTTGGTCGGATCCACTTTGATTCCCTCAAACAGACACGATGTGTCCTAGGAACATTACTTCCTTCAGCCAAAATTCGCATTTGCTGAACTTAGCAAATAATCTTTCATTTCTCAAAGTTTGTAACACCATTCTTAGATGCTCCTTATGGTCTTCCTCATTTTTCGAATAGATGAGAATGTCATCTATGAAAACCAAGACAAACTTGTCTAAGTACGGATGAAACACTCGGTTCATGAGGTCCATAAATACAGCTGGTGCATTTGTTAACCCAAATGGCATAACTACGAATTCATAATGGCCATATCTTGTTCGGAACGCAGTTTTAGCTATGTCTTCAGGTCGTACCTTGAGTTGATGGTATCCTGACTTGAGATCGATTTTTGAAAATATGCCTGCTCCTCTCAATTGATCAAACAAATCGTCGATTCTTGGTAACGAATATTTTTTCTTAAGTGTCATCTTGTTCAGTTCTCGATAGTCTCTATACACATCCTTAAAGATCCATCCTTCTTCTTAACAAACAATACAGGGCGCCCCCCAAGGCGAAACACTAGGTCTAATGAAACCTAGGTCCAACAGCTCTTGGATTTGGATTTTCGTTCTTCCAATTCCTTTGGGGCCATTCTGTAGGGTGCCTTTGACACTGGAGCCGATCCTGGTTCCAAGTCGATGGTAAATTCCAATTGTCTATCTGGAGGTAATCCTGGTAGATCCTTAGGAAATACATCCGGAAATTCCCTGGCAATATCTATGTCTTCTATCTTCAGTTCCGGCTTTTCTTCTCCGTTCAGATAAACGAGAAAAGCATGGTATCCTTTCTTATTCATCATTTTCCTCGCCTTGAATGCGGACACAATCGGACTCTTCCCATGCTAATTCCATGGAAATCGTTGCTTCTTGTCCGGAAAATGAAATGATATTTTCCTTTCCTTGCAAAGAATCGTGGAGTGGTTTGCATTAACGATCCATTCCTAGGATTATATCTCGTCACCCACGGGTATTATGTTCAAATTATTTGCGAAACCCTAGTGATCCTAAGTTCAACTCTAGGTTCGAGCGAGTAATGTGTGATCGTAATCCCTCCTATAGGTGAAGAGATTCTCATATCTGGTTGGCTTTTATAGCACTAAGTCCCAACAGATCTCGCATGATTTTGCTATGAAGGAGTGCGAAGCACCGTGTCGAACAATACTATAAAGGCATGTTGAGAAGGATTCCCATACACCGCCAGGTTTCCACGTCTGCTCGTTTTGTCGCGGTGCAAAGCATATGCCCTAACTTCGAGGTAGCTGCGGTGACGTGGTGCTTGCCTTTCTTTGAAATTTCTTGTTGTCCGGGCTTTGCTGCGGCACCGACGCCGTAGTGGTTGTTGTCTTCGTTCTTTGGGGTAATTGCCACTTCTTGTTGTTGTATTCTTGTTGTGGCTGCTGCGGTTGTTGTGGAGGTTGTTGCCATTGTTGCGGCTTTATTTGTTTGTTGATGTTGAAATTTGGAATTGGATAGCCCTCGGTGTTGGACATTATCGGGGTTGGCTCACGACTGCTTTCGAGCGTACCCGGACAAAAGTTTGCGTAATGTCCTTTCATACCACACCTAAAACAGCTTCACGCCCGCCATGCACATTCCGTGTGCATCTTTTCGGCACTTTGGGCACGGAAGAGTCCTTCACGCTCTTGTAGTCCTCTTGTCGGAGGAACAAATGTCGACTTCCTCCATCCTTGCCCTTGACTTGCCGAGTTCCTCACATCGTTGTTTGTTATTTTGTTTTCAAAATTTCCCTGCTACTTTACTAAAACTAGTATCCCATTTTCTTTCCCCGTCCATGGTATTACGCATCCGAGTGACACCAACTTATCATCCGGCATTGCCTCCAATGTCCAAAGCTCGTGTAGAGTTTCTCAGTATAGGTCATGTCTCCAAGACCAGAGACATTCTTATTTCGGCCTTAACCACGACCTAAATTTTTCGCCATTTTTAAATCCGTGTCCACTGATCCAAAGGTATATCTAGACATTTCGCAAAATACGCGATCGTAATCGCCATCGACATCTTTTCCTACTTTAACAAGAAAAATTCATGTTCCTTCTTCTTCTTGTAACTTTTCGGTACATACTTATCATACACTTCCTTTTAAAATCTTCCCATGTCAACTCTTCCATCTCGCTGCTTTGTGAAAGTTTTCTTCCGCCTCCCACCGTAAATCAAGAGCCCATTTAACCGGAAGGCTACATGATAGTCTCTCTTGTCTTGTGCACCTTAGAAATGTAAAATTCTCGATAGTTCTCATCCACCGCTCAAGATCTTCCTGACTACCTTTTCCATTGAAAGTAGGAGGTTTTGTCTTAAGAATAATTCTTCTACCTGCTGTCGGGTTGAGGTGGAGGTGGTTGAGGTATAGCCTGTTCTTCTTGCTCCGGAGTTCTACCTCTTCTCCTAGGTCTGCCTCTGTCCCTTACTCCTCGTTCAGGGTCTTGTCTAGGAGGCATTCTGTTGTGTAAAATATATCATTAGCATTGTGCATCATTTTTATAACTTGAATATGTACAATTTCATTTTTACCTTTTTAGAAATAATAACTTAAATAAAACATTTCATTCTTGTCATACACAAATTTGTTGCAAAAGCCCTCTCGGGTCATATATACATATAATTGCAAAGGTACCATAGATAAAGTACTTTGCAAACAAAAGTCATTACATCAAAGATTACTTACATGCTTACTTCCAAAACATTTCAAAAGGAAAGAGCCATACACATATCGGCTTTAAGGCTTTACAAAAATTAAAAGTCATGCACAGTGGCTTTATAGCCTTACAAAAATCCAGTTCCCTCGTTGTTCAAGTTCTTCAAATGCATAAATAAAACATACATAAAATAGATAACATAATCCTTCAATTTTTTTTACATCAACATCAACATTAACATCAACTCCTCGAATCTTCCTCATCCTCCTCAGGATCCTCTTCCTCCTCGTCCGAGTCATCGCCCTGGCCATATACTCTAGAGGGTCCAGCTCCATTACTCTCTACCATCGGGATGTCCCGCAGTGGACCATAATCCACACGAATCGGGCTGTAGCTGTCATGGATGGGGTTATACCCATCAAGAGTACCTGTCACACTAATACGTCTTGTCGGACGAAACTCTCGATCAAGCGGTAGGGTGCTGCCATCGGTGGTAAAGGTGGTAGTGGTGAACGACCGGTGTCCAAATATCGAGGTGGGAAAACAGGGCTCCCAAGGCTCTAGGTCCAGGCCGCTCCGTCCGCTCAACAAGTCTCCTCGTCAATCCGATATCGAGGCACCACCGGGTCAACTATCCGTGGAACCTCGTGTTGTCTGACCACTGTGTGACTCATCACGCCATGTATACTCCCGTGGAGGAAGATAAGGTCCTCTCGGTTGCTGCGCCATAAATGCTATATACATATGTCGTGGGCGATGAACCCGGGTAGATCACCTATCAAATCATATCCTCCAACATACGGTAAATGTAATCTCCGAAAACTTCACGAGCATAATCTTCCCAATCACATGGAAGTATAGTAAGAAGACGTTTGATGTCATCGTAGTCCGTCACGCCATATGCTCGGCGTTCCTCCTGCCTAAAATAGTACATCAAAACTCTCCTAGATCCTCGCCAAGACATCCAGCTTTCTCGGTAGATACGGATAGTCTCCTCGGAGTCGGGTCGTCCGATCCTCCTCCTCGCAATGTAGCGCATTTCCTCCATCTCGTCACGATCAAAACTAACGCTACCACTACTATTATCGATAGCGGATAGGGTAGCTTAATACTTGATTAATCAACTAGGATGAACTATTCAACCTATAAGGCAAAAAAATGCTAACGATTGCAACCCATAACCAGACATTCTTAATCCGCTTAGTAAACAAAACTCCTATTGCTATTTTAAGCTACACGAGGTATCATAGGTTTCTCTGCTCTATCAAAAACTCGAGCTAAACTTTAACCAGACTCTACTGTATTCGGGAGATGGAAAAAGAGATTCTGTCCTTCATAACAATTGAAGTTCAGAATGTTAGGAATACGCAGGCGAAAACCATGCGTAAAACGGAATTTTATCGAAGGAGCACGATTAAAAACAAATTTACTGCGCAGTGCAGAAAATGGCGCAGAAAATTTTTGCGATTGTAGCAGTATTTCGAGAAAATGTCGACGGCGAAGTTGTGCACGCTATGGCTGCTGCCGACGTAGTATAACTATTACTTCCACGTCTTCAAATTGATGCTTATCATTCTGATATCCCGGTCAACGGTCACGCATGTTGAAATTGTGATTATGGTCGCTTGTTTTAAAACTGTGATACGATATCCACCTTCTTCATTCTTCATGATCAATGTTGTTCTCGATCATCTTTACGTTCCACTCTCGTCGTTCAAAACCGAAATTAAAAACACATTCATGCTTCCTATCATTCTTTTGTTTTCTTCGTTATGTGAACATACTTCCTATATCGCCTATGTTCTTCTCAAGAGAATAACATACTTTGTTATCAACATAGATTTCATAATTCATAAACATAACATCCAAACAACATCATAGTTCATTCATACATATTTGTACATATCATCTTGTTTTCATACATTCATCTTTAATCATCATGATTCGCTTCAAACATACATTTCAACCTAACCACTTCATATCATTACTATTCAATTTCAAAATTTTAAATTTTGAAAATCTTTACTCATAACTCTTCATTTCAATCATCATCACATTATAACTTTCCTTTTCCTTTTTCTTCAATATGTTTTCAAACTTGATCATCATATAAAATTTTTCACTCATAAGTTTAAAAGGAACTAGTTACCTTTTTCCCAGTTGAGCTCGATGTGATGGAGTGTTGAGGGTAGCCATGATTTTCTAAAGTCCAAACACTCAATCTAGACTTAGTTTTAAAAGGAATTGGAGTTTCAAAGAGCAACAGCTCTGATACCACTCTGTCACGACCACACTCAGGATAACCCGGAGTGAGCGGACTAATACTAGGAATAGTATTCATGGATGTGGAAGGCTGTCATGATAAGGCTTATCACATGAGCGTATAGAACTTAGGATTAAACATACACTTATAACATTTCGGATCAAAGGTTTAAGCCAACAGATCCAAAGGATATTACGATCTGAAGGACTTCATAGTTCACATTATCTTAACATCCAACATGAAAATAAAACGGTTCAGAGTTGCAGCGGAAAGTGTGTGAATACATATATGACGATACGTATTCAAGGTTGACAATTCCTAACAAACATCAAGGACAGTGGACTTTCTCAACACTCCTCCATCATCAGCATCCGAGCTCAACCTGCACATTTAAAAACAAACATGCAGGGCTAAGTACAAAATTTGTACCCAGTGGACTTATGCCGAAAACATTTTATTTTCTTTAAATTACTCTGCCAATATTGTGGTAAGACACAAGGGTTTTATTTGAAAAATGCTTTGTGCTTACTAAAATATTTTCACGAGTTTATAAAAGTTGCTTGGCCAAGCATTTTCTTGGTGTGCATGATACATATCCCTTATTATCATTCCATCATCTTATCATAGTCGAAAGTCGTGAAGGAGGCCTCCTTCTACGACCCCGTGACCGGCCGTGAATTGTCCTTACAGCACACAGTCACCATCAGTGTACACGTTAATCCTAGCCAGGTATATGCCTTCCGGCATAGGATCCGATATCGATTTTCGTTCATAAGTTGGGAATAACCCAACAACATCACATCATTCATGGATAGGATACGATACACAAAACGTAAACATTTTGGCTGATAATCATTTAACAATTTTAGCAATAGTTGAAAAGTACTGTAAACAAAGACAGTTGAAAAGAGTAGCAAGGTTGTTCTGTTTTAGTAACAAAGCCCACCTGGAAATTATTGATCGGCTTTAACGTTCGCTTACTCGTCAACGTCCAGCTGGTGCGTCAGCGTCCACACCTTTATATAAAAAGGATGCTTTAGTACGTCGTTTACGTAATTCGAGACTTATAAAGTCTATAATAAGATTCGATATTTCATATCGATGTGAATTGAATTCTTTAATGAATTTAATTCGTTTCTCAAACGCGTATCATCTTAACATCTCTCGTTCTTCGATAGAGACGAGATATATATTGAGAATTACCAATTTACTCCTCATGGTAAATGGTCCAACGTTTTTTTTTTTCACGTTTTTCGATTTCACGACTTCAAATATGAAATACTTTCATATCAACATGACGTCATTAGCAATTGATACGTCTTACGCGTATTAGCGTATTTATCGAACGTATTTCGTACGTTGATTTCAAAAGTCAACAATTTTGACTTTTCTTAGTAATTTAATTACTAAGTCATACTTCAATATTAAATTCTTTCGAAAATCAATTTCCAATTGATTTCTTTTTATAAACTGTTTTAATATGTTTAAAAATAATTTTTAAACATATAATTCATTATAAATAATGAATTGAAGGATTTAAAATCCTTATTCCAATTTTAAAAATAGCTCACGGCTATTTTGTGTTTTATCAACCAATTATTTTCGAAAATTGCCCATAATTTCCAAATATGTCTAAAATAATATTAGACATATAATTTATTAATAAAACTAATTAAAAAGGATTTAAAAATCCTTAGAAATTCTTTAGAATTTCTCGGTAATTATGAAAAATTACCAAACAATGTCCAATTTTTTCTAATATTATATAGTGTATTAATATACACTATGGTCATTAATATGTCATAATATCAACTAAATATTAATCAATCATCACTTATTTAATTCATAAGGTCTCGCATTTTTAAAACAAATGCCCAACAATTTTCTAAAATTCCAATAAATTAATACAAGGTCCAAACATTAGTCCATGACATATTTATGTCACATAATCCATTATATAACAATGTTATATTGTACATTCATCATTATAGCTCTCGGCTCTTTTCATAATATTCATCAAACAATTTTGTAAAATTTTCCAAAAATCATTACATGTTCATAAGCTATAGTGTAACAATGTAACATCATAAAATACATCAAGAACAATTTTATTCATCACCAAGTTGAGCTCAAAGCTTTGGTTTATTTGAATAAAAGTTGTAATTGATTCTTAAAATTCTAACAAAAACATAGGATGCATAAAACATATCCTAGATCAATAAAACATCATTGCATGTCACAAATCAAAATTATACATCAACATATATATATATATATATATATATATATATATATATATATATATATATATATATCGGTCCTTTTAAGAAAATGGTATAAAATTTTCCAAAATTTCCAAGTAAAACATATAGTCTATGATTTACAATCTAGACTAATAATATACTAATGCATGTATTAAATAAAATTACATACTAACATTGATTTTCATACATGTTTCGCCATTTGAAAAGAGAATAGCATAGGTTTTTTTCAAAATGTCAAATAAATTGCCATGTACTTTCAACACATTATAATTCAAGAACATACTATTGCATGCATAGATTAAACATCTTGTACCTCTTATAAAATTTTAAAAGCTTGGTACTTAAGGAGAAAATGGTAAAGATTTTTCTAAAATTTTCAAATAAATACTATGGACTTATAAAACATCATAGATCCACCATATGCCATTGCATGTCTTAAATAAAATTCTTCACTCACATATTATATATAAGTCTCGGTTTTATGAGAAAGAAATAGCAAGAGTGTTCTAAAATTCCTAATTAATTTATATATACTCTCAACACATCATAGATCAATAATATCACATTGCATGTACAAAAATAAAATCATACACCCACTTATAATTCTGATGCTCTCGGTTTCAAGAAGAAATTGAGCATGGATTTTTCTAAAAATTTCAAGATAAATACTATGGATTCATATAATATCATAGATCATAAATTCATGCTCAAATGCTCCTTATAGCTCTCGGCCCTCACTAGCATTTCCCATACATATTCAAATAAATTTTTAAAGCATGATCTAAGCTTCAAAATAACATGTTACAAAATCTTAGAACATAACATACTCATGTATTCATAAGCTTTTGAGGTTAGATCATACATGCAAGACATTTTAAACACAAGAACACTTGTCTAACATCCTCTCATCATCAATACACATGAAATCATCAAATCTTACAAACATGGATCATCTAGAACACATGCAATAAACTAGACCATCTCTTCGAAATTTTCGAAAGTTTCATGAACCAACAAGCTTCTATTCGATTCCTACCTTGTGATATGTATGGATGGAACCAAGTACAAGGTTTTAAGGTGTTGTATGGAGGTGAGAAGAGAAAAATCGAAGCTTGGAGAGGAGAGGGAGCTCTCGGTGGTGCAGAAAAAAAAAATGGGAAGAAGAAGGTGTTATTGAGAGAGGTGAGAGGTTTTGGAGAGATGATGTAGTTGGAGTGTTTAAGTGTTTGAGTGAGTGAGATAATGGGTAAAATCTGAATATCTACCCCCATATCCCCTATGCTTGGCCTCTCTCACTTGCACACAAGCAATCCTTTAATTTTAATAATATTCTATGTAGATAGTGTAGGTTAATCATTGTTATCTTACACAATCTTCTTGAAAATAGCTACAATACATCATTAGTGGAGATTTGTTGATATGAAATCTTAATATATACATATATATATGCATGTAGGAGTGATAGAATTAAAAAATACACTTTGTTATACACACATACATTACACGGCTTTTATGCCTTAAACACATTAAATAATTTAATTCCATGCTAAACATACATATATACATCATATAATATAATTTAGATGGTAATTAATATCATAGGTTAATTAGATAGCATAAGAAAAGAAAATAATTCAAACTTGTGCACAAGAAAATGGCTATCGGCCATTTGGATAAACCATAGGTTAAAATTTTATTACACACCATTCATAAGTATGTGCACCTTGGTATATGATTTAAATGATAATTAATAGCATAAGATAATTAAAAGGGCATGAACTTTCGAAGAAAACCCTAATTTCGAAATATTAGGGTTTTCGAAACTAAATTTGAGATTTTTATTAATTCTAATGTTCAAGAATTAATTAAATGCTTATTAGTACTGTAATATCATAAAAATATCATAAGAAATAATTTCCTAAAGTTTCTTGATCATTAAAACCATCGTTCGTTTCATCTCTAAACGTTGACGTTTGAAAACGTCTCAAAACGTTACATATCGACTCATCTTTAAAATGGTCGTAAGTACTCGTAATCCCATTATTAAAGTATTCCACTAATAATGGAATATAATTCCAAGCTTGATTGCTTAGAAAATATCGTGACATTTCAACAGTTGATATGCATTCGACGTTAAAAATGTACTGCCGATAACAGTTAAAACTTTCGAATCTTACATTCACGAGTTTGAGTGAATGTGTAACAGGAAATCATTTCTATGTAATTAATTGAAACCATATAGGATTTCATATTTGATTTGATTTCACGGCGAAATTTTATTTTACGGGTTTTAAAGACCGTAATTAGGCTTTTAAAACTACGGGTTATTACAGTTGATCAAACAGATCGTCAATTCAGGGCAAAGGATACTTATTCTTAAGAGTTATCTTGTTTAACTCTCGATAGTCAATGCATATTCTCAAAGTGCAATCCTTCTTCTTTACGAAAAGGACAGGTGCTCCCCATGCAGACACATTCGGTTTAATAAAACCTAACTCCAAGAGTTCTTGCAGCTGGATTTTCAATTCCTCAAGTTCCTTTGGTGCCATTCGGTATGGAGCTTTCGACACGGGGCCCGAACCTGGTTCGAGGTCGATCGTGAACTCGATCTGTCGGTTTAGCGGTAATCCCGATAGTTCGTCTGGAAATACGTCGGGATACTCCTTCACGATCGGGACATCTTCTATCATTCTCTCATTCTGCTCTTCCTCTTGGAGATAGACGAGGTAGGCGTGGTTCTCTGTCTTATTCAGCAACGTCCTTGCTTGTAGCGTGGATATGATTGAGACTCTCCTCCCCATGCTCATCCCATGAAAGTCCGTAGGTTTCTCTCCGGGATGTTGGAAAGAAATTTTCCTTTCATTACATAGGATGGTCGCATTATGTTCGGTTAACCAATCCATTCCTAGGATTATGTCCACATCTGTCAAAGGTATGACGTGAAGGTTATCTGTCATGACCTTAAGTGAGCTTAGTCCAAGTTCTAGGTTCGAGCATATGTGGGTTATCGTTCTTATGCCTTCTACTTGAGAAGAAATTCTCATGATTTGTTCAACGCGTTTAGGATCTAATCCTAAGTTCTCTACGCATGCTTCAAAGAATAAAAGAATGCGAGGTGCTAGTATTAAACAAGAGGATAACAGCAATTGAGAGGTGTTCCCATACCGCCAAGTTTACTTGGTTCCTCGCGGTTCCTCGCGAAATTCTCTTTCTTGGTTGAAGGCGTAGGCCCTGGCTTACGGTGGTGGTTGCTGTTGTTGGTGATGATGTTGTTGTTGCTGCTGTTGTTGGGGCTGTCGGTATTGCTGTTGCGGCTGCTATCATTGTTGTTGTCGTTGTCGTCGTGGTTGATCTTGCCGCTGGATTGGTGGAAGATCGAATCGGTGGTCATTCTTTGAACGGTTGAGCTTGGATAGCCCGGATCAGCTGGACTTGGTTGGGCACATTAGGTGACCATTTCCCTCGGCGTATCCTGTGGTCTCGGAGTAGTGGCCCTTCCGCCACACTTGAAGCATCCGTCATTTGTAAATGCGCATGCCCTCAGGACTCCTATGGCACAGGGGGCATACGGGAGCCTCACAAATTCTGGTTTGTCCGTCGGTGCGGTACCATGGGCGTCCATTTCATTACTGTGCCTGATGGCACATTGTTCCTCGCCATGGCCTCCGTCGGCTGGACAAGGTGTTGGATCCTTGAATTGGTGGGGTCCTTCCCACTTTCTCTTCCACGATTTCCTTGGTGATTCGGGGTGCAACGACAATCCTCGCCGCCCTGCATAGCAGCCTCGATGTCTAATGCCCGATCGAGGGCCTCACGGTAAGTCGATTTCGTGACCAGCTAGGGACACCCCGATTTCATGGTAGAGTCCCGCCAAACTTCTCGGCCTCTTCTCGCTTGTCGACCAACCGAGGCGCATACCGCGACATTTCAGAATGCACGGTCATAATCTGTGACCGTGGTCTTTCCTTGGTGTAGGTTGTAAAACTCATGCTCCTTCCTCTTCCGGTAACTCTTAGGAATGTATTTCTCGTACACCTCCTCCTTAAATTCCTCCCAGGATAAATTTTCCAGCTCCTCCTCAGATAGAGTCTTCCGCTTCTCCTCCCACCAGAAGTCGGCGGCACCAGTCATCTGGAAAGCAACGCATGACAAGCGTTCTTGAGAGGTGCAGTGAAGGAAGTTAAAGATTCGCTCCAGCGCGCGAATCCAAAGTTCTGCATCCACGAGATTCCCAGTCCCGTTGAAAGTGGGCGGGTTCTGTCTGAGGAATAGTTTCTCAATCCGTCTTGCCGGTGGTGGTGGTGGAGGGGTGTCATCTCTTTCGGGTGTTACCTCACGGTTTCTTCTTCTCGGTGGTATTCTATCTTTCATAAATATACGTAATCAGATATCTTCTTATACAATCCGTCAGGATTATATATATCTTAGCACGGTATGTATATATAATCATAAACATAAATCTAGCATGTCATCGAACACCATATATCGCAACCTCAAAAAACCAAAGCTCTCGGGGAGCTATCATCATATCAAATCAAATGTCTATACGAGGACTTTCATCATCACTTTTACAATCCACAAAAGGCTAGGTACGGAGTATGATACTCAAAATTAATATTAGCATCACTCAGTGTACCTAGTCACGGTGCGTACAAAAATCCAAACGCTACCGTGGTCATCAAAATAAGGGTTCATATCGGGACGACATATCATTTCCGCACGCATCGAAACATATACAAAAGTATATAGACAAAACACTATCTAGTCCTAAGAACTAGATCCATAATCGCCGGAGTGTAAAATAGGGCTCGGTGTTGGATTCGTAATCGAAGTATGGGTACTATCAACTTCCTCCATATCATCGCCGCAGTGGGTCCTCGTCGGGATCCTCCTCCGGGTCCTCCTCCGAATTTTCTTCTGGATCCTCCTCCTCAACCTCTGCATCGAGTGTGGGAGTCACGGTCTCTGATTCTAATGACTCAGCTTCTTCCCGCCTAGGTCTCGACGGATCTCGACCATGATCTCCTCATAGGCGGTGGCTGGAAATAGAAGCGATAAGACGGGCACATGTTTCTCTCATGGCGCATGCGCTAGGCCATATGAATCACCAATCTCTACATTATCGTGGCACGAGGGTCCGTGTGGGGTGGCGGCTGAGTTGGGAAAGCGGCGTGTAGAGATGGAAGTTGGCATGGAATGATTTGCGGCGATGGTCCAGGCGGCAATGACGGGGCTCGAATCCTATTGGTGGTAGGACCGAGAAGGTGAACTATCGGGGATGGGAAGGTCCACCGAATATGTTCTTGCCACAACCGCAAAGAATTCCCCATCGATGCCAAACGAGACACCTCCAAAGGTGAAGCCACTCGGAATCGATCACGCTAGGTGTACACCGCTCGGGAGATATGGTCCACAGGTGATGTAGCTCAGATATCATGAATATGTAGCTAAGGGATCGACAAACGGGCAAGTCCGCCTCAAGATCAAGCTCTCTCGGCGACGATAGATGTAATCCGATATCTCACAGCATATCCTCGCCAATGGATGGCGCCTTTGCGATCGATGGAAGCACACCGTCATAATGTGACGCACTACGGCATGTGCAGTAGCCCAATGACGTAAAAATGAGCAAGGAACTCGCCGGTGTCTTTACACGGCACATCCGGTCGGAATGGTAGAGCGTACCACCTCCTCGGTGTGACTCTAGAAGATAAAGGGAGCCTAGTCGTAAAACCGTCTCAACCATCTTATATTCCTAAGTTCTTATGAAACTACTTTCATGGTTTGGTCTTTGGGAAGAGACTGCATGGTTCCTTAGGACAGAACAAACGTTCGATGCCTAGCATTCGGTTAAAGGCTAAGTGATCACCCTATCTTATCGGGTCCTAGATTCCTTACTTCTACTCATGTTATAGTATCACATCATATCCGTTGTCATTATGCACTTACGATTCATCATTTCTTTTTATACCTTCATAACGTTATACTTTTATTCTTTTCACTTATGCCACGATAGAGGCAACACGCGGTGTTCGTAATTCCTTCACGTAGAGGTTGGGACCCATAACAAGGCGAACCTCTAGTTAAGTAATCGCTCATCATCGTAGACTCGCCACGCTCTCATCATCGAATCCGCTCGGATTGTGATTCCTAAGATTTCTATGTTCTCGCTCCTTCTTAGTATTTCGCTCAATTGGGAATGTTTATGTTCTCATTCTATGTTCGCGCAAAAGGGATCATGCGTCTTAAGAGTCTATGTTCTCATAGGAAACATACTCATTTACATCATGCTTCTATCATGCTCGCATACAACAAGAAACACGGATCGCGACACATTGTGCGATAATCAAGCATTCTCATTTACTCATTTACCAAGCTCCTAAACCTTGTAACTTTCTTTCAAACTAATGAACAATAAATTGAAACAACTTTTCAATTTCAAAAATTTCCACTTTCCAAAATATTTTTCAACTTCCCAACAAGGCAATATTGAAATTCCAATTCACATTTCATATACTTCCATCATTTCAAAACAACTTTTAGTTGAGATAGTTACATTCTTCCTCGTTGAGCAGGACGACGATGGAGTGCAGTGCAGTAGCAGTCACACACAAACAATTTCTAGACTCGACTTTCAACTTAGGATTCAAGGAAAGGGTTTCTAGGGTTCAGAGCGAGATAAAGCAGCGGATATAAACACAACTAATCAATGCAATTAACCATTTAACTACTCAATAACGCATAGACTAAAAAGGGATATGCTATTCAATACCAAATCGAGTCACAGAAGGACTTGTCAAAAGGTTCGAGGTTCAAATATAACCTAATCAGGGCACAATTCAAGGAACGAGGTACGACCTCAAGTTCAATACGGTATGAAAGCAGTTATAATCAAAACATCAAAATAATATCAGAGTTAGGCAACAAATAAACGTGTGGACATGTATATGACGATGCATGCCCAAGGTTCTAGAAACCTTTCTAATAAAGCATCAAAACAACTGCTACTCTGCATCACCTCGCACCCATCATCGATCCTTGCTCAACCTGCACATCAAAAACGAGATGCAGGGCTAAGTACAAAAGTACTCAGTGGACTCATTGTCGAAAATATTTTCTTTATCAAAAGTTATTGAACTGTCCAAAATAGCACATGAGCATTTTAGTTGAAAGACTCATGCCTATCAAACATTTTATCATTTCTCAAAAGCGTCAGGCCTGACTATTTCATTCACGTTGTTTCCATTTCGATCATTCATTCATTCACAAGACTATGGAGTGGCCACCTACACATAGTCGTCGTGACCGGTCGAGGTAGCTAACCTTAACACACATTCACATCGTACACAATCCGAAAGTTAGTCCTTAACTAAGTCGGATCCGATCATTACCCTTTTTAACGCTGGTAGACCAACACATTCACATACCACATTGATATACCAATCTCGGATAGGATAACAACAAAACATAAACATTTGGCGATCAATAATATTTCATGTGAAAATATTTCATAAAGCTTTGTAAAACATGCTTGAGATATGCATAACATTTTCGTTTCAAGAAAGCCCACCGCTAATCCAAAGCTAGTAAGTCTAAGTGAGCAGGGTGAGGTTGTTCTTCCTCACGACTACGCATTTATCAAACCCTTCATAAGAAAATAACCTTTCTTAGATTCTTTCTATCGATCGCATGTCGCTTATAGATTACTTACTTAAAGTTCCCAATTAGGGTTTCTTTATGATTTCATGTGATTGTTTTAAGATAATTTCTATTATCTTGCATTCCCAAGTCCCAAGCTATATTACTTCATTGTTCATATGTGAACTTCAATTATGAATCACATATTCCGAGTCTATCCTGGACTCTTAACCTTAGTTTTATTCTAAACGTTATTACGTTATAGATTGTCGGTAATCAAATTATGATTGGTATATTAGGATATTCTCAAGCCACTAACTAGACTTAACAATTATAGTTACGTCCTAGTAGGTTATGCTTGACGACTTGTCGATTAGCACGACAAATAAAAGGAGTATTGACTTATGATTCAAGTGAGCACATGCTATCATGTAAGTAAGTACTTAAGAATAAACGAAGTGCTTTGGGAATATTAACTCGACTTTTGGGATATAAGGATCGACATCTTATGTTCTAATCTTTGCTTACACATTACGACATTGTTTGTTTCTCTTAACTCGTCGAAGATTATATAAGTCGATAATCGTTATTCGTTATCGAGTTGTTTTAACGCTCAATCTAATATCGTATTGGGTTGTCGTTATTGAGTATTAACGTTGTAGCTCGGCTTTTGATTTTTCTAACTTAGGAACTCACGTTTGAGTATCCTTTTAATAGTTGCAACCCTAATTTATGTCTAACTTCGATTCTCGTTGATTCATTCTTAAGTTATCGAAATTGGTCGATTTCTTTTGTTTATGTTTGGGGTTTTGATTTGTCGGTACAACATAAACATAAACATTCAACCCCAACAATACCATACACAACATAAACTATATTAAAGCATTAGAAAACCCTAATTTCTAACATAATATACAATCATTGTGTATGTGTGCATAAATGTTTCATTCATTCACCATAATCACAACCATTTATTCTAAGCTTATAATTTCACTATCATATCATTATTTAACATTAGAAGTAAACCCATACTTAGCCATTTTGTTACGTTTTCGATAATTAGCAACAATTAGCATATGTATCCAATAAATTCCAATAAAATCATGTTATACTCCTATCATACTATAGAGTTTAATTACCAACTCAATATCATCATATAAAATTTCAAATCATAGGTTAAAACATATAGTTTTCGGCAATCACCATTTAATGAGCTTTGGTGTTCAATAAATTCCACAAAAATTATATCATGCTTATACCATATACTAAACATGAAATATCATTTTATATCATGCATTAAAATTTAAACCCATGCTTTTCACCATTATATATTTTCGTAATCACATATATATATACATACTCAATAAATTTCATTCCTTCACAACATGTTTATATTATGCAATAACATGTAATATTAACATTAAACATCAATTAATATTTATAATATGAAACAAATGCTTGAATTCTTTTGTCCTCACACATATTTTACATATGTGTTCAATAATTCCCAACAATGCATATTAGGTTCATATTATTTCTACACATAACATATCCTATCATTTTCAACAAATTAAATCAAATAAATCCTTAGATATATACATATAGTTTTCGGTATTCAAAGGGAAAATAGGAGTAGTGTCTCAAAAATTTCAAGATTAATATATGATGTTCATATCATATATTAAACACTATATCTCAACTATTTTCAACAAATAAAATCAAACAATGGCTTAAAATTACTTAAATATATTCTGCCCATTTTTGAAAAATAGGAGTAGTGTTTCAAAAATTTCAAGATTAATATATGATGTTCATATCATATATTAAACACTATACCTCAACTATTTTCCAACAAATAAAATCAAAATACAAGAAAATTCCAAAAATATTCTTAAAATTACCATATTTATTATACATGCTCCTAATACATCAACAAGCAACAATATCAAATAATATTCACAAAAGCATGCTTTATCACATATAAAAAGAAATAAAGCATAAATCGAAAAATATCAAACATACTCCAAAAATTCTAAAATTTTAACTACTTCCTTATAAAATCATTCTAAGAATTTTTAATTCATGTCTTGAGAGCATTTGGTGGCCCAAAAGTCACGAAAAAATGAAGAGTAAAACTAGGGTTTTTCATTAAATAATTCAAGAAAATCTAAAATTCTACTCCATTAAAAATGGAGAGAATAATGAGTACTACCTATTTATGGTCTTAGAATAATCATTGAGGGTTGGAAAGGTTTGAAATGGAGGATTAAAGACTCAAAAGTATGAAGAACAAAGAGAGAATTTTGAAAAAGAGAGAGAAAATGTGTTCCAAAAGTGAGAGGATGTAATGGACGAGTTGATCACTTTATTGGCAGCCTAAAGGGCTGTCATTACGCATTTGGGGTGGTCTTGGTGATAGTTGGGAGAAGGATTGGTCAAATTACCCGTTTTGGCATGTTAATACCGACTCTTTAAGTTTTAACGCGCTTTCGATTGATTTCTCGGAACCTTAAGGTTTTATTTTATTAAATAGCCTTTAAATGACTTATTTCAATTTTTATAATAATTTCATAAAATTCGGACGACGTTCGATAAGTCAATTCCGAGTTATCGCGGAAAAACAACATTCGGCGATTAAATTATGCAAATTCAAATTTATTGAATACTTGAGATTTCATAATTTATTTGAGTCTTATAAATCCTATTTTATTGATTTAGACCCTTGGTTCTAGTTTCGGTCGTTCGGATCAATTTAGGGTTTTTCGTATATTTTTCCTGCGTTCTGTTAAGTTCTTCAGAATTTCTTTGTAAATTGATTCTTATAATTTCTAAATTCATAATAATATGTTCCTTCATGATTTTGATTGTTATCACAAATTATCATGATTAGCATGGACTGAAAATTATTCCGCTCGTGAATAGTGCTTTTAAGATCGACCGCAAGTATGCCCGAAAATTCTCATTCTTCGCTTCTCACATGTTTTCGTGAGAGGATTCTAGAAATGAAACTTTTGTTAAGATTCATTCGCGATCTTTCATTCTATGTTCAAGCTATGCGAAAACCCTAATCCTAGAGACTAGTCACTAGTTTTGATTTCTAGTTTTGATATCCGAATCGATTCTAATTGCTTCATTGGTTACCTTAAACATAATTAAGGTCTAAGAACCACAAATAATTGGTCTAAGCATCACTAATAAAAGTTTTAAATTTTTCGGTTATTACATACCATCCCTTAAAATAAATTTCGTCCAAATTTGCTAACCTTGAAAAGATCCGTATTTCTTCATAGCTGATTCTAGTTCCTGTGTTGCTTCTTCCGATCCATGGTGTCGCCATAGAACTTTCACTAACGGTATCTCTTTGTTCCTTAGCTTTTGATACGCTTGTTTAAGATTTCGTAGTGCTTCTACATAACTCATATTATCATCGAGGACCATATATGTTGGCGGTATCACATGGCTGGGGTCATGTATGTACTTCCTTAGTTGTGAAACGTGGAACACATTGTGCACGTCTCCAAAACTTGGCGGCAATGCAAGTCTTTAAGCCGCTGGTCCTATCATTTCCAAAATTTCATAGGGTCCTATGAAAGGTGGTCGTAGCTTTCCTTTTATTCCAAATCTCACGAGTCCTTTTGATGGAGAAATCTTAAAGAAGACATTGTCTCCCACTTCAAAATATAGCTCCGTGCGACGTTTGTCGGCTTACGACTTCTGTCAGTCTTGGGCCTCCTTGATACGCTCATGGATCCGTCTCACAATCTTGATCATTTCGCCCACGAGTCGTCCTAATACTCCCTTTCCCCACTTCATCCCAAGAGAGTGGTGATCGACATCTCTTTCCATAAAGAGCTTCAGACGGGCCATTCCAATAGTTGCTTGGTAGTCGTTATTGTAGGCGAATTCCACAAGTGGTAACACTTGTTCCCAACTTTCCTCTAACGAGGACAACGGTTCTCAACATGTCTTCCAGCCGCTTGAATGGTCCTCTCGGACTGTCCGTCCGTCTGCGGGTGGAACGCGCATCGAAATGTAGTCGAGTCCCCAATTCCTTTTGTAAACTCATCCGTAACTGGATGTAAACTTCAATCTCTATCGACGTGATAGTCTTCTAACTCCATGTAGACGTATGACCTCTCGAACGCATAACCGTATGTTAGTCTGTGTGATCCATGTGTTATCGAAATGGTAGAAAATGCGCGCTTGGTCAAACGATCGATGACGACCCAAATAGCGGTATTTCTCTTTGTGATTTGGGTAGCCTGCACAAAATCCATGGCTATATCATCCCATTTCCATTCCGGTATGTCTAGCGGTTGTAAGGTTCCATACGGTCGTTGGTGGAGTGCTTTCACTTGTTGGCACGCCAAACAACATTCTCGAATGAAGCTACGCCTCGCTCATTCCATCCCACCAAAATTTTTCCTTGAGATCATGGTACATTTGGTGCTTCCGGTGTGCGGTGTAAGAAGTCTCATGGGCTTCTTTCAAGATCTCGCCCTAAGCACTTCATCTTCGAACACACACACTCGCCATACAACAAAACGTTATCTGTTGCTTCTTTGAAATTCTTGTGGTTGTTGTCCTTGATCTTAGCTCGTATTTCCTCTAGCTTCTTGCTTTCTCCGAGCTTCTAAGATTCGGACTTTAAGTCCGGGATTGCAATCAATGTTGCAATACAGCCTCTATTGTCGAGACGGCCCATGACTTCGATGTTCATCCTCCGAAATTCCTTTATAAGTATTTCCTCATGACCGAGGAGACATCCCAAACTAGGGTAGATTTACGACACAAGGCATCGGCTACAACATTAGCCTTGCCTCGGGTGGTAATTGATACCACAATGTAATCTTCACTAGTTCTAACCATCTACGCCTCATGTTAAGATCTTTCACCAAAGAAATATTTCGTGCTTTTATGGTTAGTATAGATCTCACATCTAACTCCATAAAGGAGATGCCTCCAAATCTTTAAGGCATGTACGACCGCTGCTAATTCCAGGTCGTGCGTAGGATAGTTCAACTCATGTAGGCGTAATTGCCTTGAAGCATAAGCAATAACCTTGCCTTCTTGCATCAATACACATCCTAGTCCATTCTTTGAAGCATCCGTGTAGATTGTGTATTCTTTATCTGCCTCGAGTACTGCTAGTACAGGTGCTGTCGTCAGCAACTCCTTCAATCTTTGGAAACTAGCCTCACACTCGGCGGTCCATGTGTACTTTATCCCCTTTCTCAACAGTTGGGTCATGGGTCGGGCTATCGTTGAGAATTCTTCGATAAATCTTCGATAGTAGCCGGCAAGTCCTAAGAAACTCCGAATTTCATTCGGGTTCTTCGGCGACTCCCATTCACGAACTGTGTCGATCTTCGAGGGGTCTACTTTGATTCCCTCGGCGGACACGATGTGACCTAAGAATGTCACTTCGCCTAACCAGAATTCGCACTTGCTAAACTTGGCAAAGAGTTGCTCTTGTCTCAATGTTTGCAGCATAGTTCTCAAGTGCTCTTTGTGTTCTTGGTTATTCTTGGAGTATATTAGGATATCGTCTATGAATACTAAGACAAATTTGTCTAAGTATGGGTGAAATACCCTATTCATGATATCCATAAATACTGCTAGGGCATTTGTAAGTCCAAAGGGCATAACGATGAATTGAAATGACCATACCTTGTAATGTAAAGTCGCTTTAGGTACATCCTCCGGTTTAATTCATAGTTGGTGGTATCCCGACTTTAGATCTATCTCGTGAAAAGACTCGCCCCTTGTTGATCAAACAGATCACAATTCGGGCAAAGGATACTTATTCTTAAGAGTTATCTTGTTTAACTCTCGATAGTCTATGCACATTCTCAAAGTGCAATCCTTCTTCTTTACGAAAAGGACAGGTGCTCCCCATGCAGACACATTCGGTTTAATAAAACCTAACTCCAAGAGTTCTTGCACCGGATTTTCAATTCCTCAAGTTCCTTTGGTGCCATTCGGTATGGAGCTTTCGACACGGGCCGTAACCGGTTCGAGGTCGATCGTGAACTCTATCCGTCGGTTTGGCGGTAATCCCGATAGTTCGTCTGAAATACATCGGATACTCCTTCACGATCGGGACATCTTCTATCATTCTCTCATTCGCTCTTCCTCTTGGAGATAGACGAGGTAGGCGTGGTTCTCTGCCTTATTCAAAGAACGCCCTTGCTTGTAGCGTGATATGATTGAGACTCTCCTCCCATGCTCATCCCATGAAAGTCCGTAGGTTTCTCTCCCGGATGTTGGAAAGAAATTTTCCTTTCATTACATAGGAAGGTCGCATTATGTTCGTTAACCAATCCATTCCTAGATTATGTCCACATCCGTCATAGGTATGACGTGAAGGTTATCTTTCATGACCTTAAGTGAGCTTAGTCCAAGTTCTAGGTTCGAGCATATGGGGTTATCGTTTTATGCCTTCTACTTGAGAAGAAATTTCATGATTTGTTCAATGCTTAGGATCTAATCCTAAGTTCTCTACGCATGCTTCAGCAATAAAAGAATGCGAGGCGCTAGTATTAAACAGTAGGATAACAGGCAATTGGAGGAGTGTTCCCATACCTGCCAAGTTTACTTGGTTCCTTGGTGGTTCCTGCGGTAATTCTCTTTCTTGGTTGAAGGCGTAGGCCCTGGCTTACGGTGGTGGTTGCTGTTGTTGGTGATGATGTTGTTGTTGCTGCTGTTGTTGGGGCTGTCGGTATTGCTGTTGCGGCTATGTCGCTATCATTGTTGTTGTCGCTGCCGCCGTGGTTGATATTGTCGCTCGATCACTGGAAGCATCGAATCGGTGGTCATTCTTTGGAATGGTTGAGCTTGATAGCCCGGATCACCTGGACTTGGTTGGGCACATTGGCGCCATTTCCCTCGCGTATCCTGTGGCGGCTCGAGTTGTGGCCCTTCCGCCACACTCAAGCATCCGTCATTTGTAAACGCGCATGCCCCTCGCGACTTCTATGGCACCTGGGCATACGAGCCTCACAAATTTCGGTTTATCCCGCCAAAGCGGTACCATGGGCGCCCATTTCTTGCTCGTGCCTGGATGGCACGTTGTTCCTTCCATGGCCTCCGTCGGCTGGACAAGGTCGATCCTCGAATTAGTGGGTCCTTCCCACTTTCTCTTCCACGATTTCCTTGGTGATTCGGGGTGCACAATGACAATCCTGCCCCTGCATAGCACCGACGCCTAATGCCCGATCGAGGGCCTCACGATAAATCAGATTTCCGTGACCAGCTAGCGACACTGATTTCATGGCGAGTCCCGCCCAAAACTTCTCGGGCCTCTTCTCGCTTGTCTCGACTAACCGAGGCGCATACCGCGACATTTCAGAATGCACGGTCATAATCAGTGACCGTGGTCTTTCCTCGTGTAGGTTGTAAAACTCATGCTCCTTCCTCTTCCTAGAACTCTTAGAATGTACTTCTCAGACACCTCCTCCTTAAATTACTCCCAGAGAAATTTTCCAACCTCCTCGATAGAGTCTTCCGCTTCCTCCCACCGTAAGTCGGCGGCACCAAATATCCGAAAGCAACGATGATAAGCGCTCTTGAGAGGTGCGGTGAAGGAAGTTATAGATTCGCCCAGCGAATCCAAAGTTCAAGATCCACGGATTCCCATCCGCTGAAAGTGGGCGGTTCTCGCCCGAGGAATAGTTTCTCAACCGCCTTGCGGTGGTGGTGGTGGAGGTGTCATCTCTTTCGGTGTTACCTCACGGTTTCTTCTTCTCGGTGGCATTCTATCATTCATAAATATACGTAATCGATATCTTCTTATACCATCCGTCAGGATCATAGATATCTTAGCACGGTATGTATATATAATCATAAACATAAATCTAGCATGTCATCGAACACCATATATCGCAACCTCAAAAACCAAAGCTCTCGGGGAGCTATCATCATATCAAATCAAATGTCTATACGAGGACTTTCATCATCACTTTTACAATCCAAAAGGCAAGGTACGGAGTATGATACTCCGAAAATTAATATTAGCATCACTCAGTGTACCTAGTCACGGTACGTACAAAAATCCAAACGCTACCGTGGTCATCAAAATAAGGGTTAATATCGGGACGACTTATCATTTCCGCACGCATCGAAACATATACAAAAGTATATAGACAAAACACTATCTAGTCCTAAGAACTAGATCCATAATCGCCCGAGTGTAAAATAGGCTCAGCGTGTTGGATCTGTGAACCGAAGTATGGGTACTATCAACTTCCTCCATATCATCGCCGAGGGCGTCCTCGCCGTGATCCTCCTCCGAATTTTCTTCTGGATCCTCCTCCTCAACCTCTGCATCGAGTGTGGGAGTCACGGTCTCTCGGATTCTAATGACTCTAGCTTCTTCCCAGCTAGGTCTCGACGGATCTCACTCATGATCTCCTCATGGCGGTGGTTGGAAATAGAAAAGCGAAGACGGCACATGTTTCTCTAGCGCGCATGCGCTAGGGCCATATGAATCATCAATCTCTACATTATCGTGGCACAGGGTTCCGTGTGGGGGTGGCGGCGGCTGAACTGGGAAAGCGGCGGCAGGTAGAGATGGAAGTTGGCATGGAATGATTTACGATGATGGTCTCAGGCGGCAATGACGGGCTCGAATCCCATTGGTGGTAGGACCGAAAGGTGAACTATCGGGATGGAAGGTCCACCGAACATGTTCTCGCCACAACCAGCAAGAATTAACCCATCGATGCCAAACGAGACACCTCCGGGTGAAGCCACCGGAATCTCATCACGCTAGGTGTACACCCGCTTGGGGAGATATGGTCCACAAGGTGTAGCTCAGATATCATGAATATGTAGCTAAGGGAACTGACAAACGGGCAAGTCCGCCTCAAGATCGAAGCTCTCTGCGACGATAGATGTAATCGCCGATATCTCACAGCATATCCTCGCCAATGGATGGCGCCTTTGCGATCGAGGAAGCACACCGTCATATTGTGACGCACCACGGGCATGTGCAGAGCTCAATGACGTAAAAATGAGCAAGGAACTCGCCGATGTCTTTTACACGTACATCCGGTCGAACGGTAGGAGCGCACCACCTCCCGGTGTGACTCTAGAAGATAAAGGAGCCTAGTCGTAAAACCGTCCGAACCATCTTATATTCCTAAGTTCTTATGAAACTACTTTCATGGTTTGGTCTTTGGGAAGAGACTTCATGGTTCCTTAGACGTAACAAACGCTCGATGCCTAGCATTCGGATAAAGGCTAAGTGATCACCCTATCTTATCGGGTCCAAGATTCCTTACTTCTACCACGTTATAGTATCACATCATATCCGCTCTCATTATGCACTTACGATTCATCATTTCTATTTATACCTTCATAACGTTATACTTTTATTCTTTTCACTTATGCCACGATAGAGGCAACACGCGCGTGTTCGTAATTCCTTCACGAGAGGTTGGGACCCATAACAAGGCGAACCTCCGCTAAGTAATCGCTTCATCATCATAGACTGCCGTGTTCTCATCATCGAATCCGCTCGATTGTGATTCCTAAGATTTCTATGTTCTCGCTCCTTCATAGTATTTCGATCAATTGGGAATGTTTATGTTCTCATACTAAGTTCGCGCAAAAGGTATCATCCGCCTTAAGAGTCTATGTTCTCATGGGGAAACATACTCATTTACATCATGCGCCTATCATGCTTCAGATATAACAAGAAACACGGATCGCGACACATTGTGCGATAATCAAGCATTCTTATTTACTCATTTACCAAGCTCCTAAACTTTGTAACTTTCTTTCAAACTAATGACCAATAAATTGAAACAACTTTTCAATTTCAAAAATTTCCACTTTCCAAAATATTTTTCAACTTCCCAACAAGGTAATATTGAAATTCCATTTCACATTTCATATACTTCCATCATTTCAAAACAACTTTAGTTGAGATAGTTACCTTCTTCCTCGCTGAGCAGACGACGATGGAGTGCAGCAAGAGCACACACACAAACAATTTCTAGACTCGACTTTCAACTTAGGATTCAAGGAAAGGGTTTCTAGGGTTCAGAGCGAGATAAAGCAATGGATATAAACACAACTAATCAATGCAATTAACCATTTAACTACTCAATAACGCATAGACTAAAAATGGATATGCTATTCAATACCAACTCGAGTCACAGAAGGACTTGTCAAAGGTTCGAGGTTCAAATATAACCTAATCAGGGCACAATTCAAGGAACGAGGTACGACCTCAAGTTCAATACGGTATGAAAGCAGTTATAATCAAAACATCAAAATAATATCAGAGTTAGGCAGCAAATAAACGTGTGGACATGTATATGACGATGCATGCCCAAGGTTCTAGAAACCTTTCTAATAAAGCATCAAAACAATCGATACTCAACCACCGCACCCATCATCGATCCTTGCTCAACTTGCACATAAAAAACGAGATACAGGGCTAAGTACAAAAGTACTCAGTGGACTCATTGCCGAATATTTTCTTTATCAAAAGTTATTGAACTGTCCACAATAGCACATGAGGATTTTAGTTGAAAGACTCATGTCTATCAAACATTTTATCATTTCTCAAAAGCGTCAGGCCTGACTATTTCATTCACGTTGTTTCCATATCTGATCATTCATTCATTCACGCACTATGGAGGTGGCCACCTACACATAGTCGTCGTGACCGGTCGAGGTAGCTAACCTTAACACACATTCACACGTGTACACAATCCGAGTTAGTCCTTAACTAAGTCGGATCCGATCGTTACCATTTTTAACGCTGGTAGACCAACACATTCACATACCACATTGATATACCAATCTCGATAGATAACAACAAAACATAAACATTTGGCGATCATGATAATATTTCATAAAGCTTTGTAAAATATGCTTTGAGATATGCATAACATTTTCGCTTTAAGAAAGCCCACCGCTAATCCAAAGCTAGTAAGTCTAAGTGAGCGGGGTGTGGTTGTTCTTCCTCACGACTACGCATTTATCAAACCCTTCATAAGAAAATAACCTTTCTTAGATTCTTTCTATCGATCGCATGTCGCTTATAGATTACGACTTAAAGTTCCCAATTAGGGTTTCTTTATGATTTCATGTGATTGTTTTAAGATAATTTCTATTATCTTGCATTCCCAATTCCCAAGCTATATTACTTCATTGTTCATATGTGAACTTCAATTATGAATCACATATTCCGAGTCTATCCTCGACTCTTAACCTTAGTTTTATTCTAAACGTTATTACGTTATAGATTGTCGGTAATCAAATTATGATTGGTATATTAGGATATTCTCAAGCCACTAACTAGACTTAACAATTATAGTTACGTCCTAGTAGGTTATGTTGACGACTTTTAGCACGACAAATAAAGGGAGTATCGAATGATCGAGCATCTTCATGTTCTAAGTACTTAAGAATAAACGAAGTGCTTTGGGAATATTAACTCGACTTTTGGGACATAAGGATCGACATCTTATGTTCTAATCATTGCTTAACTCGTTTGTTTCTCTTAATTCGTCAAGATTATATAAGTCGATAATCGTTATTCGTTATCGAGTTGTTTTAACGCTCAATCTAATATCGTATTGGGTTGTCGTTATTGAGTATTAACGCTGTAGCTCGGATTTTGGTTTTTCTAACTTAGGAACTCACGTTTGAGTATCCTTTTAATAGTTGCAAACCCTAATTTATGTCTAACTTCGATTCTCGTTGATTCATTCTTAAGTTATCGAAATTGGTCGATTTCTTTTGTTTATGTTTGGGGTTTTGATTTGTCGGTACAACATAAACATAAACATTCAACACCCAACAATACCATACACAACATAAACTTTACTAAAGCATTAGAAAACCCTAATTTCTAACATAATATACAATCATTGTGTATGTGTGCATAAATGTTTCATTCATTCACCATAATCACAACCATTTATTCTAAGCTTATAATTTCACTATCATATCATTATTTAACATTAGAAGTAAACCCATACTTAGCCATTTTGTTACGCCGATAATTAGCAACAATTAGCATATGTATCCAATAAATTCCAATAAAATCATGTTATACTCCTATCATACTATAGAGTTTAATTACCAACTCAATATCATCATATAAAATTTCAAATCATAGGTTAAAACATATAGTTTTCGGCAATCACCATTTAATGAGCTTTGGTGTTCAATAAATTCCACAAAAATTATATCATGCTTATACCATATACTAAACATGAAATATCATTTCATATCATGCATTAAAATTTAAACCCATGCTTTTCACCATTATATATTTTCGTAATCACATATATATATACATACTCAATAAATTTCATTCCTTCACAATATGTTTATATTATGCAATAACATGTAATATTAACATTAAACATCAATTAATATTTATAATATGAAACAAATGCTTGGAATTCTTTTGTCCTCACACATATTTTACATATGTGTTCAATAATTCCCAACAATGCATATTAGGTTCATATTATTTCTACACATAACATATCCTATCATTTTCAACAAATTAAATCAAATAAATCCTTAGATATATACATATAGTTTTCGTATTCAAAGGAAAATAGGAGTAGTGTCTCAAAATTTCAAGATTAATATATGATGTTCATATCATATATTAAACACTATATCTCAACTATTTTCAACAAATAAAATCAAACAATGGCTTAAAATTACTTAAATATATTCTGCCCATTTTTGAAAAATAGGAGTAGTGTTTCAAAAATTTCAAGATTATATATGATGTTCATATCATATATTAAACACTATACCTCAACTATTTTCCAACAAATAAAATCAAAATACAAGAAAATTCCAAAAATATTCTTAAAATTACCATATTTATTCTACATGCTCCTAATACATCAACAAGCAACAATATCAAATAATATTCACAAAAGCATGTTTTATCACATATAAAAAGAAATAAAGCATAAATCGAAAAATATCAAACATACTCCAAAAATTCTGAAATTTTAACTACATCCTTATAAAATCATTCTAAGAATTTTTAATTCATATCTTGAGAGCATTTGGTGGCCCAAAAGTCACGAAAAAAATGAAGAGCAAAACTAGGGTTTTTCATGAAATAATTCAAGAAAAATCTAAAAAACATTCTACTCCATTAAAAATGGAGAGAATGATGAGTACTACCTATTTATGGTCTTATAATAATTATTGAGGGTTGGAAAGGTTTGAAATGGAGGATTAAAGACTCAAAAGTATGAAGAACAAAGAGAGAATTTTGAAAAAGAGAGAGAAAATGTGTTCCAAAAGTGAGAGGCTGTAATGGACGAGTTGATCACTTTATTGGCAGCCTAAAGGGCTGTCATTACGCATTTGGGGTGGTCTTGGTGGTAGTTGGGAGAAGGATTGGTCAAATTACCCGTTTTGGCATGTTAATACCGACTTTTTAAGTTTTAACGCGCTTTCGATTGATTTCTCGGAACCTTAAGGTTTTATTCTATTAAATAGCCTTTAAATGACTTATTTCAATGTTTATAATAATTTCATGAAATTCGGACGACGTTCGATAAGTCAATTTCGAGTTATCGCGAAAAACAGCATTCGGCGATTAAATTATGCAAATTCGAAATTCTATTGAATTGTTGAGATTTCATAATTTATTTTAGTCTTATAAATCCTATTTTATTGATTTAGATCCTTGGTTCGAGTTTCGGGTCGTTCGGATCAATTTAGGTTTTTCCGTATATTTTCCCGACGCTCGGTTAAGTTCTTCTGAATTTCTTTCGTAAATCGATTCTTATAATTTCTAAATTCATAATAATATGTTCCTTCGTGATTTTGATTGTTATCAAAATTATCATGATTAGCATGGATTGAAAATTATTTCGCCTCGTGAATAGTGCTTTTAAGATCGACCGCAAGTATGCCCGAAAATTCTCATTCTTCGCTTCTCACATGTTTTCGTGAGAGGATTCTAGAAATGAAATCCTTTTGTTAAGATTCATTCTCGATCTTTCATTCTATGTTCAAAGCTATGCAAAACCCTAATCCCAGAGGACTAGTCACTAGTTTTTGATTTCTAGTTTTCGATATCCGAATCGATTCTAATTGCTTCATTGGTTACCTTAAACATAATTAAGGTCTAAGCACCAAAAAAAATTGGTCTAAGCATCACTAATAAAAGTTTTAAATTTTTCGGGTTATTACATAAAGTGATTGGAAATACAATCAAAGAAGGTAAATACTTTGATTAAGCCAAGTTTTGTGATTTAAATTGATGAACATGATGTTTTCACATATCATGATTTTTGAAAATTTGAATATTTTATTTAAGGTTGTTTTGTTTAATTTTTGTTATGTTTATTGATTTAAGTATGCTTATGATGCATAAATACATAAGCTATGGTTTTAATTCTCTAAATTCATGAAGTTGGTGAATTAAAGTATTATGTATGAACCCTAATTTTTATATGTGAATTATGTGTTGTGATTTTATTAAATTGAGTTTAGATATGTGTAATTAAGTTGAAATAAACATGATTTAGTGGTAGAAATTGGAAGAAATTGAAATATATACAACCCTCATTTTCGAAAATTAAGGGGCTTGGATGAACTTTGATTTCATGATTTTATTTGATGTATTTGATATGAGTTTTGAGATCTATGATATAAATAATGCTTAAGTTGAATTTATGGTATTTTATGGATTTGAAATGTGAAATTTAGAAAATTAAAGTTTAGTATTAAATTGTGGATTTATATGATGAACTTGATTAAGATTTGAATTGATCATGGATTGATGATTATTGATGATAAATAAGTATGAATGTGAGTTGGTTGATATTAAATGGATTATAGATTCAAAAGTTCATGTAATACATAATAGGTATGGTTGAAGGGCATAATTAAAGTGTGATGTAGATGAATTGATTTAAACTTGTTTTAAGTCCCTAAGTATATATTTTAGTAAATGGTGATGATTTTGTGGAGTTTGGGATGAGTTTGGTTGATTTGGTATTGAAATGGCGATGCATTTTATAAACGTAACTCTGCCGAAATTTTGTTAGAATTTGTTAATTAATAAGACGTTTTGAGAATTGAATTGGTGAACTATCGATAAGTGTTTAAGTGGAATTTATTCACTTGAAGTTGTTTAATTTCTTTGATCATAGCATGTTATGTGATTATATAAGATTTAAGTTTATTAAAGAATAAGTTACGAAGGAATACAATAAGCCTAACCTAATCTTAGATTTAGGTAGGTCTAAGATTTAGTTGTGATATGTTCAAGTGAACAAGAAGGTTAGCTAAATTTGATAATAATCTTATTTTACAAGGAACAAGCAAAAGAAATCGAGAACTGAAAGACGAAGAGAAAGAGGTAGTAACGTGAACAGTATCAGGTGGGATGCTTCTTAAATTATTTTCTTAACAAAGTTAAATGTTACGTTTCAAACGTGTTTCTATCATGAGAATTTTTCCAATCACCACAATGTGGGTTTGTTGATAATGATTAATTTACTACATTGTGGGTATGACGATAATTGACCTATCTACGGTAGAAAAACGATATATACTGTGCACAAGTTTATGGCCGTGAGCTTGCAAATGTAGGCCGGTCATGGTATTGGGGAGGAGGCCTACTTCCCATTACCTAATGACGTAGATAGGGTATGACCGTTGTTGGCAACCTTCGGGACCAACTCGGGTATGTGATGCCGGTATTATATAAAATGTGAATGTGTGGTGATAGAATAATGAATTATTCTCATGAGGTACTTACTCAAGTTTATCTTCTCAACTCTTATGTTAAGCAAAATTTGTAAGTTATTGATTAAAGTTTCAAAAGTTAACGTTTTGGCAATTACCCACTGAGTACTTTCTGGTACTCAAGCTCGCAAATATGTTTTCTATGTGGTGCAGGTTGAGCGTGGAAGGGATGTGGACTTTGGAGCTGAGCTTGGCCTTTTCTTTTGTTTTGAATAGTTATGCCCGAATGTCGTGTCTTCATACATGACATTCACTACTCTTCCGTTGATGACTATGTTACTTGAAACTATTCTTTTGGGAAAAACCTTGTAAATACTTGAAAATGCTTGTGTACATATTTTTTGGACTGAAAAAGATCACTAATAAAGTCCCTCTCAATCTAACGAGGTCGTCCTAGCGAGCAAGTTAATCCGAGTCGTCTCTCAAGGAAAACTTAACAGGGCGTTACTAAGTTACCACACAAAAATAATTAAATTCCTAAACACTCTAATCACAAAGGTTGTTTGATTACCTAGGCGAGGAATTATTAAAGAAAGGAAGACGAATTAACTAGGTGGAAATTGACAAAGCAAAGAAATTATCTAAACAAGAATTAAACCCTAGATTGAAGAACATAGAATCAACGTGATGAACCCTAAGCATAAATCGAATAGATTAAATGGATGGCAAGAATAATTAAGCAATACCAATATAAATCAACACCAAAGCATATAAATCAATATCAAAGAAGTACGAGGAGACGAAAGAAAGCGATAAAGTAAACTTACGGAAAAGAACGAACGATGGAATTAAAGTTCCGAAATAAGAATCCAATAATAATAATCCGTACAATAATCTTGAATCCAAAATAACTAAGAAATACTTAAGAAAATTGAAGAAGAGAATCGCGTGAGAGGAGGCGCACGATGAAAGGAAAACTTAAAGAATAAAATAAGGAGGTAGGGTTTTTTTCAGCGTTTAAATCCTATATATAGAGCACGAAAAATTACGCGCAGCGTCGGACTCGACCCAAGCGCCGGACGTGCGCGCTTAAAAATAAGGCAAAACGCACCTCGCCCAACGCCGGATGCAACCCCAGCGCTGGACTCGTCAGCTCTCGGAAACGGGGACCAGCGTCGGACGCATGCCAGTGCCGGACGCGATGACTCTCTAGACGAACTTCAATTCTCACTCAGCGCCGGACGCAACGCAGCGCTGGACGCACGGAGTCTCGGGATGAATTTCAATTCTTGCTCAGCGCCGGACAACTTAGCGCCGGATGGATAGAGTCTCTGGAGGAAACTTGCATTGGTCGCCCAGCGCCGGACGCACACCAATCGCCGAACGCGGGCGCTCTCGGAAGCGAATCCAGCGCCGGACGCAAGCCAAATGCCGGATGCGGGCTCTCGAAGCGAACCCAGCACCGGACCCAAGCCAAGCACCGGACGCGGGTCTTCTCTTTGGTATCGGACGCGATGCGCACTCCACAGCGCTACGCCGAGTCCGGGCTTGTGCGCCTCAGATGCACAAAATGCTTAAAACTTGATCATTCCCTACACAAAACCAAAACGAGCGTGATTCCAATAATAGATATTCAATTATAACCAAATAGGAATCAAATCGTCAAAAACAAAGAAAGAAAACCAAACAAAAACATGCAAAACAACTCCCCCACACTTAACTCTTTGCTTGTCCTCGAGCAAACTTTAGTTTCTTGAAAAGAATGGTACACATAGAATCAATACTTCAAATAGAATCAATCACATATTCACATCCTTTCAATGCATTTGAATAATACAATTCTCAATATAATGATCCTCATTCATCAATCTAAACATGTGACTTATCATAGAATAGCTTTGCTTCGACTCAACATGATTTCAGAAATCAATATACAACTCATATGATTCCATTTCATGTAAGATATCCCAATGATACAAATAAATTAAACATGTGAAACTTAAAACCGATTATATGACAATAATCGTTAGGTGAAACCTTCAAGTTGTACACTCGAGTATCCTAACGTAGATATCTATACCCATCGCATAGAGTCTCCATTCGAGAGACAACACACGCAAGAGGGGTAGAGCCCCTTATTCGAAATTTAAGCCCACTTATTTCAAACAATGATTTTCTATTTTCTTTTCTTTTCTTTTCTTTTTTTAAAAAAAAAAATCATACAAGAAAAGGGTTCCATGTACGAAGTATATGACCACCGATCACACACATTGTCCCACAGTTCAAATTGACACCTAAGTTCCATCACACTAAAAACTATATATCAAGATGCAATGAAATTCAGATCAAAACACAATTAATTCAACTTAAAACATAATTCTCCAACAAATAGTTAAGAAACGACAAAACACAAACAAAACAGAAAAACGAAACCCCCCCACACTTAAAACAGGCAAGGTCCTCATTGCAGATATATATATATAATGAAAAAGGGCAGAGGCGACTTCCCTGAAAGCATAGAAACGGAAAGGCGGGGCATCAAGCACGAAACAAAACCTACAAAAAAAGCAAACAAAGAGAAACAAAACAACAAAAACGACACGACGCACAACAAAACAGAAAAAACACATACGCTCCAATAGTGAAGAATCACTATTGGTCGGACGGCGGTGATGGAGGAGGAGCGCCATGAAATGTAGTCCACGCGTTCCACTAAGCCTCAAGAGCAGCCATGCGCTGATTATGCTCAATTATCTGCTGGTTATACTCATTCCAGCGCTGGTTCTGCTCATGCCACAATTGATTCTGTCTGTCAAGACGTTGATTTTGTTGATCAAATCGTGTATAGATATCTCGACGAAACTTTGTCCAAAGGGTCGCCAATTCACCCTAAACCGACCCAACTCCTCACGTATGGAATTATACCGACCCGATGCATCATGCCGAGAAGGGAACTGGATGATTTGGATCGGCGTTGCTTTGAACCGCTCAGATCCCTCCTCGCATCAAGATGTTGATCGATTCATCATCGGATGGAACAAAGGTATCAAAGATAACCATATCACCCGAATGTGCATGAGATGGTCCTCGCACTCATCGCTGAGCTTCAATGAATCAAGCAAGCATATATCTCTTCACGCACCTCAAATTATGAGGTACCGTAGTAGTCTCGCTTATATGCAAAAGGGCGCCATGCACTCACTAAGATCAATCATCTTAGGTCGATCTCGATCTTACCCGTGAATAGGTCGCCCATCATTATTTATGATCCCCAAGTTAACCGATGCATCAAGAGGGATTTGGCACAAGGTTGGCCGACATTTCTTTCGCCACCGACCACCGCAAGTGTTCCCAAATGAAGAATGTCGGTGAAACCTTTGTCTTCTTTACCGCGCATGTGAGCAAGAAGACCTTAGCAGTATTGACCTTGTTGGCCTGCTCATTTCCGAAAACATTGAATGCGATAAATTTATGGTCCATTGCCAATGCTGCATCCTTGATGAATCCACTCGGATTCCAACTAATGACCGCTTATTAAACACCGATAATTCCCGCCAGCCTCTCGACATTGAATGAATAGGTACACCACGCACCAAGTCGAAAATCTAAACACCCCTTCATAATACGAGGTGTTACAACATACTCTTGCCCCAATGCATTTACGTGTCAAAGAATCGGATTCATCATCAATATTCATCGCATAACAAAATTCAATCAATAACGGAGAGTAACCAGTTAAATCCATCATAGCATATTGTAGCAATCCTAAATTCTTCAAATATTTCTTAACTCTATCCTCAAGACCTAAACTTTGCATCAATTGCCAATTGAATTGACGCGGATGAGTGATATATTGAAATGCAAATCGTCGATAATGTGTACCTTCCACCGATTATAAATAGGGAATGTGGCTGAGTACATTATGTTGATATCCTCCATTGGTTCCTCCATAGGAACATCGTAATCTCGAGGATGACGGGAACTAGAGCCAGCCGCATTCTTAGTCCGAACCATGTTGATAGACGTACGAGTGGGCACTGAATTCCGGATCGAGGCTGAGTATTCGAGCTGCGGGACGATGATTGCGGGGCTTGGATGAAGCGTCGGATGGTTAATAGCGATGGGAAGCAGCGTGCGTGTTGAGGGCAACGCTGGTCGGAACGAGGAGGGCACTGGGGCACGAGACGAAGGCCGATGAAGCTAGCGCCAGATGCAGATGGGGCGCTGCGCGCGTTGGGGCGCGAGGCGCGCGTTGCTGAGCGAAATGCCGGATGGAAGCGAGATGGGCTCTGGAAGAGGCGCTTGCGGAGATGATAGAAACGTCGGATTGAACGAAACGTCGGACGGAGGCGTGGCGCACGAAAGTTGCTGGCAGCGCCGGACGGCTGAGAAAACGGGCACTGGGGCTGAGGCGCGCGTAGGAAAGCGCAGACGGAGGTGGAGCGGGCGCACGGAAAGAGACGTCGGACGGAGGTTCAGGCGCCGAACCGAAGGAAAAATTTGAGCGAGGCGCGCGACGCTTCAGGCAAAGCACCGGACGGGAGAGAGGCGCTGGGCGCACGGAGAGAGACGTCGACGGAGGTTCGGGCATCGGATGGAAGGAGAAACCGGAAGTTTGGGCTAGGAGAGAGAGTGGCGCTAAAAGAGAGAAAAAAAAAGAAAGGGTTAGCAAACCCTAACTCACGTAAATGTATATAATTTTTTTTTTATAAAATAATTTTTATATGGACCCAGCGCCGGTTTCATGGCGTCCGGCGCTGGGTCTCCTACTCTGCCCAACCGATGCGTTCTTCACCCAGTGCCGGTTTCAACGCGTCCGGTGCCGGGTGAGCTCTCTGTATTCCATTATAATTGTACCCCAAATACGGTTTCAATGCGTGCTCGCGCTGGGTACCTCTCGACGAAGTTCAAATGGCACAAGTCGGGTTTGTTTGAGTCCGCGCTGATACTTTTTCGCTCGATGTTCCACGCTCGCCTTTTCCGATCCATATTTCAATTCTAGATAAAATAACTCCTCATCCTACACCAAACAAAACCACAAAAAGATCAAAACATAAACAAAAACAAAACGGAAAGAAAACACGAACAAAACAGAAAGAAATGTGGGTTGCCTCCCACGAAGCGCTTGTTTATTGTCGTAAGCTCGACGAAAATTTATCAGATGGACGGAGGATCGTAAACATGGATTGATTCCACCATTACGCTAGACAGATTTCCCTCAAGGTACGGTTTTACTCTATGGCCATTAACAAGGAACGACTCTGTACTTCCTTCTTTCACGAGGCTCACCGACCCATAAGGAAACACTTCTTTAATAACAAAAGGTCCACTCCAACGGGATTTAAGCTTTCCGGGAAATAACTTCAAACGAGAGTTGAACAACAAAACCTTCATTCCAGGCTTCAAATCCTTATATACGATTCGACGATCATGAAGCTTTTTGACCTTATCTTTATAGACGCGCGCATTGTCATAGGCTTCGTTACGGAGTTCGTCTAATTCGGACATTTGGAGTGAACGATGCTCTAAGGCTTTAGAGAGATCAAAGTTCGAAGCCTTGATGGCCCAATATGCCTTATGTTCTATCTCGACGGGCAAATGACAAGCTTTTCCATAGACGATGCGATACGGACTCATCCCTAAAATACTTTTAAATGCCGTGCGGTATGCCCACAATGCCTCATTAAGTTTACTAGCCCAATCCTTGCGGGATGGCTGCACCGTCTTCTCAAGAATTCCCATGATTTGTCGGTTGCTAGTCTCGGCCTATCCCGACGTCTATGGATGATATGGGGTAGCAATCTTGTGCGTGATGCCATTCTTTTTCATGAGTTTTTCAAACAACTTGTTGCAAAAGTGTTTCCCGCTATCACTAATGATTGCTCGTGGAAATCCAAACCTACATAAGATGTTTTCCTGCACGAACTTGAGTACAATGTGAGAATCACATGTCCTAGTGGGGATAGCCTCAACCCACTTAGACACATAATCAACGGCAAGTAAATATACTGTACCCATAGATTTGGGGAAAGGTCCCATAAAATCTATTCCCCAAACATCAAAAACCTCAACGACTAAGAGGTTATTAAGAGGCATCTCATTCCTACGTCCAATTGAGCCTACCTTTTGACACCGATCACAAGACAAACAATAGGTATGAGAATCTTTGAAAAGAGTGGGCCAAAATAAACCGGATTGTAACACCTTGTGCGCAGTCTTCTGTCCTCCAAAATGTCCACCACAATGAGCTTGATGGCACATCTCAAGGACCTTGGTGTGCTCCTCATCTAGGATGCATCGACGGATTATCTCATCCTTCCCTAACTTGAAAAGATAGGTATCCTCCCAATAATATTGCCTGCACAGAGAAAGAAAACGCTTCCTCTCTTGGGAGGTAAGGTCAGGCCTCAACTCTACATGCTAGATAATTAACAATGTCAGCATACCAAGGCACAGAAGAGGCACTATAAGCATGCTCAAATGGGAAAGAATCCTTAATGACATCGAGATTCAAAGTAGGGGGAGGTGATCTAAATGAGATAAGTGATCTGCCACAACGTTCTCACTACCCTTCCTATCACTAATCTCTAGATCAAATTCTTGTAACAGGAGCACCCAACGAATTATCTTGGGCTTGACTTGAGGGTTGGTCAACAGATAGCGAAGAGCAGCATGATCACTATGAATTATCACTGAGAACCAATAATATATGGACGAAATTTATCAAGTGCAAAACCACAAAGAAGCATCTCTTTTCAAGAGTGGTATAATTCATTTGAGCCCGATTAAGAGTTAAACCGGCATAGTAAATTACACGTAACATCCGATCAACACGTTGACCTAAAACAGCTCCAACAGCGAGTTAGAAGCATCACACATAATTTCAAAGGAATGGACCAATTGGGACCGACGACAGACGATGCAAGGTTTCGCTTTTTTAAAGTATTAAAAGCAACAAGACAATCATTATCAAAATTGAAAAGCGATCCCGAGCAAGCAAACGACAAAGAGGTTGGGAAATTTTTGCAAAGTCCATAATGAAACGACGGTAAAATCCCGCGTGTCCTAAGAAACTTCGGATTCCTTTAACATCACTGGGCGGTGGTAATTTTTCAATTACCTCCACCTTTGCCGTATCGACCTCTATTCCACGACTAGAAACTATGTGACCCAAAACTATGCCGTTTCTGACCATAAAGTTACTTTTCTCCCAACTTAGAGTAAGGTATTCCACACAACGACTAAGTACGCGTTTAATTTTTTCTAAACAGTCATCAAATAAGGAACCAAACACAGAAAAATTATCCATAGATCTCTAAAGAATCCCCTATCATGTCAGAAAAGACAGACATCATACATCACTGGAAAGTACATGGAGCATTGCAGAGTCCGAATGGCATCCTTCGAAAAGCATATGTTCCAAATGGGCTCGTGAATGCAGTCTTGGCTTGATCCGCCGGGTCTATAGCAATCTTGTAGTACCCTGACAAGCCATCAAGAAAACAATAAAAATCATTACCAGCCAACTTATCTAACATTTGGTCAATGAAAGAAAGGGGAAAATGATCCTTTTTAATGGAAGCATTAAGCTTTCGATAGTCGATGCACATTCGCCATCCAGTGACGGGTCTCGTGGGCACCAACTCCTTTCTCTCGTTAAGGACCACTGTTATTCCTCCTTTTTTGGGCACGACATGGACTGGACTGACCCATTCGCTGTCAACAATTGGAAATATGATTCCTTCTGCTAGGAGTTTGAGGATCTCGTTCTTTACCACCTCCATTAGTACTGGATTAAGTCTTCTCTGTCCATCTCGCTGTGGGCGCGCTCCTTCTTCAAGCTGGATTTTGTGCATGCACATAGCAGGACTGATTCCCTTGATATCTGCCAAACTCCACCCGAAAGCAAGCTTTTGTCTCTTCAAACAAAGAACCAACCGGGATTGTTGAAATCGATAAGATTAGCGAGAGATAATCACGGGCTTTTGTCCACCTTCCTCAAGGAAGATATACTTTAAGTTCTTTGGAAGTTCCTTCAATTCTATCATCCGAGGCTCCTTTTATGATGATCTCTGCTTCCCTTGGTTGGCTTAGCATAGTCGGCTTCCAACAGAGTCTTTCCGTATGTCTCGCGATCCTTCATGACTTCCTTCACACCGTGATCCTTCACAAAAGAAATCTCGGCCAAGGCATCAATAGAGTCTATATAAGAACAGTTTTCAATTGAATTAATCGATGGCATGGCCTTGTTATTATGCACAGAAAATGACATTGTTTCCCCTAGGACGGTCATCCTAATATTTTCCATTTTTCACATAAATCAAGGTATTAGTAGTGGCCATAAAAGGTCACCCTAATAGCAGTGTATGATCTCGACCATTTTCATGCACATCGCCTATCTCTAACACAACAAAATCCACAGGTACAATCAGGCCACCTACACGTACAAGAATATCCTCTACAATTCCCCTATGTTAGCGGACAGAGCGATCAGCTAATTGAAGACTCATACCAGTAGGTTTCAACTCTCCTAATTCTAATTGCTTGAAAATAGAGTAAGGCATAAGATTAATACCAGCTCCTAAATTTAGCATACCTGTTGCTTCCTTACCATTTCCCAGAGCAATTGTGATGACGGCTACCCGATCCCATTGTTTGGGCGGAAGAGGTTGTCGATAATGGAGTCGCCACCTCGTATACCATAATGTATTCATTGTCGACAAACCTCCTCTTCTTTGATGCAAGTTCCTCGAAGAACTTAACATAAGTAGGAACATTGCGGATCACATCCAATAGTGGTAGATTCACATTAACCTTGGAAAGCATTTTGTAGAAATCTGAGAATTGCCGCTCTTGTTTCTCATTTATCAACCGGCTCGGGAATGACACATGAGGCTTATAAGGGTTTACCGTCTTGTGTAACTGCATTGTCGGCTGTTCATCCTCAATCACTTTCTTCTCCACTCTCTGTTTCTCCACAGCCACTCTCTCCTCCACTATCTGTTCCTCCACGATCTCCGGAGTTGCACCTTATTATCTACTTTCTTCCCACTTCAAGAACAAGCATCTTGAGCTTGGTGTGCCGGAACCCCGTCCCGGTATCCTTCCCGTGCATTGTTGCCGCTTTGATTTCGCTGATAGCACCGAGATCTACCCGATCGTACTCTCAAGACGCTTAATGGTCACATCTTGTGCTTTCCTTGCTAACTTGCTCTCTTGCATAAATGTGGCCAAACTATCCTCCATGGATGATTTCAGAGGAGCATGTTTCCGCGGTGGAGATTGGTAAGGCTGCTGAGGGTACGGCTGCGGCGGAGGCGACTGCTATGGGTAAGGATACTGAGGCGGCGGTGGTTGCTGCTGGTAAGGATACTGCGGGTAAGACGGATGTCGATATGACTGCTGTGGATACCGACATCGCCGACCATATGCTCCGCCGCTTTACCGGTATTCGCTGGCTATGTATCTTCGCGACGGCATCTTTGCGTGGGAGGCATCGAAGTGGGTTTGAACCCGAACCCTGACCTTGGTTCTGATTCTTCCATCTCGAGTTGTATCGCGGTTGGTTTTGCTCATAGGTCGGCCTCGCTCATAAGGTCGCCGAGGTCAAAACCTTGCATAGAATAGGCCTCTACTCCGCCTTCAGACGGGTGCTCCCATATTAGGATAAATATCTGTCAGATGTCCCATTTCCATGCAAATTCCACAAGGATGCATAGATAAATCGAGGCGGTGCAAATAACTCCTCGCCAAGAGGCAAATAACTCCTGGGGTGGTGAAGGAAACTCAGCCTGCTTCATCTTCATCTCGTTCATCTCTCTCATAAGCCGCGCTTATCTCCTCGTAAACCGATCCTGCTCTCCACGGAGTCGATGTAAGATCGACGCGCATCAGATGCCTTCGAGGGAGTTGCTCGCCATGACATCAAGATCTCGCCAAGAGCCTCGGGCGTGATATGAGCTATGTTTCCCCGCCGCCGCCGCTTTTTCTTGATCAGATTTAAGGATCCCGTCATAGAAAAATTGGCACAAAAGAACCAACGGAAAGAAGTGATGTGGGCATTGCCTCTGAAGCTCTTTGAATCTTTTTCTTGCTTCGTGAAACGACTCATCTAGATCCCGCTGAAAGTCATAATCTTGGATCAAGATCCTTGGTCTTCTCATGCGATAGAACCTCAACATGAACCGCTCCACCACAGTTGTTCCAATTTGCCAAAGAGTCATGGAAAGCTCATAAGCCAAGACTGGCTTTATCCTTTAGAGAATAGGAGAAACAACACATTTTCAACTGTTCCTCATTCAGGCCAAAAAGAGGGAATGATTGCACCACTTGATTATACTCTCTGATGAAGCTCAAGGCATCCTCATTTGCCATGCCATGAAAGTGGGAATGAGGTTGAAATGGTTTGGCTTACTCATACCCACGTGCCGCGGGGCACAACATGATAGGGTTTGTAGTATCCTCTATCTTAGGGCGGAAGTAATCCCCCATCAGGCGAGGGGCAGCGTTCGTGTCATGATTGTTATTCATATTGTCATGATTATTGTTTCGCCGGTCACCCATGATCCTCTGTGGGGATTCTTCAAACAATAAATTCTCGATGGTAGTAAATCCTCCTTCAAGCGTGAGAAAACCGTCCTCACGTAGCTATCACAATCGGAGTGATCAAACTCCGCCACACTAGGCGATCGCAGCTTCCTTGCTTGCGAGTATACTTCAACGGGATGCCAATCTAGAGTTAGACTTGGCGCCCTCGCATACACAACACTCAACAAACGAGATAAACGCCATCATGTACAAAATAAGAAAGGCAAGGAGAAAATAAAACGAAAACATGCAACATTAATAAACGCTTAAAATTATCCCGAACAACGCGCCAAAATTTGTTTGACTGAAAAGATCACTAATAAAGTCCTCGCAATCTAACGAGGTCGCCCTAGCGAGCAAGTTAATCGGAGTCGCCTCTCAAGGAAAACTTAACTGTATGCTACTAAATTACCACAAAAAAAATAATTAAATTCCTAAACACTCTAATCACAAAGGTTGTTTGATTACCTAGGCGAGGAATTATTAAAGAAAGGAAGATGAATTAACTAGGCGGAAATTGACAAAGCAAAGAAATTATCTAAACAAGAATTAAACCCTAGATTGAAGAACATAGAATCAACGTGATGAACCCTAAGCATAAATCGAATAGATTAAATGGAAGGCAAGAATAATTAAGCAATACCAATATAAATCAACACCAAAGCATATAAATCAATATCAAAGAAGTACGAGGAGACGAAAGAAAGCGATAAAGTAAACTTACGGAAAAGAACGAACGATGGAATTAAAGTTCCGAAATAGGAATCAAATAACAATAATCCGTACAATAATCTTGAATCCAAAATAAAAAAGAAATACTTAAGAAAACTGAAGAAGAGAATCGCGTGAGAGGAGGCGCACGATGAAAGGAAAACTGAAAGAATAAAATAAGTTGGTCGGGTTTTTTCAGCGTTTAAATCCTATATATAGAGCACGAAAAATTACGCACAGCACCGGACTAGACCCAGCGCGGACGCCAAAAAAAAAGCGAACGCGCCCGCCCAATACGGATGCAACCCAAGCACCGAACTCGTCGGCTCTCACGCGAGGGCCACGGACGCGGTGACTCTCTGGATGAACTTCAATTCTCGTTGAGCGCCGGACGCAATGTAGCGTCGGACGCACAGAGTCTCGGGATGAATTTCAATTCTTGCTCAGCGCCGGACGCAACGTAGCGTCGGACAGACGGAGTCTCTGGAGGAAACTTGCATTGGTCGCCCAGCGCCGGACGCACACCAATCGCCGGACGCGGGTGCTCTCGGAAGAGAACTTAGCATCGGACGTAAGCCAAACGCCAGACGTTGGTGCTCTCAACAACGAACCCAGCGTCGGACACAAGCCAAGCGCCGGACGCGGGTCTTCTCATTGGTATCAGGAGACGTGATGCGCACCCAGCGCCGAGTACGCCAAGTCCGGTTCTTGCGTGCGCTCTTTATGCTCGAAATGCTTAAAACTTGATCATTCCCTACACAAAACCAAAACGAGCGTGATTGCAAATATATATTCAATTATAACCAAATAGGAATCAAATCGTCAAAAACAAACAAAGAAAAATCAAACAAAAACATGCAAAACTCATATTGTTGAGGCTGTGACCTCGCTTGTTATTGTTGCTTGTTGTTGGTTATTTGTTGTTGTGCAGGTTGGCTTATCCATATTCTAGGGGATATGCCGTTCATTTGTCCAAAATTTCATTTCTTTAAACTAGTCACGGTTTGATTATTTAGATAATTACCTAATTAAATAGTCGGGTCGTGACATTATCTGTGGTGGCACTTTATATAATTCGCTTTATACTATTTCTGCCAAGCATAATACTTTTAATTATGTTGCATCTACATCAAACCTTACGAAGAGGAAGTTTTCTTCGCTAGATGACACCACATATCTTTGGCATCTTAGGTTAGGTCACATCAATCTAAATATGATCCAAAGATTGGCTAACAATAGAGCGTTGGGTGAAATTACGCCATCTGCTTCGGTCTACTTAATCTCAGTATAGAAGAAAGATGTCGACCAGACCTTTCAAAGTGAAGGGTTATAGGGCCAAAAAAGTGTTGGAGCTAGTCCATTCTGACCTGTGTGGACCGATGTCCACACAAGCTCGTCGAGGGTACGAGTATTTTGTCACTTTCATTGACGAATACTCAAAGTACGGATACATATACCTGCTTCACCGCAAGTCTGAATGCTTTGAGAAATTCAAAGAATTTAAGGCGGAAGTGGAGACGAAGCTAGGTAAGAGAATCAAGTCACTACGGTCTGATTGCGATGGCGAATACCTCAGTAACAGTTTCATGGACTATTTGGTGCAGTGTGGGATTACCTCCTGCGCACTACACCGGGCACACCACAGCAAAATGGTGTGTTAGAGCGAAGAAATAGGACTATCTTAATGCAGGGTTACCAGCAATACAAATATGGTCAAACAGTCTGGGGGGAGGAAAGCTCATCCTATTGGGTAAATTCTTCTTACGAAGAAGGAGCCCAGTTCGATTATTTTGAGGGATGTCCGTCAGTCTATGAGCATCAAGCCTATGATCCCTGCTGGGAGCATCAAGCCTATGATCCCTGCTGGCAGAATCAAGCCTATGATCCCTACTGGGAGCATCTTTCAACTTCGTCAAGTAGTAAGGACCTCTTTTTCCAGCAACCTCCTATTCAGCAGTCGTTCTTCCAACAACAGCACAATCAGCAAGCACCTCTACCACCACCTCAGAGACCAGCTTTTGAGGATATGCTCACCCAAAGAATGGATGCTCAAGACTCCACACTTCAACGTTTAGAGACGCAAATGGGACAGATTAATAGCATGCTTGATGAGCTGTTGCAGCAATGTGCAGTGAGGGAACTTTCGAACCAACCCGATCAGGCTCAGATGGTCATTATTCTAGAAAGTGATCCAATTGTTGAGAATGGGGTGGGAGAGACATCAGACGAGCCGCTGCTGTCACAGGAGGTGGAAAATGAGAAAGAGACTGAAGTCATACCTTTCCTACACCGGCTGAAGAATGAGAAGCAGGAGCATAGCCTCGAGGAAGTTGTTACAGGGTCAACTGATGAGGAAGAGTGGGCACGTGAAGTTTCTAGCATGCCAAAGCCCACTCTGAAAGTGAAGGAACTGCCTCAATACTTGAAGTACCTGTTCTTGGAGGAGGATGAAGAGAGGACAAAGGTTGAGATAGCATTTATAATATGTCAACGTCCTAATTCACCAAAGTATTGTGCTTTGGGAGTTGAAGTTATCTATTTTTCTTTGGATAATAGGATGTTCGATTTGAGCTTAAATGATTCATTATTTGCTTCCTTTACTGTCCTTTGTGCTTAGATGGTTACTACTGATGCTCTGGCTGAGATTGTATTCCTGCAGGTAAAGGACTATGGATAGTCCGTTGTTGACTGGATTACGTCGTGCTCACGACGTTAAACTGAGTACTACGTGGGAGTTTACCCACGGATTTTTTGTTCTTTTCTTTTTATTTTGGTTTGGTTCTTTGTTCTTTTTTTTTTTTTCTGTTTGTCTTTGTTTTTATCTTGTTCAGATGTGGAAGGAAAGTTTTGTGTATTTTCATCAGCAGTGAGGTGAAGCCTTGATATTCCAGCTATGCAGCGAACGCTCACACTCCAGCCTTGTTTCCATCATCTACCTTCAGGGAAGTCTCCCCTTCTATTGGCCATTTTGTGTTATTAATGTTTTGAGCACCGGGGACACTGCTCGAATTTAGTGTGGGGGAAAGATTATTTGGTTTTGTGTGCGTATCTTATCTATTTGTATGCTTGGTGATGTGCTTATTTTGATCTCTTGGAATCATGTTTTTGTCTATACGAATAAGTTAAGATTGTGATTTGTGTGCTGAACTCTGTGGTATTGGTCAAGCCTTGATGCATTCTCTTTTATCTTGATGTTATGTTATTGAAGTGCAATGTGAATTGACGAGATTGTGTGAATTAATCTTAAATTAGGGGTTATTGATGTGATTTGTCCGACTAATACTAGGGGTAGTGTTAATAGTGTGGTTACCTATATACTTGTTTCATAAAAAAAAAACAAAAAAACAAAAGTGTGAAAAAGAAGAGAAAAGAAGGAGAATGAAAACTCCAATTAATTGTTTAGATTGTATAAATGGAGGATGGGATTCTACCCCTCTTTCTCGTAAATCAAAAAATGGGCATTGGAAACCACGATAGGAGACTCGAGTTCATCGACACTTCACCTTTCGAACATTGTTCCAAAATCTGTTAATACTTTCTTTGTGTTCTCAAAAGAAACTTGTTGCTAAAGGTGACAACTTTAGTTAATTCACCCCTAGCGGAGAGTTGGATCTCAGCAAAAATCACCTACTTGTTTATTTGACATTCTCACAATTTTAGATTTGTTTCACATTAACTTTGATTATGTATTCATCATGTTTGGGGAATTGTAAAAAGAGGTTTGATTGATTGGATTAAGAGTTAAGTTGCATGAGTTATTCTTCTACTCTTGTTAGTATAGACTTTATTTGAGGACAAGCAAATGGATAAGTGTGGGGAGTTGTTTGATTTCATTTTTTGCTTATTCTTGGTATTGTTTTGCACGTTGTTTTCAGTGGTTTATCCTATTTATGCCGTTAGTTTGATTAGTATTTCTCGATGCGGACTTCATTGGTTTGTTTCGATATTTTGTAGGAAAACGGTATTAAATAGGATGAAATGGATATTCCAAGAGCTGAATTTTATTTAAGAGCATCTCGATAGGAGTCCGTATGCACAAACGGATCACAATTCGGAGTTCGGACGAGGGATAACGGATCATTTCTTCAAAGTAACGCACGTGCGCTCGCGCCCGCGCCGTGCCGACCCTGGCGCTTTGCTCCCATTCAGCATGCCGAACGCCGGCTCACGAACGAACGCCGGTTCAGCAGCTGCTTCTCACACTCACAACGCGCTCTCTCCCCACAACGCGCTCTCTCCCTCCTCGCTCACCCTCCTCGCGCGCTCAGCCTGCGCTCAACCTCCTCGCGCGCTCAACCGCCCAACGCCTCGCCCAGCGCACGTTACCACATCACCCGGCACTCCATCCGAGCGCCCGCTCGCCCATTTTCCCTTGCGCGCTCGAAGCACAGTGTCCGCTCGTCCACTCACGCGCCCGCTCGCCTTGAGCTGGCGTTCGCTTCTGAGACAGAAACACTCACACAACGAGCGCTCGGTCTAAGCCGGCGCTCACTTTGGGAACAGAACCCTCAGCTACGTGCTCGCTCATCCACAACCGGCGCTCACTCACTTAATATATATATATGCGCAACGCTAGATTAGGTCAGATATTGAGTTCTGATTTTTCTTCTGGCGCGGCCGCTTTTCTTCAAGAATTTCCGGAGCTACTTTCGATCGACATAGACACAGATAAATCGTAGTTTTAATTCATGCTTTCAGTTTCTTCGATTAATACATTTGTTTACCGAATTTATCTGTTGGATTTATCGCTTATTGCTATAGGATTTTCACTCATTTGATTTATATTATTGCTTCGTGATTTCTTGCTTTATGATTATTGTTGGATTGAATTACATAATTGCTATTGCATTATTGGTTTTTACATTGACATTTGATAAGTTTACGTTCTATGAATTTGATATTAAATTTAAGTAGAGTGCTGAATCGTTCTTCGCTTAATTTTATCGCTTCCTGTTTGATGATCTTGATTTATTGGTTCTACGCTTGGCTTCCTGTTTTCGTATTTCCTTTGGTTCTCCACTAGGGATTGACAACTCCTAGTTAGATTGCTTTCTTTATATTTCTTTTCAGCTATTCATTTTCCGTTTGTTTCAAAACCCCGTTGGTATTAGAGTGTCTATGATTTACCGTTTTTATATGTGACATGAACAATAAACCCTGTTAAGTTTTCCTTGAGAGACGACTTGGGTTATCTTACCCTTTATGTAATAACCCGAAAAATTTAAAACTTTTATTAGTGATGTTTAAATCACTTAATTGTGGTTCTTAGACCTTAATTATGTTTAAGGTAACCCTGTCTAGGATTTACCGTTCTTAGATCTTAATTATGTTTAAATAAATTAATTGTGGTTCTCAGACGTATTGATGGATCTCAGTGAGATGAGTTCTTCTATCTGACCATCGTGAAGAACCTAGATCTCGGAGACTTACGTTGATCTAAACCTCGATAAGGTATTAGGTGAGTATGAGTTCTTGACCATCACTTTGACTTGCTATGGGTGAGGGTTACATGAGATAACCCAAGATTCTCTCGATCTTGGGTGGTGGCGGTCTTGTATGTCATGCTAGTTACCCGTGTCGAGTCACCGTATCCGCTTAGGATGATGACGTCCCTTAAGGAGCTCAAAAGTTTATTGTACTAAACCCCGCAGTCGAGTTATCTCAAGTACAATAATAAGGTTGAGTGGTACTACTTAAGGAATTAAAGATATTAATTATTTTAAGCGGTCGAGCAGCGTAAATAATTAATGGACGTCTGATATCTTAAATACGGGGATTCGCGAAGTCTAAGTGCAAGCCCGACTCAACTTCGAAATAAAGGGTAAGTCAAGATTTATTCTCTAATGGCATGAATAAATGTTTATGAATTAAATTATGTTCAGGTGAACATAAGAAAATTAATTTATTTGAGGCCCATCTTTATTCCTTGCATTTGATCCCTGGGCTGGGCCCATCTAGGCCTGTGGCTAAGGTGAAAATCGCCCACTCTCTCTTCTAGTCCTACTGGGACTCTGATTTGATCCTCTCTATCCCAAAGGATATTATTATATTTATTAGATATGCATAGATCATATCTAGATAGGATTTGGGAGTGCATTATAAATATAAGGTGAGAGAGAAAATCAAGGCTAATCTTCATTCCATATTTTCGAGAATTACTATAGCATTATAGTGAGAATTTTCGAAAATTAAGAGAGAAGAAAGAGGGTGATTTTCTATAGCATTCTCCATAGACTGTCCTCACTCGACATTGGAGTTTAGGCAAACGGGATACAGTCCAGAAGATCAAAGCACGAGTCTTGATCCATTCATCCCCGACAGATTCACAGGTAAACACGAGAAAACTCCTACGTGTTGTAATTAATTATATAGGTGCATGCTAGGCATATAATCAATGTATGGTGAATTAAACATCCAAGATAGATCATCGGGAGAGGTTAAAATCGCTTTTCCTTACGGTTGGTATCGAGCACGATCGGATCTTGGCTCTGTTGGATTAATTCACGCTTGATTATAACGCGCGCAATTAATTAATTGTGAATCTGCTGTTCATCGTGGCTCGCTTTATTTTTGTCGGTTTTGTTTTTCACCACGAGAAAATCCGTGGTTAGATTAGATTTTTTCCCCGTTAATCTTATCCGTAAAAGATGAATGAAGACGATGGAGTTCACCGGAAAACCGGACGCGTGGCGCGGCGCGCGCCATCGCCGCCGGGCGGGCGCGCGCACACATGGGCGACATGCCTCGGCGGTCGCGGCAAGGCCTTTTACGCAGCGCACGGAACACACCTCGGCGGTTGGCGCACCATCGCCGTAGCACGCGGCATAGGCGAGGCCAGCGGCATGTCTTCGGTAGCCGGCGTGCGGGCGCTACCGAGCGCGTTTCGCCGCTGAATGCGCCGGGAAACCTCAACGAAGTCTCGACAACAGCGGCGGCGCACAGCGCCGCCTCGGCGGCCGTGCGCGCAGCGATGCGGGCGCGCGAATCTCACGCGAGCTCTCGGCAGTGCTCGGCGGCCTCGGCGCGATTCTCGCTGGAAACCTCAGCGCGAGATTCTCGGCAGCGCTTGGAGGCCTCGGCACGAATCCCGCGCAGGAAACCTCAATGCGTGGTTTTTCTCGGCATGGCTCGGGCGACAAGACGCAGCGTGCGTCGCGCGCTCAGTAGACCGCCCTCGGCGATGACGTGTAAGGTGGCTCGGCGGCACCAGGCGACGTTGTGCGAGTAGCCCAGCCTGGTGCGATGTTGTGTGGCGCGAGTCGGGCGGCGGCGGCGGTCTTTGGCCTGCGTGGTTGTGTTTCAGCGCTGCCCACCCCTTTTTATGCTGACCCGGCCCGTTTGTATTGGGCCGACCCGACCCGGTTCGGCCCTGACCCGATTTTTCGACCCAGATCTAAAATTTTGACCCGATTCCAGATTTTCGACCCGGTTCGGCCCGTTCCAATGATCCAGCCCATTTTCGATTTTTTGGCCGAAATCTAGTTTTGACGAATCCGGTCCGTGCCCGTGCACGCGAGGCCCCTTTTTTCGAGTATTGAAGATCTGTACTTTGTAAATTTTTTTAATAAATTAGGCAGGGAAGTACTGGATGTTTAACCTAAATGGTTAAAATGAAATAGTTGATCATATCTCATCTTTATCGAAGTACGAGAAATGTTTAGTTAAGATACGCGATTGGACGACGTATTGAATTCGATAAGGAATTCGAATTATTTATAGTATAAGTATCAAAGTTTATTTCTAAACTTTGAAAATCTCGAAAAACGTGACCTACGTACTGAAATAGTTTTTACGTAAAGGTTTGGATGCGGACGTGACAAATTGACGTTGAAGGAAAATCGAAGTTAAAACGATCAACAGTCCAGGTGGGCTTTACTATACTCAAAATAGCAACTGCTTTATTTATGATGCTTTCTTCGAAATGAACAGTCTTTATTGAGAAATGATGATGAAATTACCTGCCCAAAATGTTTATGTTTTAAGTATGTATCCTATCCATGAATGAATGAATGATGAATCAGTTGTTGGGTCGCTCCCAACTTATCAGAAAATCGATATCGGATCCTAAGCCGGATGCAGTAATACCTGGCTAGGATTAATGTGTACACCAGTAGGTGAATGTGTGCCGAAAGGAACATCTTCGGCCGGTCACAGCGTCCGTAGAAGGTGGCCTACTTCTACGACGCCAGATGAATTTATGAGCAGTTTTATAAGACAGGATATGGATCATACATACCAGAGAAAATGCCTGCGTGCTAGAAAATATTTAGTAAACACGAGCATTTCAATTTAAAACATCGTGTGTTACTGTGATAGGGCAGTGTAATTTAAATTTGATAAAATGTTTTGGCATGAGTCCACTGAGTGCATTCTTGTACTCAGCCCTGCATATTTGTTTTTAAATGTGCAGATTGAGCTGGTGATGCGATGGAGCAGTGTTGAGCAATAGGAATGATGTCGCCGAAAAGTTTATACCTTGATAGTACATCGTCATATGTACATATCACATGTTTTCCGCTGCAAGAACATAAGTTATGTAGTAAAGTCCAAAAACATACTTGATATATGTATTACAGCTTAATGTTAAATGGTCTCCCTGCTTATTCATCCTGTTTAGAGTAATAATCCTCGCTAAATCGTACTTAGGATTTAGGGTCACATAAGTAGTATCGAGCGGTTAATCTTTGAATCCCAAATCTCCTTTAAGTTAAGTCTAGATTGAGTCACTAGACTTCTAAAGATCAGCTGACTATGCTCAACACTCCATTACATCAAGCTCAACCGGAAAGAGATAAATGATTTCTCTTCAAAAGTTTTGAAACGAAAAGTTGAAAGTGAAAAAGGATGAACATAATTTTTTCAAAAAGAGAGATTCCCACAATATGCAGGTATGAGACTGCATATTTAAGGAAAGCTCAAAGGATTCCAACAATATGCAGGTATGGGATTGCATATTTAAGGAAAACTTACAGGATTTGATTTGTGCTAAGTAAAGAGGAAAGAATAATTTTTCATTACAGGATTTGATTTGTACTTACAGGAAAGAATCATTTTTCGATATAAAGATTTCAATTATGAAATCTTTTCTTACCAAAGAGACTTTCTTATAAAATTAATACTTTTTACACGTATTAGTGTATTTATCGAACGTATTTCATACGTTAATTTCAAAAGTCAACAATTTTGACTTTTCTTTATAAATTCTTCAATAAGTCATATATTTAATATCTAATTTCCATAGAAATCGATTTTCTTTTCATAAAATCCTAATTCTCGATTTTTCACGCAAATCGATAAACTTTATTAATACTTTTCTTAAATATTAATGAACTTTTCATTAAACATTATTTTTCATTTCTAACGTTTCGACATAAACATAGTATTCTATGTTTATAAAATTTCATAAATTCTTAATATGTCTAAAATAATTTCTTGATATTAAGGAATTAAAATCCTTAATATATATATATTCAAGCTTACGGTTTTGAAGCTTTAATTCCCAATCTTCTTCCAAAAATTCTTCTAAATTCATATAGTGTACTATTTTATCATAGTATCACTAATATTTATTAACATTAACTATAGAAAATTTGGGCATCACCTTTTTATTCTATAGGTCACGGTTTCTTTATTTTTTTGTCCAAATAATTTTCTAAAATTCTAATTAATTTATACAAGGCCCCAACATTAATCTATAACATAATTATAACCTATAGTCCAACATATTTAATTTCTACATCAATGAATCAATGTTCAATGCTCACGGTTTCATCCTCAATAAATACTAAATATTTTTATAAAATTCCAAGAAAATTACACAATGTTTATATACTATAGTATAACAACATTACATCATAATATTCTTTAAAAACAACTTAATCATGCCTTAAAGTATGCTTGAAGCTCTCGGTCACTATGATAAAATTGAGCATTCAATCTTCAAAATTTTTAGTAAAATCATGTAGTACATAATTAATGTCCTAGATCAATATTATGTCATAACATTTCTTAAATAAAAATTGTACACCAACTTACAAATTTTCATGATTTTCGGCCATTTCCAAACTATAGTCTAGGATTTTTTCCCAATAAATCACTATGACTCCTATAACAACATAGATCAATAATCCATTCTTACTTTGTTCAAGAAAAATTTCGATCATCACCATATAATTTCATAACATGTTTAATTAAATTTTAAACATGATATATGCTTCTATAATATCATACTACACATTATCAATGAAGAAGCTATCATGCTAGCATTATTTCCTAATTAATAACACATGCTCAACATATTAATCGAACCAATGAAAAATTAAAAACTTAGTGTATAATCGAAGCTCGTTCGATTCCTAACCTTTTTAACGATATTGATTTTATGTGCAAGCTTTAGATATCAAGCTTTGGTGATTGAAAATGCAAGAACTCTCAAGGTTTTTCCAAGGGAGAACTCACGGTATTTTCTTGCTTTTGGAGAGAGAGGAAATGTGTTTGTGTTTTTGAAGCATAATACTTAAGTGAATGAAATAATACACTTCACTTCTCTCACTCTCTCTCTCGGTCACTCACATTCTCTCACAAAACATTTTAGAAGCCTTTTCAATCTAGCTTTGTGAGTCATCAAGTATTACATCATGAAAGTTAGTATCCCTTACATAAAGTTTTTGAATAAAACAATATTCATTTTCACTTGGAAAGGAGAAGCCGTCGGTTATCCTCATGCAAGACACAAGAATTATATAATGACTCATTATGCATATGTCATGGAAGTTACTATGTTCTTACACAAAGTTTCTTGAACAATTCAATCCTTTGAATTTGGAAGCTTAGCTGTCGGTCATCTCTTGTTCAAAGAGGAGTATTTTAAATTTTCTTTTATCTTAATACATGGTATAGTTAATAAACACATTCCCAAATGTAAGAGTACATCATTACTTAGAGTTGTATGAAAACTTCCTTCTTCAATTTGGGAGCAATTATACACGGTTATGACATCACAATTGCATCCACTTGTTTATTACTTGGTTAGAGTGTATATTATATCCTTGGGATATACCCTCCTCTTATGTCATAATGAGAAAGAATACAACTTATCTTTAGGATAGTTGATTGTCCCTAAGACCTCGTTAGTAGGTCGGACGTGTTTAAAGTATAGAGATGAATAAGACTCAGTTGATGGATATAAAGAAATGATAGTATCTCAGTATCAAGTTTTCCGTTTTATCCATAAATCGATAAAGATTATGTTTAAGTAAAATCGTTCCCAAGTATTTGAGACTTTGGTTAAACCAATAATAGTATGATCGATGGATCAAATAATGAGATATGTGAATAGCTAGGCTATTCCTAGTATTAAACCAAGTATGGGGAAGATACCCCGACGTTGAGACTTGGCAATGAAACATTGATACTTGGAATCTAAGTCATGGTGTACAAACGTACTACCCTATCCGTATAGATTAGAATGATGATGGTCTTGATCCTAAAAGTGAGAATCAAAAGTATAACGAGAGTAATATAATTTTCGGATATCATGCTCAAGAAAAAGGGCAAGAGTTAAGAATAGCTGAGGAAATTACCAGCTATACAGTTATGAGAAGGCCCGGAACATGAGATAAGTTTTGCAAACAGTTTGATTACGATAAGTAAAGTAAAACCTTTGAAGGAAAAAAGTGGATTAAGAAGTAGATTTGTTATTTGAGATGAAACCGTCATACTCTAAGTATATAGAGACAGAACGCTTATCTTATGCGCAATTTAGTAATTATTAAGCAAGATAACTTTTTAAAGACGATTGCGAAGGAAATACGTTCAAGCAAACAAGGAAAGGGATTCACAAGGAAGGACCTTAAGGAGAATCTAATTGGAAGGTTTATTCCTCATACTTATGCAGAGACCAATAAAGTGAAATATTCGGTACCCCAGCATCGAAAGGAAATAAACATAGAGTGTCGAGAAAATGGTAAAGATATAAGACGTCAAGGCTAAGGTAGGATGCGTTCTCGGTGAACAAAGAATTTTAACTTATGTGAAACCACTTAGTCAAACCAATGAAGATTAAGGGAAATGACGTATATCCAAAAAGGATATTACGTAAGATAGCATAATAAATGTTAATATAGGGATTCTTCTTGAAAGGATTTTAAAAGAAAGAATATATGGAAGATATATTCTAAAGAATGATAAAGAGGAAGAAGGAAGCTGAATCATTCATACTGGTTAGAAAGTATGATAATAATGGAACGAATAAAACCAGGAAAGCCTGGTAGGAACGAGAAAACTTCTCAGTATACCTAAAATACTTTTTCGAGACAAGTGCTTCACATTCGGTTATCAAAAAAATAGTAAGAGCATGCGTAGACATGTTAGAACTCAAATCAGAATAAGCGAATTAAAGGATGAGAATTTCTTTACTTAAAAGAAGGATCATGGTCGCCACACGTATTTACTCGAACATAGAATTGAACCTAGAATCATTTAAGACTTTAGTAAGGAACTTGAACATAACACCTTCGTGAGACATAGAGATAATCCTAAGAATGGATTGGTTAGTCGGAAACCATTCCACAATCCTCTGCGAGGAGAGAGAAATTTTGTTCCATTTCTCCGGTCAAAAGCTACGAGTTTCTATGGAATCAACGTGGGAAGGAAAATTCCGACCATATCCACACTGCAACAAGGAGAATAATAAACAAGAAGGGATGTCAAGCATTCCTGTTTATCTAAACAATGAGGAAAGGCGGAATTTAAGGTCGAGAATGTGGAAATTGTTCGAGAAATTCCAGACAACTTTCCAACAACTTATCAAGATTACCCTTGATAAGCAGCTAGAGTATTACCATCAACCTAGAACCATTATTAAACCGTGTCAAAAGTATTTTAATCAAATGTCTTCAAGGAAATAGGAAGGACAGAGTTTCAAATTAAAGGTTGTGGAATCTAAGTCTTGTCAGACCTAGTATATCACCTTAAGAAACACACAGCTTGTTTATAAGGAAGGAAGATAGCTCATTAAGGAAGAGCATAGATTATTGAGAAGTGAATAATCCACTACCAAAGATAGACGAATAAGTTAGTAAAGAAGAACAAGTGCATTCCCGAAAATCGATCTCAATCGGTTATCATCAACTTAAGGTACGAACTGACAATGTACCCAAAATGGCTTCCCGAACAAGATATGGCTACTATTGGTTTATAGTTATGCCGTTTGGACCAACTAATACGCCGACCATGTTATGAACCTCAAAAATCGAGTGTTCCGCGCATACTAGGACAAATTGTCTTAAATCATCATAGATGATATTCCCATCTAATCGAGGGAAAGAAAGAGTATAGAAAACTCTTGAGAACTATCTTGCAGACATCAAAAGTCAAACAAATTTCCGCCAAGTTATTTAAGGCGGATTCGACTTAAAGAAATAATATTCCTTAGACACGTTGTGTTTTCCAAAGGAATCCAGGTGAACTCAGGAAAAGTTAAAGGCAATACAAAGATCGAAGCAATCAACGACCCAAAAAGAAATCAAGAGTTTCATAGGGTTCGCAAGCTACTATCGGAGATTCATTGAGGATTCTCTAAGATAGCAAGGCCAACGAAAAAGCTACTCAAAAAGGGAATGAAGTTTACTTAGATTGATAAATGCAAAGAGAGCTTCCAACAGTGGACTAGAATGTATAATAAGGCAAGAGAGAAAGGTGTTAGCCTATGTATTACGATAACTTAGACCACATAAATAGAACTACCCAACTCACGATTTAGAATTAGCAACAGCAATAAGCGTATTAAGTTTTGAGACATCACCTTTATAAAGTGTGGTGTGAGATCTTCACCAACCATAGAAGTTTGAAGTACTTTTCGAGCAAAAAGATTGGAACATAAGGCAAAACAGATGGCTCGAATTAATAAATGACTACGACTGTGGTATAAAATATCACCCAGAAAAGACATATGTAGTAATGGTGCCTTAAGTCGTAAAAATCCACCCAAATTGGGAAGACTTTTTACAAAGAAAGAGAAACTCGTTGAAGAGTTTGAAGGAGTGGAAATAGAGATGGTTGATAACCAGAAACGATTATGAGTTGTATTGCTACACTCACTTTGACGTCCGATTTAAGAAAAAGGATAATAGAGGAACAGAGGAAAGATGTCAAAGTCGAAAAAGGCAACACTACTATATGGGTAGTAGTGGATCGACTTACTAAAAGAGCTTATTTTCTGCCTATGCGAATTATTCATGAATCTAAAAAGTTAATTCAGTTTTACATAAAAGAAATCGTACGTTTATAGGAGTACCAAAATCTATCATATCGAATGGAGATTCTAAGTTTGTTCCTAGATTTTGGATTAGCCTACGACAGAGTTCGACACGAAATTGAAGTCTAACATAAATTTCGCTCACAGACAGACGAACAGTTGGAAAAAAAATAATATAAACGCTTTAAGATATATTGAGGACATTAGTGTCAAAATAGAGTACACATTGGAAATACGTTTTGTTCCACTTATTAAGATCATATACGACTACGATTGTCAAAAAGTGATCAATATATCCCATATGAGGTATAGTACGAAAGGAAGTGTTGATCACCTCTTTATGGTGATAATGAAAATACGAGGAAAGTTTTAAAGCTAATATTGCGAGTGAAATGATTAAGATGTTTGCCAAGATAGGCAAGGAATAAAAGAAGCTTGTGCAAGGTAAAATGTCTTACGTTGATATGCGTAGAGATGAACTGCATTTTGAATGCAGAGATAAATTTTTCTTAAAGTTCATCCATTGAAAGAAATTATTATATTGGAGAAGAGGAAAGTTGAACTTACGTTTTATTAGGACCTTATGAGATCCTAGAGAGTTGGACTCAATAGTCTATAGATTGATACTTCCACCAAATTTGGAGAATGTACAGAGTATTTCCACGTGGCATAGTTAAGAAAATACGTGTACTATCTAGAACACGTGATTCGTCATAATGACGTTATTCTTGAACCAAGATATGAGTTAGGAAAAAGAATTGAGAAACGAAGTTTATACCGTTAGTGAAAGTCCAATAAAGAAACCATGGACAAGAGAAAGCCACGTAGGAAACTTGAGAGTGTTATGATGGAAAGATAACCCGTACTCTCCTAAGATATGTAAATTTCGGGACGAATTTTTTTTAAGGGGTAGAATGTAATATCCCGCAATTTTAATGCTTAATTACGATAATTAAAATCGTAATTTAGAGTTTAGCCTCGATAATTAAACTCTTAATTAGTCAACGCTCGATTTTTACTAAGCATAATTTGATAAGTTCTGTGTGACATTCACTGACGCTTAGTGAATTAAGGAATATAGTTTCAATATTCCTTCGAACGTATTGTTCTAACGTCGGTTAAATTCGACAGTTAAGTCTTACAGTATTTTTAAGCATTTAAGCTTAGAATTCGAAATTCCTTATTATTATTATTGGAATAAATAAAGTTGTTACAACTTTATTTTGGACATTTTAGAGATGATTTAATTATGAGAATATAGAGACGTTTCAAACGTCTACGTTTAGAGATAATTTGATAACTTAGCCAAATGATCATGGAATTATAAAATTCAAATTCCTATGATTATTTTATGTTATAAGAGAATTATTTATCATCAAAATAATGCTAGGGAATTAAGGAATAAAATGTACCAAATGCTAAGAAGTTCGAAAACCCTAATTATCAAAACTAGGGTTTTGTGATCTAAAATTGTTCAAACTATTTTTCTATGATTAAATTCATCATCTATGATCTATAATATGTCACATAACTATGTGTTAACTATTTGTTACAATAAATAAAATGTTTAGCAATTGAGACCTATAATTTTCGGAAATGCATACATATAGCATTAATTAATTTTAATTGCTATCCAATTGAGGTCATATGATAATTATTATATTAATATGATATTATTAAGAATAAAATGAGGAGTATTACAAATTGCACAAGTGGAAGAACACTTGCATGAAAAGTGGCGAAAATGGTTGTCATTTTATGTGTGATAATTAATAAATATCATACTATAATTAATGAGAGGTGATGACTATGATCTTATCATGTTATTAGGTGTAAAGTAGTAGTAGTTAACAAGTTGAACAAGTAATCTATGGTTGGCTTCTAGTGGGGGCCGAAAATTAGGTAGATTAAGTGTGATTTTATGTGATTTAATTAATAAATATCATGCTATAATTAATGCTATGTTATTATTATGTTGATAAGATATTTTTATAAGATAAGATAGAATATGTATTCAATTTGAACAAGTAACTATAATCCTTGTCTTGTAGTAGTTGAAAAGTTTGAAAATTAGTGTAAACAAGTGTGAAAATAAAATAAAAAGTCTTAGTGTAAATTGTTGACTTTTCAAATATGATTTTATCCTAAGGTATTATTAAAGCATATGATAGTATAAATAAATAAAATTCACCCCTATAATTTGAGAGTGGCCGAGACATATAAATATATGTGTTAAAGTGTAGAATTTTCTCTATTTTGTGGTAATTAGGATAAAGCTATATATTTAATTCCTACAACATATGATATGATCCTAAATGAAGTAAATTATGAAATAAACAAGTGGATGTACATTAATCTTGTAGTTGTCGTGTATTTCAAACAAAGGAATTTAGGAAAAGATTTGTGCATTAATAATTATGATAATGAGTATTATTATCAAAATAAAATAAGAATCACCCCAACCCACTTGAAGTTGGCGTGAGTTATGTGGAATAAGTAGGATATATATATTTTCAATTTATGTGTACCCTAAATAAGACAATTTAAGAATATTCTCCGTACATTTGAGATTGTCGTGAGCAATTAGGAAAAGAAGGAGATATTTTGGATTTGATAAGGATTAGTATGATAAGATAAGAAAATTTAAAACCTTGTCCTATTCCAATGGAGGTGGCCGATTATTTTGACCATTTATGCAAGTGGATTAGTTGATATTTTATGTGTAATAATTACACTACAAGTTGAATAACTCTATAAATATAAGGTGAGCATTTCATTCTTCCATTTTAGCACCCCTAGTACCGAAAATTTGTGAGAAAAAAATAGAGAGCATCCTCCAAGTTTAATTCCAAACCTTTAGCAAATAAACATTGCCGATTACAATCGACACCGATTAAAAGGTTAGATTTCTTCCGAGCTTCGTATACATGCTAGAATTTTCGAATTTCATCCGTTAAATTTTAAGTTATGAGCTTAGTTTGCATGTGACATTTTCGAAAATAATAGAACATGTGCTAAGATGTTTAGATATTGTGTTTATATGATGTTATTAAGCATGTATTATAATTATATCACAAAATTAAGCATGTTATTAAATTTTATATGTGGACCGAAAATATGTGAGTATGATATGTTGATGATTATGATTTTTAATTGATGATTTGAGCATGAAATATTGATCTAGAGTATTAAATATGCTTGTATGATTTTATGTGGAATTTTTGGAAAACTATAGTATATAAGTCAATGATTTTCAAAAAAAAAAAATTACCATAATAACATGTTGTGATATGATCCATGTTTAAGTGTTATCATAGCATATTGATAGTGTAGATTCATAATATAGTGTTGTATGAATTTATTGGAATTGTTAAAAATTATTTTGACCTAAGTCACTTTTTCGAAAATATGACTATAGTAAATTTTATTGAATAGTTCATAATTAATAAAAATTATGTTATAGCAAGGATACTTATAAATGATTATGTGTTATGTGAATTTATTGGAATTTTGAAAAATGTTTACTTAGTAAATTAAAGTGACCGAAAACTATAATTTAGGATAATAATGTTATAAATTTATTTTATTAAGTATAATTGCATAATATGTCCTAAAATGATGTTTTAAGTATATTATAATTTTATGTGAATTTTTAGAACAAGAATTATGCATGAATTTCGAAAACATATACATGATTGGAAAAAGTCAAAATGTTGACTTTGAAGTCAAAATTATTGACCAAAGTCAAAATGTTGACTAAATGTTGACCAAGTCAAAATCATTGACCAAAAACATTGACCAATGTCAAATTGTACGAAATTCGATAATACGTGATCAATGTGACGTAGTACGTTTAGTAACAATGTGACTTACGTTACGTAAGTACATTAAAACGTACATTATGTGCTAAAGAGATGAAATATCTCTTATATAATGAGCGATTTCATAATCGACATCATTTTGATTAGGAAACGTCAAAATAAGTCCGACGTTAGCCTTATTTGATGCATAGGACGTTATAGACGATGTTCGTCTCTAATCGAAACGTGACCAATGTACTAAAATAGTTCTTACGTTAAGGTGGGACGTGATTTTGAGCAGAGACATAGAAAGGGACTATAGAAAGACCTACATATACCAGGTGGGCTTTATTCGAAAACCCTTTTATTTACTTGCTTTCTGCAAATGAAAAGTATTTATTTACAGTACTTCTGTTGAGAAATGATTATGAGATGATTACCTGCCCAAAGTGTTTACGTTTTGTGTATGAATCCTATCGAGCTGTTGGTTCGCCAACTGACTTCAGTTGCTGGGTGTTCCCCAACTGATGAGAAAGAGATACAGTTGTTGGGTCGCTCCCAACTGGGTCGCTCCCAATTTTATAGAATGAATTCGGGTCCTGTGCTAGATGCAGAATTCCTAGCCTGGAGGTTGAATTCGGGTCCTGGCTAGATGCAGAATTCCTAGCCTGGACCGGTGTACACCATAGAAGTGACTGTGTGCCGATAGCAACATCTTCGGCCGGTCACGGATCCTAGTCAGATGCAGAATTCATGACTATGTGACTGTGAGCCGTTAGCAACATCTTCGGCCGGTCACGGTGTCTGTAGAAGGAGGCCTACTTCTACGGCGTGAGATCTGTTATGAGCAGCTTATGTGAAATGTGATATGGATCATACATACAGAGAAAATGCCTGCGAAGGCGATGTTTTTGAGAAAATGAAAATGTTTTTAGTAAGCACAAGACATTTTCAATTAAAACCATTGTGCCTTACTTATGGGCAGTGTAATTAAAAGTTGATAAAATGTTTTGGCAATAATTCCACTGACTGCATTATTTGTACTTAGCCCTGCATGTTTGTTTTTAAATGTGCAGGTTGAGCTAATCGATGGGATGGAGCAGTGTTGAGCAGTCAGGTCATTTGTTGCTGATAGTAGAACCTTGAATACACATCGTCACATGTGTACTTCACATGTTTTCCGCTGCTAGATTAGGAAGTCTTATGTATGTTATGTTTTGTCAAACCTCAAACACTTGAAGCTCTAGAAATATTCTCAAGATATATCACACCATTCAGTGTTCCACGTCATTATTCACTACTTAATTCCATTATTAGTAACAATCCCTGCTAATCCGTACTTTGGGTTGGTGGGCTGTTACAGACAACTCCTAATTTGGTTAATTGCTTTAATTTATATTTCATGTTAGGAATTCAATTCTTGTTTTCATCAAAAACCCATGTTGGCATTAGAGTGTTAGGATTTACCGCTTTCTGTGTTTAACACGAACAATAGCCCTGCTAAGTTTTCCTTGAGAGACGACTAGGGTTAACTTTACCTACTATAACACCTCATTCTATTTATGAGTCAATTAAGAGTACACTTTTGATTGAACAAATTTTTGCGTCGTTGCCGGGGAAAACTTTAGGCATATTGTTTGTGTTGATTATTTTTCGTGTTTCTTTTCTTTTTAATTTGTTATTCTCCAGTTGTGTGTGATCTTTTCTTGTTTGAGTGTTGTGTATGCTAGGTCGCCGCAGTCTAAATAGACCGCTTGCTACCCCGTTGGACCGCACTCGAAGATCTAAAAGATCGCTTCTTCCGGCACTCGAGGAGTTGGGTGCCACTTCTGAGAGTGATGAACAATTAGAGCCTATTATCAGAGATCAATCTGTTGTTGGGAATACTCCCCCGTTGAGAGAGATGGGTGAGAATGCACGTGCTTTGTGTGATTTTTACAGGCCGGTGATTGGGGCCGCTACTTCCCCAATTGTTCTTGGACCGGCAGCCCGAGACTATGAGCTTAAGCCGAATCATTTCTCACTCATGCCTACCTTCCATGGGCTTGCTAGCGAGGATGCCTTGGGGTTTACAAGGGAGTTTTGCTCGGTTTTGCAGTCCTTCCCGCTGGGAGGACTAAATGAAGATCAGGTTAAGATGCGTTGTTTCCCGTACACCCTGAAGGATAGGGCAAAGTCGTGGTTTCCGGCACTTCATGCCAACTCTCTGTAGAACTGGAATGCCGTGGTAGATAATTTCATGACGAAATACTACCCAAACAAGAAGAGTCAAGAGTTGAAGTCTCAGATCATGACCTTTAATCAGACATCAGACGAGCCATTCCATGAAGCTTGGGAAAGGTTCAGCGATCTATTGCAGAAATGCCCTCACCATGCCTTGCCAGATGAAATTCTGTATCAATTCTTCTATGATGGATTGACTCAGAGTTTCCAGTACATGGTGGACAACGCTGCAGGTGGAGACATTGGTTCTAGAACGGCTATGGATATCGTCGATATTTTTGAAGCCATGGCTACTACTTCACAGCAGAAGTCCATTCGTGGTGGGAGAGCCAAGGCACATGCCGTGAACCCTTCGTACGACATAAATAAACAAGTGGCTGAATTGATGAGGGAAGTACACGAGCTTAAGTTGAAGAAGCCTGATCCACCAGCACAACACAAGGAATTCATGGAACCTTGTGGAATCTGCAATGAACTTGGGCACAATGTTGATACGTGCCCCAGGATGGGAGAACATAACTCCGAAGGTGAAGCCGAAGCATATGCTATGCAAGGATTTCAACCTAGACAACAGTTTGAGCCTAATCAGCAACAAGTTAACGTGGGATGGAGGAATCAAAATCAAGGGCAGAGTTCATACCAGAATGCGCCATACCAAAGACATCCACACCACAAGACTTTCAAGCAGAGAGGTAATACCCACAGCAGAAGCAAAGACCCACAAGCAGTTAGCCTCGCAAGCAACAATACCCGCAAGACAACAATATCGTGAGCACCTCCGCGCCACCTTAGAGGCCAGCTTTTGAGGATATGATCACCCAAAGAATGGATGTTTTCGCCCAAATATTGGATGCTCAAGACTCCACAAACAAGCGTTTAGAGACGAAATGGACGATTGCTAGCACGGCGAATCGAGCTATTGCAAAGAAAGAGCGTGGAAACTCCCTAGCCACCTCATCGGGCTCATCGATCAACATTCTAAGGGTGATCGAATTTTTCCTAATAAAGTGGGAGAGTCATCGGCAAGCAGCTGCGGTCGGATGACGTGTACAAGAAGAAAGAGATCGATGCCGATTGCATAAGGCAACAAACCCGTACATTCCACCGATACATTTCCTACCTCGGTTGAAGAACGAGAAGCGGGACGAGCAATTCAATGAGATCTACAAGCTCCGCCCAAGGTGAATGTAAATTTGCCTCTTTTGGACATCATCAAAATATGCCGGCCTCGCCAAGTTCTTCAAAGAGCTAGCTTCAAAGAAGAGAAGATTTGGAGAGAATGAGAAGGTGATGATCTCAAGCGCCTAATTCCATCCTACAAAGACCAATTGCCTCCCAAACTCCGGGATCGAGGTTGTTTTATTATTAAGATTGCTTTGGGTAACGGGAAAGAAGTTTATGGCATGCTAGATTTGGGGGCCGGGATCAATCTTATGCCTTATTCTATGTTCATACGATTAGGATTAGGTGAACTTAAACCCACTAGGATGTGTCTACAATTAGCTGATAGGTCCGTGAGATACCCCAAGGGTATTGTCGAGGATATATTAGTTAAGATGGGTGGATTGATTGTTCCCGTTGATTTCGTTGTTTTGGATATGGGAGATGTTAGGGAGGAACACACATTGTTGTTGGGGAGGCCATTCATGGCCACAACCAACACCCTAATTGATGTTAAGAATGGCACATTGAAAATGACTGTACTTGGTGAATCTGTGTCTTTTTCTGCACATGATAGTGTGATAACTCCCTCTGTTAAATTCATTGATAATCATGCTTCCATAGATGTTGTTGATCCCTTGGTCGAGAATGTTTTGCTGCAGGGTGTGAATGCAAATATTGACAAGGATAAAATGAAAAGAATTCATAATCGACGGGTAGTTCGCAAGGATTTAAAGCCGGGAATGAAAGTTTCACTTCTACATTCTCGTTTGAAGTCCTGTCCCGATAAGCTCAACTCGGGTGGAGTGGTCCTTACATTATGGAAAAGGTGTTTCCTTACGGGGCAGTCTTACTTCGCGACCCCAACACCAACGGATCATTTACTGTGAACGGTCAGCGAGTGAAACCATACTTTGATCGAGAGGAGTTAGAAGAAGTGGAGAGCGTTTTGCTCATCGACCCTCAGAATCTTTGATCTCATTATGTCGTGTTCACGACGTTAAATTTGAGTACTACGTGGAAGTTTATCCACGAATTTCTGTTATCTTTCTTTATCTTTTTCTTTTGGTTTGTTTCTCATCTTTTTGATCTTCCTCTTTTTCTTCGTTTTTGATTCAAGTGTGGTCAGGAAGCTAACAGGGGTTCAGTTTGGCGTTCAAAAACATACATTGCTCTTCGCAGCCGGCGCTCAAGTTGAACCAACAAGGGTGGTCAATATGTATCCACACCGACGCGCCTGGCGTTCAAGGTGCTCAAGAATTCGATGGGCGTTGGTGGTTTTTGACTTGCGCTCAATGCTATCCGGCGCTCAACCCCTGGGAAGAAGGACCTCCAAACCGGCGTTTGAAACAAACCGGCGCTCGATTATAAATAAAAAAAAAAAGAGGAAAACCGTGTTCAAATTCTGAACCGGCGCTCACTCCCCTGAACCGGTGCTTACCCCCTGAACCGGCCCTATAAGGGCACCATGCCCTATTAATATTTTTTTTCCAAAAGTCTCAGCGCCGCTCTTGCCATCCTCTCTCATACGTTTCCAGAACCCGCTCTTTTCCACCGCCGCCCAGCCGGCGCGAACCATCAACGCCCGTTCCTACGCGTGCGCCGCGCTTCCTCGCTAGCGCACTCATGCGCCCGTTCGCCCGCGGGTGCTCTGCCGAGCTTAGCCGCCGCCCCTAGCTCCCAACCGGTGCTGAGTTTCCAGCGCCCATTCTGCCCACCAAGCGAGCGCTCGTAGCCCAGTGCACTCGCCTCTGTCCGAGCGCCCGCTCGCCGTCCTTCCGCCCGCCTCGCCCAACGCGCGCGCCATTCTCTTCGAGCTCTCACCGTGCGCTCGTACAGCCCAGTCGGTGTTCGCACAGCGCGCTCTCCCAGCACTCGCCCATCTCTCGGCGTGCGCTCGTGCTCCATGTTCCCGCACACCAGTTCGCGCGACCTTGCCCGGTAGCGTTTCCACAACCGGCGCTCGCCTGCAGCGCTCACGGCGCGCCCACCAACCTTGCCTTGCGGCTGCTGCCGTCTCGTCTCCTCTCCTCGGTGGTGCTCAAATCCAGCGTGCGCTCGCTAGCCGAGCGCTCGTCCATTCGCGCCCAGCTTCCGCACGACGTCCTCTCCCACAAGACTCCTTTCAATGAGTCGCCCAAGACTCACCCCGCTTGCCACCGCTCGGCAAGACCGAGACCTTCCTAAGCTGCTCTCCGGACATCTCTTAAGCATGGTTCGTACAAAAAATCCCCTCACCTCCTTGGCGAAACGCGCAAGAACAAATGCAGATGCTTCGGGATCCAGTGAACAGCCCGAAGATTTGCGGGAGAACTACAATGCTCAGTTCGCTATTTATTCGCCCCAAGAAGGTATCTTCTTCTCATTATTCGTTCTAAGGAGATCACCACCCACGCCTTATGATTGGACTATTTTAGCTTCATTGGGTGTTGATGCAACTGTGAAATGATACTTGAAATTGTGGGGTCTGCTTGGTTTGGCAACTAGCAACCGGAAGATGGTTTTAAGAATATTCTTAGGGAATTTTGTACGACGCTCGAGACCAGTGAAAATTTTAAATATGCTTACTGTCGGTTGGTTGAGGCTAGATATGCTATTACACCTAAGGTTATGCGTGATGTTTTGGGTTTTCATGTTAGTGGTTTTTCTGATGTACCAAGGATTTTTCTCTTGCTGAAACATGGAGAATTTTAACTGGTTTTGATAATTGGTCATCAGCAGGCACTTCTAGTGCTTTTATTAAGGACCCTGGTTTGGTTATCGCCCATAAGTTCCTTGCATACAACCTAACAGGGAAAGAGCAGGCAAATAAAGTGAGTGCTCAGGAACTTTTCTTCTTGTGGTGCGCTGTGAATAACAAGAAGATTTGTGCAGCACCGTTCTTATGGCGGCAATTTGAGTATATGAGGCGGCACCGTAAGGCAAAACTCTCCTTGAGCCAATACCCTTTTATTCTAGCCAAGTTCTTTGTGGGAATAACTGGAGAAGATGGTCCTATTTCGGGCTCAAGTGTCATTGAGAATCTTCCTATCACGTTCAGTGATTTTCGGGTGATTGCATCTGATCCGGCTACATTGCTTCCTTATGAAGCACGGCGTACTGTCCAAGAGTATATTATGGTTAGGCAGAACCGTCCGTCCGGATCTCATGCCGGTACAGCTACCCCGATGGATGAAGATATCCCCGAGGATCAGGCCATCGAAGAAGGAAAGGCGGGACCACATGTCACGCCCCTCCTGGCTTACTCCTACTCCCATCAGTGGTTATTGTGGTGTGTTTTTCCTTAGCTTTTCTGGTGTTTGCTGCAGGCCTATTCTTGGGACTCGATCTCTGAACGACCTTCTTTCTGCCATCTATTCTCAGGGAAGTCTCATCCTCTATTGGCCTCTTTTTGTTGTTAATGTTTAGAGCTCCGGGACAGCGCCGATTTTATGTGTGGGGGAGTTGTAGATTATATGTCGTGCTCGCTTATGTGCATGATTGGCAATATGGTCTATGTCATTTGACCTCTCGAACTCAAGTTTTGTCTATGCGAATAAGTTAGATTGTGATTTGTGCACCTGAACTCTGTGGTATTGGTCAAACCTTGATGTATCCTCGTTTATCTTGATGTTACGTTATTGAAGTGCAATGTGAATTGACGAGGTTGTGAGAATTAATCTTAAATCAAGGGTTATTAATGTGATTTGTCCGACTAATATTAGGGGTAGTGTTAACAGTTTGGTTACCTATATACTTGTTTCATTATTAAAAAAAAAGCGTGAAAAAGAAGAGAAAACTCCAATAAATTGTTGAGATTGTATAAATGGAGGATGGGATTCTGCCCCTCTTTCTCGTAAATTGAGAAATGAGCATGGGAAACCACGATAGGAGACTCGAGTTCATCGAGACTTCACCTTTCGAGCATTGTTCCAAAATCATTAATACTTTCTTTGTGTTCTCAAAAGAAACTTGTTGCTAAAGGTAACCATTTTAGTTAATTCACCCTAACGGAGAGTTGGGTCCGAGCAAAAATAATCTACTTGTTTAGTTGATATTTTCACGATCTTAGATTTGTTTCACATTAACTTTGATTATGCATTCATCATGTTTGGGGAATTGCAAAAGAGGTTTGATTGATTGATTGAGAGTTGTTGCATGAGTTATTCTTCTACTCTTGCTTGTGTAGACTTTGCTTGAGGACAAGCAAATGAATAAGTGTGGGGAGTTGTTTGGTTTCATTTGTGCTTATTCTTGGTATTCTTTTATATGCCATTCCTCGTGTTTCGTCTTTCTTATACCGTTCTTTTGATTAGAATTCTTCGTTTCAGACTTATTTGGTTTATCTCGATGTTTTGTAGGAAAATGGTTTCAAATAGGATGAAATAGATCTGCCGAGGATCAAGTACATTGAAGAGCATCTTGACAAGAGTCCAGAGGCGATAACGGATCCCAATCGGAGTTCAAACGAGGAGAACGAGATGAATTGTTAAAGTCGCTGAACGGCACATGTCGCATGGCCCAAGACCGCGTGCCCCGTGCACGCCCGCACGCCCAGCGCCCATCCTCCGCGTGCACGCCGCCAACAACGCTGTTGCCTCGGCCACCAGCCACGGCTCACTCCGAGCGCACGTTCGCAAATTCCCTCGCGCGCTCAGAGTGAACGCTCGCTCACCATCCGTGCGCCTAGCGTGCCCAGCGCCCAACCTCGCGCCGACGCTGCTCACAGCACCGCCCTCGGCCACCCAAAGTGCCGGCTCACTCCGGCGCTCGCCAAATTCCTCGCGCGCAAAGTAAGCGTCCGCTGACCATCCCGCACTCGCTCGCCGCCAAGCGCCGCTCGACATCCGCTCGACACCAACGCCCGCCACCTTGAGCCGACGTTCATTTGTGAGAACAGAACACTCTGATCCTCGCCGCCATCCACAACCTACGCTCTCTATCCTTATTATAAATCTGGCGTTAGGTCATAATTTCGAGAGTTCGAATTTTGTTTTCTTTGACCGCGCCACTGCAAGCAATCTTTCGAGGATCTTTTTCAATTCGATGATCGATAAACATTCGAAGAATTGTTTCTCAATTTCTTTCAATTTAATTCTTAATTCTAACAACGCCTTGGTTATTTTGGATTGAAAGTAATTTATCAATTTATTCTTCCCGTTGTTCTTGATCGATTCTAATTCTTTCAGCTTTCGATAATCTGAATTCTATGCAAGTGATATTGAAGTTTAATTTCATGTTGAATTGTTCTATGTCGAATTTCATCGTTTCGTGTTTGATGATCTAGTTTCATTGCTTAGTGATTTGCTTCATGCTTCCTTGCTTTCGTAGTTTATCAACTAGGAATTGACAACTCCTAATTTGGTTAATTGCTTTAATTTATATTTCACGTTAGCATTTCAATTCTTGTTTTCATCAAAAACCCATGTTGGCATTAGAGTGTTAGGATTTACCGCTTTCTGTGTTTAACACGAACAATAGCCCTGCTAAGTTTTCCTTGAGAGACGACTAGGGTTAACTTTTCCTACTATAACACCTCATTCGATTATGAGTCAATTAAGAGTACACTTTTGATTGAACAGCGACCGCGAGGGGTGGCCGCGTGAAATCGGGCAGAACATATTTTCCTAACTTGGGCAAGACTAGCGACCACCATCCCGACCGCGAGGGAGGCCGCGTGAATCTGGGCAGGGCGTCTTGACAGACCTCGTGACCTTGCTCGCGACTGCGAGCTCGGCCACGAGGACTGACCCGCTCCGCGCCCGGACGCCGACCCGCGTGATTTTCACACTTATTAACCCATTTCCCCCATTTTCACACCCACAGACACACACTTGCAGTAAAACTAATTCACTCTCAAGCATCCAAAACCCTTGTTCTTCAATTTCTTATGCTTTAGACGTAAATTTCACTCAGGTATGCTTCATTTGCTTAATTCTTCTTTGATTTTCGCTTTATAGCATGAATTAGAAGGATTTGACCTATTATATCTTTTTGTTGTGGATTATTGCAAAGTGACGAACTAGGGCTTTTCTTGGTAGATTTACATGGTGTTTAAGCATGTTTCGTTCAATGTTAGGTTTGTTGGTGTCCATAGATGTATATTGTTGGTTTAATTTGCCTACATTGTTAAATTGGGTTGGAAAATTCCCAAAAATTCTTGTGAAACCCTAATCATCACAGCTCTCGCGAAGCTCCTGCTGTGTCGCGAGATGGTGCCTCGCGACCATCCTCGCGGGCGCGAGGTTGGCCGCGAGGCACGCCCAGAATGCGTTTTCATGCATTTTTGAGTTTGTGTGTGCTTTTCTCTCCCTTGTTATACCTTTTAAGATCATATGTTAGTATGGGGGGAGGAATTTTGCTAATTTCAAGTTTGGGAGAGCTATATATATTGATATGGGTTGACGTTTACGTTATTTTTTTTCAATAAGTACATGAGCTAACTTAGAAATATTTTTTTTAGGAACATGCCGCGTACATCCGGAAGCAAGCGCAAGGGCAAGGAGGTTGTTTCAACCTCACACGAGGAGCCACATGATTTGTTCCACCCCGAGACTTATGGGGTGCGATTGCCGAATCCCTCTTCAAGGGACCGTTGGAGGAGGTTGGTGCAATTGAAGCACCGACATTGCCGCTTCATGTGCATCGATACCTGTCAAGCGATGGGGATCGCCAACGATGTAACATGGCTCGCCGATAGAGCCGGTCTGTATTTGGTCATTACTGCGAACTATCTGACGTACCGGATCCTCACATTGGAATTTCTATCGACCGTCCACGTCCACAAAACACAAGGGTCGCCGGATTATCTTACATTCCAATTAGACAATGAACACCGCCAGCTCTCGGTCGATGAGCTAAATGCAATAATCAGTGGCTCCCCTGATGGCAATTATATTGGAGATATCGAGAACTCGGCCTTAGAAATATGGCCGTTGTTTGTGGATCCCGCAACGGAGCAGACTCCGTATTATGATGCCTCGAGGGCAAAAGCCAGTTTGCTCCGGAATCCTGCCATCCGTTACTTCCACCGCCTCATAACCTTCACGATTCATGCTGGCACCAACGCCGGCACGGTCCTCTCTCAAGACATGAGCATCCTTATTGGTGCTGCGACCAGACAAAAGATGCATGCCGGCATGTTCCTAGCCCAGCTTTTTCAGATATAGTCAGAAGTTTCGGGAAATGCAAGGATTTGTATTGGGGGTGTTGTCACCCCTATTGCCAATTTTTTTGGGGTGACGATTTGCGAGAACCCTATCTCTCAGGATATTTTCCTGGACAAATCATACCTTTATGTCCAGACGTTCCTGAAGAGACACCCCCAGCCGACACCTCTGGCTGCTCTACGACAAGAACGACCAGTCCATTTTTTGCCTGCCCAATACCGACCTCACCCGATTAAGCGACATTGGGTAGCCCGACGCCAATTGGAACTTATGCTCGTGCTTTCACTATGGGTGGGCTCAGCGTTTAAACGCCCAAGGAGAGGTCGAGGAAGCACAACAAGAAGAGGAAGCGGAGCAGGAGGAGGCGCCCGAGATAGGCGGCACGTTGCACCCACCACCCGTTCAAAGCGATCCCGGGATTTACGAGCGTTTGGATCGTATAGACGATCGTCTCGACCGCATCGACGGGAGTATGACCTCCCTGATGGCCCAGCAGCAGGCCCTCGTCGCCCAACACCAAGCACATCAAGAACACCAACGCTAAATGATGGAGATGATGCAACGGTTGGATCAGTGGCGAGGATTCTATCCGCCGCCGGAATAGCGCGGCATTTGAGGTAAGGTCTCTCCCAACCACTCTTTTTTGCAAACCTTATTGCCTCCATTTCACACTGCTTACAATAAGTTTGGGGGGAGTGGAAGAGTTTGTTTGGTTGAGAGCCCTATTTATGTTTTCGTTTTGTTTTCGTAATTTTTTATATTTTGGGGCTTTTGTCGTGTCTTTTGTTTTCGTTGTTGTGTCTGTCGATCAACGAGTTTAAGTGAAATGTGTTAATCCATGTGGCCAATGATGATAGAAATTTTCTACAAATTATGTTGATGGTGCACATGATGTGTTAGGAAACGAAGCATGAATGACTTGAGATTGTTTACCTTGTTGTTTTTCACAATTTGCTTAAACCGTGAGACTTGAGCTTCACTATATAAACATCTTGTTACAGTTTCTTTTAAATGTGTGCATGCATGTAATTATCTTCTAGAACTTGCCGTTTTTTCTGTGTCGAGATTGCAATATGTGTTTCGAATATGGAAAGGATAAAAGGCCATCTTTGTTAACCACATTTTCACCCATACACTAACCCTTTAATTTACCATTTGTCACCTACTTTGAGCTTTAATTAGACCTTATTATTTCGTTAGCCGGATGATAGGAGGTGAGGATGGATATGGGAATCAAAAGGGTTGAAGATTATTGATGTAGTTACGTCCGGATTAGAACTAGAGAAGTACATCTGTGGTAAAGAATGGTACCCGTGTGAAAAAGAATGAACCCTATAAGCTCTATTACAAAGCCAAGAAAAAGAAAAATGTTGTAAAAATATATATCCATATATATATATATATGAGCATAAATGGATTTAGTTATCAAAGTATAAGGTACCTTATGTTGCATAAACGTTGATTTAGCATGTTGGAAAGAAAATGGGAAATGGACAAAGTCCATATGAGTTGAATGTATGAATGGAGGTGCTTGGAGTTATATTTGAGTCACTTAGCCATATATTATCCTACCTTAACCAATGTGCCTACATTACAACCTATGAAAAGACCTTTTTGATCCTAATTTGAACGCATTTGATGTGGTGGAGATATTAGAGAAACGGCAAGCTTATGGTAAGTTTTTGCATGACATCGATTTTTGAGTGTATATACGTCCTTAATTTTCTTATGAGTTTGAGTGTACTCTATATAGTACACACATGCCGTCGTGAGGGTTGAATTGAATGAGATTTTTGCTTTCAATGGTTGTACATTGTCAAGTTGACTAATGTCGTCATGTGTGCTAGTGTTTTCGAACGTTGAAAGAATTCTGAGGCTTATGATGGCTATCACCTTTGCTGACGCTCGTTGATCTTTTGTTGTGTCTTTCCTTTAGTTTTTGTCTTTGTTTTGTTTGAGGACAAACAATGCTTCAAGTTTGGGGGTTTGATAAACGCACTTTTTACTCGTTTATTGTTGATATTTTAAGATGATTTTTGATCTATTAAGTGCGTTTATATAATGGATCTTAATGCATTTAACCTTTTTTGGAAGATACTGCTCTTGGGTTCATCTTTGGTGTTTTGTAGGCTTATAGGTTAATAATCGAAGCACGAAGCGAAGCACGAGCCAAAGAAGGACAAGAACAGGGGCTAGCGGCCATCTTCGCGACCGCTAGCCCAGTCATGAGGTCTTACGGAATCATTCTGCCCAGTTTCACGTGACCGACCTCACGACCGCAAGCCTTGCCCACGAGAGCCTCAGAATAGCTACTGCCCGATTTCACGCGGCCGCGCTAACAACCTCAAGACAGGCCGCGAAGCACAGCAAGCGGGTGCGAATCCAGCCGTGAGCTTATCGAAGAAACGCACAGCCCAGATCCTCGCGACCGAGCTAGCGACCGCGAGCTCGGCCGCGAAGCGAGGCGGCTGGACCAAAAATTAGGGTTTCGCCTATGCTTATAAATAGGGCATGATGCCTCTCGTGCCCCAGACATCCTCCAGCACGTTTTTACTAAGTATTTCTCCTGTTTTTCATATAGTTTCACTTTAGCTTTGCTTTTGATTCATCTAGTATTAGTTTTTCCATTGTTTTATAATTGTTCTACGCATTGTTATCGCTTTGGAATGATTTCGTCCGAACGAATTCCATATTTTCCCGTTTTCCGCTGAGGTTGGGATACGAACCCAACGAGTGTTCTTCAGACACCATATTACGGGTTTTATCTATATAATTTCTATTTCTATGATTAATTCGTATTTTATTTCAATTATTATGTCTAGCTAATTTCGTATTCTAATCCTAGGGTTTGTATGATTCTATCCTAAGTGTTGTGATTCCTGCTATTGCTATTTACCTTCCAGGCATTGATTTATGATTCTTGGTGCTTATTAATATGTGTTAATTTCTGATCAATCTTGATGTATATCTAGTTGCCAGTTGAATACTTAACCGTTTTAATTGTCAATCGATCTTGAATGCATAATACGAATAAACCTTGAGTCGTAGCTGAGATAAGAACATTTGTAGGAAGCATATTCTTTGTGATCTGTTTGGAGTTGCTAATTTTCACCTAGAGACGTAACAGTAATAGGAAAAATTAGTAATCTACTGCCACAATTGTCGTAACTGTATTTGTTGGCTATATATGTGATCTTTCATCTTACCTGGATTAGTAATTGGTTAATAGGAAGCAGGATAAACATATGTTGTGGGTAGGATTAATACATCCCTATGGTTAGTCTTTCGGTCTTATTATCTCTTTGAGCTTTTGTTTAATTGTCTTTATTGCTTTATTTTTTTATTTGCTCTTGTCTTTGAATTTATTATTCGAAGTCACCAAACCTTTTCAAAACCAAATCTGTTGCTTGGATAATGATGAATTATTATTGAGTTAGCTTACGTGTTTTAGTGTTACAATCCCTCGGATATGATACTCGACTATCCTATCTACTTGCACGTTTTTGTGTTAGAAAAGCGATCACATCACAAAAAAAGTCAACCTTTGACCCATTCTCGAAAAATGTGCCATGCAAACCTGAAACTTAGGAAGGATGGGGTATTACATCCTTCCCTCCTTAGAAAAATTTCGTCCCCAAAATTTCAAACACGTATGAAACAACTCGTGGCACCGAGCCCTGAACTTGTCTTCCAACTCCCACGTAGCTTTCTCCTCTCCATGGTGATTCCACAACACTTTCACCAGCGAATCTGCTTGTTCCTCAACTCCTTGACTTCTCGTTCCAAGATAGCCACTGGTCTCTCCTCGTTACTCAAATCCAGAGCAAGGATTACCTGATCCTGCTTGATCATGTGTTTTGGGTCGTACACGTACTTTCTCAACTGAGAAACGTGAAACACGTCATGCATATCTCCGATTCTAGGTGGCAACGCTAACCAATAGGCAACGATGCCTATCCTCTCGAGAACTTCGAAAGGTCCAACAAACCTCGGTCGCAACTTACCTCGCTTCCCAAAACGAACGACTCCTCTCGTCGGGGAAACCTTAAGGAAGATGCGATCTCCGACCATGAACTGAAGATCCATGCGACGCTGGTCCGCATAGGACTTTTGCCTATCCTGAGCTTCCTTGATCCTCCGCTTGATCTAATCGATAACCTCGACCGTCTGCTGAACCATCTCTGGTCCCATCATCTTCCTCTTGCCCACTTCGTCCCATTAAAACGGCGATCGACACTTCCTTTCGTACAACGCTTCATAGAGAGCCATTCCTATGGTGGCCTGATAACTATTGTTATAGGTAAACTCCACCAAAGGTAGTATCTCTTTCCAATTTCCTCCTCTGTCTTCCAAGACCTGAATCGTTCTCCTTCCTGATCTTCAGCTGATGGTTGACTGACCTCAAATCGATCTTAGAGAAGACACTCACCCCCTTGAGCTAGTCAAACAGATCGTCGATCCTTGGAAGAGGTATCTATTCTTGATCGTCACCATTCACTCTCGTAGTCAATGCACATCCGCATTGACCCATCCTTCTTCTTGACGAACAATCGGTGCTCCCCACTACGACACGCTAGGTTGGATAAAACCTAGATCCAACAACTCCTGCAACTGCGCTTTCAGTTCTTGCAATTCTTTATGGTGCCATTCTTTATGGTGCCTTTGATACTGGCGCTGCTCATAGTTCCAGATCAATAGTGAATTCAACTTTTCTATCAGGCGGTAAGCCTGGCAAGTCCTCGGGAAAAATGTCTGGATATTCACACACCACTGGCTCATCTTGCAACTGTTTGCGCGGTTCATCGTGCCCTATCAAACTTACCAAGAAAGTTTGACAACTTCCCTTCCTGATCATCCTCACTGCCTTCAGTGCTGAGATCATTAGCACGAAAACACCCATCCTTATGCCGTGGAAACAAACTTCCACTCCTTTAGCTGTTTGAAAAGCAACTTCTCTCTCAAGACAACGTATAGTTGCCCTGTGCTTTTCCAACCAATCCATGCCAAAGATGACATCGAAATCTTCCATTCCGATGACATGCAAATTGACATAGACCTTCTGCTCATAGATTTCTACTTCCTGGTTCAGGCAAATCTCCTTTGCCTTTAGCACCTCCCTTGAAGGGATGTTAATTTCCAGGGTACTCTGTGATTCCTTGGGTACCAAACCCAACCTCTCACATGCAATTCTCGAAACGAATGAATGTGAGGCTCTCAGATCAAACAAAGCGAAAATGGGTATATCACTCATATGGATTATACCGCAAGATTTTCGGAGCTTTGGGCTTTCTGTCACGATTCAAGGCATACACCCCCGCCTCCTGCGGCAACTTTAGTTCGCCGCCTCGATAACCTCCCGCCCGTGGTTCATCCTCGATGGAGCTCGGTTCGCCTCTGCGAGCTCGCTGCTCCTCACCGGCAATGCACCGCTGCCCTCCTATTGATGGATAATCTCGAGCATAGTGTCAAGACTTCCTACAATGGTAACACTCGATATTACCTTGCCTGCACTCGCCCAAGTGATTCCTCTGGTATTTCTGGCACCAAGGCCTTTCTGTACCTTGCCCCCACTGCGGCATGGGTTGAAAATTCCTTCCCCAAGGTAGCCTTTCTCTTTCCAGAATACCCAGATCCTCGGAATCACTGGACCGCTCGGGTTCCCTTATAACACTTGATTATCACTCCTTCGATCTTCCCATTTTCTCTTGTCTCTTCCTCTGTCGGCTGGCTGCCCGGGTGGCATCGTTCTTTCATGGGGTAACATTGACTCAATGTTTGAAGCTCGGTTCAAGGACTGCGCATATGTCAGATCTCCCTGACTGACGAGCAAAATTTTGATCTCTGGTCGGAGTCCTCTCCTGAACTTATCTGCCCTGGCAGTCTCTGTGCCGACCAGGTGCGTAGCGTAATGCGACAGACGATTGAACGAGCGATCGTACTTGGTGACCGTCCTTCTTCGTTGACGAAGATTCCAGAACTCGTTTTGCCTTCGCTGCCTGTAAACGCTAGGCACGTACTTTTCCATGAGTTCTTCCTTAAAATCTTCCTACGTGTACCTTCCCCACTGTCCTGGTGTCATGGTCCTCTTTACGGATTCCCACCAGAAATCAGCGCCATCGGTTAGCTGAAAGATCGCACAATTCAACTTTTCTGTTTCTTCGCAGTTGATGTATTCGAAGATCCTTTCGGTGGATCGTATCCAGTTCGCCGAGATCGTCGAATGTAGGGGGATTCTGCCTATGAAAACTCTCGATCGCATGCCGCTGAACCAAAGGTGGTTCTCGAATTTCTTCCAAGTGATTGTTCCTCTGGTTCCTTGTTCTCAGCATTCTGTACCGACGTTGAAACATTAGAAACACGTTCTCATAGATAAACCATGTCACCTCGCACCACATATATCATCACCCACAACCACATATCATCACATATGTCACATATCACAATCGCATATAACCATGCAATCTTGTCAACACATCATCACATAGATCATATATCATCATAGCATAGCTCATATCACGATAAGCATTAAAGATAAACATCCTGTCATGTATGCTAGTATCGAGATTATCCAAGTGTCCATGAATGACTCACAAAATACAAGATTAAAGGTATGTCAGTCAAAAAGGTCAGATATGAGCAAAAGAATCTGACACCGGTTATTGCCAAAAGATGCCGCTCTGTCTCATGCGATAGTAGACTCTGTAACTGTCACTGTACATACTGACCACCTAGATCTCTATCCTCCATATCCATCTACTGTTCCCCGTTCACATCAGCTGATCCATTCTGCCTATCCTCCTCCTCTCTCTCTCTACCTATTAGTGCTCGGACTCGGGCTGCTGCCTCGGTAAAGTGATCCCGCATGGTAGTAAGCCTCTCGTGAGTGTGGTCCCACCCAAGATGTGCTCTGATTGCCTGGGTCTTAGGTAAATGCTGCTCTTGGGTTCCTGTCTCCGACGCTTGCCCTTCCTCAACATGCTCGACCTCGTCCGAGTCTTCCGCTATCCGAATTACCATGTCCTCTAAGTCCTCACTTTTCTCCTCATCCTCCTCTGGGTCTTTCTCCTCCTCAGAATCTCCTTCCCTGGATGCCAACCTGATACTAGCCGGTGGCACAGTAATTCTGATCCTGGGCCTCTTCTCTGGCAAAGATGGGTGTATCATCTCTCTCAACTGGGAGGGTCCTACCTCGAAATCGTTTTGGGTCCTCCGGAAGGTGAGGGTCGTAGATGGAGGGGTAGTAATCGACGTTGTCGACGCACGGTGATTGTCTCGAGCGATGGCTGCTCTCCCAATGGCTCCTCAGGAACATCATCCCTGTCGTCGATCTAGATCGGCCCTCGAACATGCCTTGGATCACATCTGCCTCCGAAGGTATGCCCCGGTGATCGGCCCACTATCTCCAAACTCGAGCAGCAAACTCAGTGAAATCCAGAGTGAGATGTCTATTAACTGGATCCCGACGGAACATCACGTAACCTTGCCTTCTTGCCCATGGCTGCCAACCCGTTGGTAGCCTCTCTGTCATCCGTTAATAAGCCTCATACTCAGATACTTTCCCACTATCTCGGATCTTTCTCCACAATCCAACAAACCTTCCAAGAAACACTCCCAATGGCTCGTGGACATTCCTAATACACTCTCTGACCTTACGGATTTGTTCAACCATCCTATAAGATCTTAACCAGCGTTGTCTGGGCCACTGAATATCCATAAACCTACATGTTAGTTTATCATAAAACAACAACAAAAATTTACGTTTTCCTTTTTCGCCCCAATCATCTGGGTAATCATGTCTCAGACGCATGTTCACCTTCAACACATATCAATATCAATATCGATATTCATAACAATAATCACGCAAGCAAATACAGGATTCACCTACAAGCACTCGTTTATCAAAATAAACAAGATTTCAATCAACAACATATCGCTATGTAAACACATAGATTCATATCAACCATCCGTGATCATATGAATCACATCATATCACATCAATGATTTTCATATCACTGTCGCATAGACTCTTCGGACCCATCGACAAATCACTTCCACATCCACATCAACACCCAACCATACCACATCCACATCACCTCAACATCCACATCACGTTTACATCACGTAAACTCTTATCATGCAAAAGTACATGAAACCAATATCATATCAAGCTCACATTGCCACATAAAGCACCAACAAATAAACACACACCTCATCCCCTTTTGAAAGGAGGCGGACTTACGGTGAGCTGAGGGTAGCTGTACCTGATAAACAGTTTAGAAGAACAAGTTATAAACACTCAATTTCAAGAACGTACAGGAAATAAAGCAAATGAACTGCCTTGAGGTTTAAAAGATTTTCGTATCATGAGACTTTATTAAAAGTGAAGAAGTTGTCCACAAGGGACAAAGTATATTGACTTGTCATGTTTTGATACGATTGAGGATTTATACAGTTTACCGACACATGTTTTATAAAGTTCAATGATGAAAGTTTTATGAAGTTCAAATTTCGAGGACAAAATTATTTTAAGGGGGGTAGATTGTAATACCCCGAAACTTTTCTTAAAGTAAAATGATATATGTTTTGAAAAATAAATTATTTTCAAATGATTTATGAACTAATGAAGATTGAGTTTCAATGTTTTTACAGGTTGTTCGGCGTAGAGTGAGGATGCGCCTTAGCGAAATGTAAAGTTTAAAATAATGAGTTTTAAAATTCTAGTATATTATGATTATGATTTTAGAATGAGAGTTTAAATTTTTTAGAATGCATGAAAATATTTATTTGACAAAATTAAAATAAGTGTAAGAATTAAGTACATAATTAATTATTATACATTAGTATAATAAATTGTGTAGAGATAATAAATGAAATAAATAAATAAATATATATATATATATAGGTATATAAGTGTAGGAAATGTGTGGAAAAGTGTAGAAATGTATGGAAGAATGTAGAAAAATACACCTAAGCATGTATATATATATTTATGTTGGAATAAAAATAAACATAAAAAAATCAATGTATATATAAATCTAACACCTACTTACTATTCACATTCATCAAAATTTTCATCTTCTTCCCCAAATTTTCGAACACACACATACACCTAAAACACACACTTCACAAATTTCATCATAAATCCAAAATTAAGGTAAGAAATCATTCCTAATCAATTCTATATCTTGTTTAAGAGGTTAAATATCACTTATTTCATGTTTATGTGCATAAATATTTATTAGTTGTTATCAAGAAAGTTTAGTATGTGAAGTTCAAAGTTATTGTTTTATTTTGATGATTATTCATGTGTTTATAGGTTAATCTATGTTTAGATGCTAATATTATGCATAAATGAGAGTTTCATTATGAAATATATGTGCTTGGAGAAGTATGATCTAACCTTAGGTTTGATTTTTAATGATGTTGTATTATGCTTGAATTATGTTTATAATTATGTGTTCCAATGTATTTAAGCACGTATTAAGTAAGAAAAATAGATTAAAAATTTAATGTATATTTTTAATAATTTTTGAAAATTATGAAGTTGGAGGTTCTTATGATTTTGATTTTATTTATTCCAAATAACATGATATATAAGCTATGGGAAGTAAATTAAGCATAATATAATTTATTTGGAATTTTCTAAGTTTATATGTGAAAGTTGAAAAAAGTTTAGTTTATGCTTTAATGAAAGTATTTATGTTTAGCTTTATATTAATTAAAGTTAAATATATAATGATGATTATGGATGATAATGGAGCTTTAATGAAGAAATTATATATATTAGTTGAATAAAGTAAGGAATTATTATTAATTTTTCATAAATTTGGTTGAAGGGCACTTAATGAAAGTAAGCTTAAGTGATTAATATAAGTGTGTTTATGTTGTATAATTGTATATTTAAGCATATGAAATTTAAATGAAAGTTAAGAATTAAAGTTGGATATATGTGAGTTCTTACTTTTATATAAAGATTAACTATTAAGAGTTATGTAAAAGGATTATGTTTATTTAATGCCTAAGAATAAAGCTTTAGTCATTGAAAAGACTTAGTTATAAGTATTATAAAGTGCTAGGTGCCGTGACATCCGGAGCTCGAGGCAGACAACCGATGCTTAAGAGTATTCTTTGAAACGTCTACACGAGGTGGGGTTTACTCTATCTGTAAGTTTATGGTTATAATCATTTTTGTGTCTTGTTGCATTCATGGTGAAAGCCTATGTGGCGTATTATTGCCTGTGTGGCGTATCACAGCCTGTGTGGCGTAGCCTGTGTGGCGGATCAAGAAATATATTCATTATGTTTTATGACATTACGCAATTGGTTATAACTACTTGCAGTGTATTCCCCACTAAGTATGTTCGCATGCTCACATTGTAGGGAAATCTGATTTTAACCCTCTCCCGAGGATCTATCTTGGATGTTTAATTCACCATACATTGATTATATGCCTAGCATGCACCTATATAATTAATTGCAACACGTATGGGTTTTCTCGTGTTTACCTGCGAATCTGTCGAGGTAGAATGGATCAAGACTCGTGCTTTGATCTTCTGGACTTTATCCCGTTTGCCTAAACTCCAATGTCGAGTGAGGACAATCTACGGAGAATGCTATAGAAAAACGCTCGAAAATTCTAGCTTGAGCATTAACCTTGATTTTCTCTGTCACCTTATATTTATAATGCAACCCTAAACCTTCTCAAGATAGGATTTATGCATATCTAATAAATATAATCTTATCACTTAAGATAGAGAGGATCAAGCTGAGTCCCAGTGGGACTTTGAGAGAGGTGGACGATTTTCACAAGCTCCAGGCCTGGATGGGCCAGCCCAGGGATCAAATGCAAGGAATAAAGATGGGTCTCAAATAAATTAATTATCTTAGGTTCAGCCCAGAACATAAATTAATTCATAAACATTTATTCATGCCAGTAGAGAATAAATGTTGACTTACCTCTTTATTACCGAAGGTGAGTCGAGGCTTGCACTTAGACTTTCTGAATCCCGTATTTAAGATATCGTCGTCCATTAATTATTTACAATTACGATCGCTTAAAATAATTAATATCTTTAATTCCTTAAGTAGTATCACTCAACCTTATTATTGTACTTGAGATAACTCAACCTACAGGGTTTAGTACAATAAACCTTTTTTGCTCCTTAAGGGGACGTCATCATCCTAAACGGATACGGTGACTCGACACAGGTAACTAGCATGACATACAAGCACTGCCACCACCCAAGATGCAGAGAATCTTGGGTTATCTCATGTAACCCTCACCCATAGCAAGTCAAAGTGATGGTCAGCAACTCATACTCACCTAATACCTTATCGAGGTTTAGATCAACGTAAGTCTCCGAGATCTAGGTTCTTCACGACGGTCAGATAGAAGAACTCATCTCACTGTGATCCATCAATACGTCAGAGACGTACCAGCATAGACAAGCAACCAAGTCAAGTCACTTCTTATCTACACCGCAGCCTATACCGACAACTCGTCCTCAAGTTGTCTCAGCTGTGATACTTTTATATCTCATTAAACGACCAATCATACGGACTTCATGATCTACAACACAATCGTATGATCTAACTTATATATGAGATAAAGAGACATACATATACAATCAAGTAAACAATTCGGATAGGAGATTGTAATAGTGGTAACGAAAACATTGTATACAAGCTCAACAAAACCGCCCAAAGATACAAATCCAACAATCTCTCACTTATACTAAAGCAAACTTTTAGTATACAATGTGTCTCTACTAGCTATTACAAACAACACCATCACTTTGCTTCTCCCACTTATATAAAAGTTTCCTTTCTAAGTGGGTTCCATCTTCATGCAATCCAAGTCCTCGAATATGCTCTTCGTAGACTTTTGCGGCAGCTCTTCGTGAATGGATCGCTAGGTTATCCGCGGTACCAATCTTTTCTATCAAGACGCCTCCTCGTCTAACGATTTTTCGTATGACATGGTACTTTCTCTCTATGTGTTTCGTTGCCTCAGGGTCCGTGGTTCCTTCGAGTTTGCATCGCACCGAGTTATCACAAGAACTATGATACTCTTGGGCAAACCAGTACCACACATAGATCCATGAGTAGTTCTTGAACCATACAGCCTCTTTAGCGACCTCCGGCGGCTACATATTCGACTTCCATGGTGGAGTCCGCAATGCATCGCCGCTTTGCACTCCGCCAGATCGGCCTCCTCCCAAGGTAAACACATAGCCGAGGTCGACTTCTTCTCATCACGGTCACTTGGAAATCCGAGTCAGAATAACCCAAAGGCATTAGACTACCGCATGGTAAATCACCTATAATCTCGAGTCCTTTTCGGTGCCTTGAGTATATGCTTTTACCGCATCCAATGAGCTTGTCCGGGTTAGATCGATATCTAGCTACTATGCCTACCGCGCGTATATCGGGTCTCAGACATAGCATTGCGTACATGAGACTTGCTACGGTGGAAGCGTAAGGAACTTGTCTCATTTCCTCTATCTCCTTTGCAGTCATAGGTGAGTGCTCCTTAGATAAAGGATCGCCATGTCTGAAAGGTAGCAATCTTTTCTTGGCGGTCTGCATACTAAAATGAGTAATCACAGTATCAATGTAAGACGCCTAAGATAAGATCAACATTTTCCTCTTGCGATCTCGGTAAACCTTGATCCCAAGAATGTACGCTGCATCTCCTAAGTCTTTCATTTGAAACTGATCGGATAACCAACTCTTTACGTTTGACAACAACTTCACATTGTTGTCAAGTAGAAGGATGTCATCTACGTAAAGTGCAAGAAATGCCACATCACCGTTGACATCTAAACGATACACACAACTTTCGCTAGGCAACTGGGTAAATCCATAGGACTTTACCACCTCGTCAAAGCATAAGTTCCAGGATCGTGAAGCTTGCTTAAGTCCATAAATGGACTTCTTAAGCTTCCATACTAGATGCTCTTCACCCTTCACCACATAACCTTCGGGTTGCTGCATATAGATGTCTTTACCATCTTCAAGGTAACCGTTCAGAAAAGCGGTTTTCACATCCATTTGCCAAACCTCAAGGTTTAAGTGGGTGCTATGGCGAAGAATTACGATGAACTTGAGCATTGCTGCATTTAAAAGGTCTCATCGAAATCGATGCCCTCAACTGAGTGTACCCTTTCGCCACAAGCACGGATTTAAAAGCGAAACCTCTCCATCTGAATCTCTTCCTCAGATACCCACTTACTACCTATGGCTTCCTTGCCATCCGGTAGAGGTGTCTTTTCGTATACATCCATAGTCATTATGGACTCAATTTCTAAGTCCATAGCGGTGTGCCATGATCTTGCATCAAGATCTTGTATCGCCTCCTTTGTATGTCTATGGGTCGATTATTGCACCGCCGTTTCTCGGGACTAAATTTGAAGATTCACCCACGAACATAAATTGCTCGGGTTGACGAACAACCCTCCCACTACGATGAGGCGCTACTGGCACAATGGCAACGGTGGGTGCAGTAACTTATGGTTCTGTATCTTGCACAACTTGCTGGATAGGAGCCACTTGTACAACCGGTATCTCGGTGGAACTCGACCCACTTCAATTTCTTGAAGTATCGGTGTCGATCCTCCCACTAGACACGACATCTCGTACCTTTGGCTTAATCGGTGGTGGAATACGATCATCTTCTAATTCTTGAAGATTGATTTCAACTTTGGATTTATGGTTTTTCATATAATCATCTTCTAAGAATCGGGCATTAGTGCTAATAATGACCTTCTGATCCTTAGGACTATAGAAATAACCACCTTTCGTTCCTCTAGGATAGCCAATAAACTGCCTTGCATCAGATCTAGACTCCAACTTGTCAGTCTTCTTGTTCAGCACATATGCTGGACTGCCCCATATCCTTATGTGTCTTAAACTAGGCTCGCGCCCAAACCACAACTCGAAAGGGGTCTTTTCGACTGACTTGGATGGTACTAGATTTAGCAAGTATGCCGCTGTTTCTAAGGCATACCCCCAGAACGAAATAGGCAATGTTGCATAACTCATCATTGATCTAACCATTTCTAAGAGAGTCCCATTTCTTCGCTCTGACACACCATTTTGTTGTGGTGTGCCTTGTGTAGTGAGCTGGGAGGTAATCCCACACTACACCAAATAGTCCATAAACTCGTTACTGAGGTATTCGCCACCGCAATCAGACCGCAGTGACTTGATACTTTTACCAAGCTTCGTCTCCACTTCCGCCTTAAATTCTTTGAATTTCTCAAAGCATTCAGACTTGCGGTGAAGCAGGTATATGTATCCGTGTACCTTGAGTAATCGTCAATGAAAGTGACAAAATACTCGTACCCTCCACGAGCTTGTGTTGACATAGGTCCACACAAGTCAGAATAGACTAGTTCCAACACTTCTTTGGCTCTATAACCCTTTGCCTTGAAGGGTCTGGTCGACATCTTTCCTTCTATACTGAGATTCGCGGACCGAACGAGTAATGGCGTGAGATCACCCAACGCCCATTCTTAGCCGGTCTTTGGATCCTATTTAGATTGATGTGACCTAATCTAAGATGCCGAGAAATGTGGTGTCATCTTCTAAGAAAACTTTCTCTTCTTAAGGTTTGATGTAGATGCAACATAGTTAAAGGTATTATGTTTGGCGTAAATAGTATAAAGCGAATTATATAAAGTGCCACCACGTATAACTTTATCATTTCTTATGATAGAAACACCACTATCAAAAACAATTGAATATCCATGAATAAATAGTTTGAAACTGAAATAAGGTTTCACGAATCTCCCAACATATAAAATGTCTTTCAATACTAAAATGTTCTATCAAAACATAAAGTAACATCTCCACCGCAACAGCCTCGACTTTCGCGCGTTGCCCATGGAGATCGTTATCTCACCATCACAAAGCTCCTTTGTCCGCAGAACCCACAGGTGTAACAAACATGATCAGTCGCACCCATATCTACTACCCATGAATGAGTAGAACAAGTCGCTAAACATGTTTTCGTTACTAAAGCAAATAGCGTACCTTGAGCCTTGAGCATAGGGCACTTAGCCTTCCAATGCCGAGACTTGCCGCACTTGAAGCACTTGCCCTCCTTTGGCTTTTCAAGCCTCCGTTAGCGAGACATGTTCTTGCTCCCACCGCCTCATCGCTTCCTTCGCTTCTACCACCTTTGGTGCCCTTTTCTTCTTCCATTTTCAATGGAAAATTTGGGCCCCTAGATGTGCAAGCAGGGCATGTGCTCCTTTGCCCATGACTCCTTCCGCGGCTACGAGATCATTAAGCAAATGACTAAGAGTATACTCGGTCTTGCTCATGATTGCGCTCACGCGAAAGTTCTCAAAAGACTTGGGCGGTGTGTTGAGGATGATATCGACCACGGCTTCGTCAATACCTCCTCCCAACCGATCAAGACTATCCATGAGATAAGTCATGGGAGACATGTTCATGGACCGAACTTCCTTCTTCCATCTTACACGCCAAGATTTCTCTCATTGTGTGGAAGGATCGTCCGATCCGATTGCCCAAACTTACTATCGAGTCTTGACCATATTTCGATCGCGTCTACCATCGATCGATGTTGCACCGCAAGCCTTGGACATTGTAGTCATCATATAGCACTTGGCCATATTGTTTGACTTATGTCAAAGTCCGCTGACTCTGCGCTCATTAGTCGATGCGTCAGTAAGGGCATCGGGTTTGGGAGTAGTGAGAACAAACATGTGTTCTTCAGCGATAAGAACATATTCCATGTTTCATTTCCACTCGATAAAATTTGGACCGGATAGAGGATTTTGTGCGAGCATATTGATAATCGGTGTAAGAGACATATCTGAAAAGTAATGTAAACACATAAGCATACGATCGCACATAATTCATAACAATAATATTGTAACCTTTTGATAAAACAATATTAATTGAAACCTCCAATCGCCCAAGGAATCCACATGCAAGCCACGCGTGTGGACGTTTACACATGAACCCCTCGACCAGACTAAAATATACCTTTTAGTCGTTTAATTTCAATCCATGTCAACTTATCCTTATGACAAATGAAATTAATGATTGTACCTTACTAGACCACATCACTATCGCAAGAAGGACTTCTCGGAAAGTTGTACTTGAGGTGATGTATAAGCAATGACTACGCTTTTAACGAATAAAATGAATTCTTAGAATTGGCATACTCACTAGGACCATACCACTTCCAATCCAAATTCCTTTGTTATCTCATTTTAAATCTATCTCTAGAGAACTTATGAAAAATCGCATATGCAAGCCATGCGTGTGGACGTTTACACATGAAACTCCCACTTCTCAATAGATTAAAATGTTTTATTTAGAAATCTCATCTAACAAACTTATGACAAACAGTGCAAGCAAGCCACGCGTGTGGACGTTTACTCACAGTGCGTATCACTTTGTTTAGAGATCAAAAGGTGGAGGTTTTGACATTTTAATTTAAAATTAATATGTCGGGTGTTTGGTATGAATTTGTGCTTATTCTTGGTATAGTTATGCATGTTGTTTTCTACGTTTTGTCCTATTTATGCCATTGGTTTGATTATTAATTATCGATTCGGACTTACTTGGTTTGTTTTGATATTTTGTAGAAAATCGGCATTAAATAAGATGAAATGAATCTTCCAAGGATCAATTTTATTGAAGAGCATTGAGATAGGAGTTCATAGGCGAAAACGGTTTGTAATTCGGAGCTCGGACGCGAGAGAACGGAGTGAAACATCAAAGTCGCGCACGTGCGCCCAGCTCGCCCAGCGAAGTCCGCTGCTGCCCGTCGTGCGCCGTGCTCCTCGGCCGCCCAACATCGAGCTTCGCCCATGCTGAGCTCGCCCGCCGCCGAGCTCGCCCATACCACTCACCCAGGCGCCCGCGCAGGCAGCGCCCGCTCGGCGCGCCGCCCATCCGGCGTTCACTCCCAGCGCTTCGCTCGGCGTCCTCGCCCGCGCTTCCGCCCGGCGCTTCGCGGCATCACAGCGCCGCTCACGCCACAGCGTGCGTTACCGCACTGGGCGTTCAGTCAGCAAGCTCCGTCAGCACCACCAACGCCGCCGCCCAAAGACCCGGCGTGGTGCGGTCTCTAACCGGCGCTTGTACACGCGCAGACGTTCGCTTAAATTCAACGCGAAGTTACCGCCCGGCCGCGCTCGTCATCTCAGACATCTCCAACGGCGCCTAGTTCTCGCCCATCTCCCGCTCGCCCGACCCTCCGTCCGTGGCGGGGACCCGCCCCATTCCACGCCGCCGGCCTCCACCCAGTAGGTGGCGTCAGCCCATCTCCCGCGATGCTCGCCTTGCCTCGTCCGTGGCGAGACCTCGCTGGCCTCGTCCGGCTGGGGACCAGCCGCCCTCCAAGCGCGTTGTGCAATTCTCTGCAACCTCACCTCACCGCGCCGCTTTCAATACAGAATGATTTTTGAGCGAGCGCTCATCTACAGCCGTCGCTCACTCTTTAATTTATATATACATAGCGCTTAGGTCTAAAGAAGAGGTGGCTCTCGATGCTCAGTTCCAGTTCTTGTTTCTTATTCCGTGGCGCAGCCGCGACACTCCTGTTCAGATTTCTTCCGGCTATTCTTCAGGCGACAACACAGATACAATCTTATAGTATTAATTTCTGTTTTTATCCTTTCAATTTATGCAATTCGTTTCTTAATTCCTGTTGAACATTTACACGCTTTGCTTGAGATTATTGTTGGATTTATGTTCTGGATTTATCAGTTCTCTCGGATTAAATTTCATAGTGTTAATGCTTTATGAATATTATTGAATTCAATTCCATAGTGACAGTGGATTTTCATGTTTCTTCGATTTATATTGTTTTTGTTTATCGCTTTCGATTTATCGCTTTCGTAGTTCAACTAGGGATTGACAACCCCTGGTTTAGATTTATTGCTTTATTAGTTTAGCTCGGGATTGACAACCCCTATCTTAGGATTGCTGTTTATTTTCCGTATTTCAATTCCCGCTTATTCAAAACCCTCGTTGGTATTAGAATGTTTAGGATTTAATCGCTTTATGTGTATGACATGAACAATAAGCCCTGTTAAGTTTTCCTTGAGAGACGACTAAGGTTAACTTATCACGCTACAATTACCTCGTACGATTACGAGTAAATTTGAGTGTGTTTTTAGCTCGATCAATTTTGGCGCCGTTGCCGGGGAAAACTTTAGGCGTATTGTTTGTGTTGTTTGTTTTCTGTGTTTCTTTTCGTTCTGTTTGGTTATTTTCTCCCCCCGGTGCGTGTGATCTTGTTTTTGTTGTAGGTGTGCATAATGCAGGGTATCCGCAGATGCGAATGTGTTCAAACAGTTGGGGAGGAAAGTTCGTCGTATTGGGCAAATTCTTCTTCGGCGGAGCCCAGGTTCGACTATTCGAGGGATACCGTCAAACCATGAGTATCGCCTCACGATCCCTACCCCGAGCAACAAGCCTATGATCCCTCTGGGACCAACCACATCCACCGCAGATGCGAGGATCAAGCCTACAATCATTCTGGGATCAACCATCTACGCCACTATGAGGATCAATCCTACAATCCATATGGGATCAACCACCTCACCTTGCGATCCGTACTCACAACAACCACCTCCACCTTAGTATTCATACCGCAGCACCACCTCCACCTCGAATGCCCGACTTGGGATGATAAGTTCGTCAAAAGTTTGGATGCTTATGACGCCTCATTTCACTTTTGGAGACGCAAGTGGGACATGTTAATAGCTCGGTTAATGAGTGATGCGACAATGGAGGGAACTTCTAAACCAATCCAATCAGGTCCAGGCGGTCACTATTCTAGAAAGTGACCCAATTGTTGAGAATGGGGTTGGAGAGACGCCTGGCTAGTCGCTGCAGCCAGAGAAGGTGGAAATTGAGGAAGAATGGGCACGTGGGGATGAGAAGCAGGATCAAAGCCACGAGGAAGTTGTTACCAGGATGGGCGGCGAGGAAGAGTGGGTACATGAAATTGATGACACGCCAAAACCCACTCTGGAGGTGAAAGAACTACCCAAACACGTGGAGGAAGATGAAGAGAGGATGAAGAAAGAGTGGGCACTTGAAGTTACTAGAATACCAAACCCACTCGGAAGTGAAAGACGCGCCTCAACAATTGAAATACGTGTTCCCGAGAGGAGGACAAAGTGAGAACAAAGGTTGAGGTAACATCCATAATTTGTCAACATTCTAATTCACCAAAGTATTGTGCTTTGGGAATTGAAATAATCTATTTTTCTTTGGAGAATAGGATGTTTGATTTGAGCTTAAATGATGTATTACTTGTTTTCTTTACTATCCTCTGTTCTTATATGGTTACTACTGATGCTCTGGCTGAGATGGTATTCCTGCAGGTAAAGGACTATGGTAGTCCGTTGTTGACCGGAGTACGTCGGGCTCACGACGTTAAACTGAGTACTACGTGGGAGTTTACCCACGGATTTTTATTTTCTTTTTCTTTCTTTCTTTTTTGTTTTGTTTCGTTGTTCTTTGATCTATATGTTGTCTCTGTGTCAGTTTTGCTCGAATTTGGGACGCTATGCGGATGGTAAAGCCGTGATTCTCCAAATTGTTTTCGCCATCTTTCTTCGTGGAAGTTCTCATCCTCTTATATTTTGTGCTTTCATTGTTTAGAGCATCGAGGATGCTTTCGAATTAAGTGTGGGGGATGAGTTTGTTTTGTGATTATTGTTGGTGTGTTGTTATATCCATTTGCAAGTATTGTGGCCATTTTATGGTGATAAAATTTTGTGATGATGATTTTGGAATCAAGTTTTATTCTGTGCTCGTAAGGTTGGGATTTTGATTGTTGCTTTGAACTACGTGGTATTGGTCAAACCGATTTTGAATTTCCGAGACTTTTGGTGATTTATGATTTGAGTGTAATGTGAATTGACGAGATTGTGATTGATAGAAAATGAATAGGGAAATTGATGTGATTTGTCCGACTAATGTTAGGGTAGTGTTAACATTGTGGCCATCTATATACTTGTTTTAAAATAAAATAAAAAAATGATGTGAAAAGAAGAGAAAGAAGAAGAATGAAACTCCGCTTTTGTTGAGATTGTATAAATGGAGGATGGGATTCTGCCCCTCTTTCTCGTAAATTGAGAAATGGGCATGGGAAACCACAATAGGCGACTCGAGTTTATCGAGAATTCACCTTTCGAACATTGTTCCAAAATCTGTTAATGCTTTCTATGTTATCAAAGAAACTTGTTGTTAAAGGTGACCACATTAGTTAGTTCACCCCTAACGGAGAGTTGGGTCTGAGCAGAGTTTACCCTTTTATTTATTGGAAATCAATTGCCGTCCTAGATTTATTTCTCATTATCTTTGAATACGTAAACACCAAGTGTGGGGGTAAAGAAATAAGGTTTGATTGATTAGACTAAGAGTGAAGTTGCATGAATTACTTCCCTATTCTTATTGGTATAGAGTTTGCTTGAGGACAAGCAAATGGATAAGTGTGGGGGAGTTGTTTGGTATGAATTTGTGCTTATTCTTGGTATAGTTTTGCATGCTGTTTTCTACGGTTTGTCCTATTTATGCCGTTGGTTTGATTATTATTTATCGATTCGGACTTACTTGGTTTGTTTTGATATTTTGTAGAAAATCGGCATTAAATAAGATGAAATGAATCGGCCAAGGATAAATTTTATTGAAGAGATTTGCGATAGGAGTTCATAGGCGAAACGGTTTGCAATTCGGAGCTTGGGCGAGCGAATGGATGAAACATCAAAGTCGCGCCGCGTGCGCCTCAGCTCCCCAGCGAGTCCGTGCCGCGCCCCATCGTCGGCGCGCTCCTCGGCCGCCCAACACCGAGCTCGCCCATGCCGAGCTCGCCCGCCGCCGAGGTCGCCCATGCCGCTCACCTGAGGCCCGCTCACAGACGCCCATCTCGGCGCTCACTCCCGCGCGCTCGCGTCCCGCCTGCGGCTTCCGCCCGCGCTCGCGGCATCACGCGCCGCTCACGCCACGAGGCACGTTGCCGCACTAACGGGCACTCACTTCGCCAGCCCGCACCGCATCAGCCCAACGCCTGTTCGCCCGGCACCCGCGTGGTGCGGCCTCCCAACCGGCGCCAACACCACGCCGTTTCGCTTAAATTCGGCGTGAGTTGCCGCCACCGACGCTTCGTCGACTCACACATCTCCAGCGATGCCTAGTTCCTCGCCCATCTCCCGCGCTCGTCCAGCCCTCCGTCCGGCGCTGGGGACCCAGCGCCCATTCCACGCCGCTCCAGCCTTCACCTGGCGCTGGGTGGCGTCCAGCGTCCCATCTCCATGACGCTCGCCTTGCCTCGTCTGGCGCTGAGGACCCTCGCCTAGCCTCGTCCGGCGCTGGGGACCCAGCGCCCTTCCAAGCGCGCGTTGTGCAATTCTCCTCGCAAGCTCACCTCACCGGCGCTCCTTTCAATCTGAATGATTTTGAGCGCGCCATCTGTACCGTCGCTCACTCTTTAATTTATATATATATAGCGCTTAGGTCTAAAGAAAAGGTGGCTCTCGATGCTCAGTTCCAGTTCTTTTTTCTTGTTCCGTGGCGCGGCACTCCTGTTCAGATTTCTTCCGGCTATTCTTCAGGCGACAACACAGATACAATCTTATAGTATTAATTTCTTTTTTTCATCCTTTCAATTTATGCAATTCGTTTCTTAATTCCTGTTGAACATTTACATGCTTTGCTTGAGATTATTGTTGGATTTATGTTCTGGATTTATCAGTTCTCTCGGATTAAATTTCATAGTGTTAATGCTTTATGAATATTATTGAATTCATTTCCATGGTGACAGTGGATTTTCATGTTTCTTCGATTTATATTGTTTTTGTTTATCGCTTTCGTAGTTCAACTAGGGATTGACAACCCCTGGTTTAGATTTATTGCTTTATTAGTTTAGCTCGGGATTGACAACCCCTAGCTTAGGATTGCTATTTATTTTCCATATTTCAATTCCCGCTTGTTCAAAACCCTCGTTGGTATTAGATTGTTTAGGATTTAATCGCTTTATGTGTATGACATGAACAATAAGCCCTGTTAAGTTTTCCTTGAGAGACGACTAGGGTTAACTTATCACGCTACAATTACCTTGTACGATTGCGAGTAAATTTGAGTGTGTTTTTAGCTCGATCATCGGGTTACTTGCTTAGTCTTTTGTTTCAAAAGGTTTGTCCAAGCAGATCATGTAATCCTAGCATGCTTTTCTATAGAACTCAACATGTAAAATATGCTCGCAGAATTCTAAAATATGCTTGAAAAACAAGATAAACCTAGCATGCTTACTATGCGCATCTAATCACGAAAACATATAACATGCTTATCTACGTAATTTAAACATACATAGCATGCTTCTGCATAATTTAAACATCCACGACATGCTTTGAACGATATAAAATAAAATTAATTGCTCATCGCAGCCCACTCGTGGATCTCAGATCCACCCTAATTTATTACATAAATTTGCAAAGCAGATCTTCAAACACGAAACAGCCTCGCGTGCACGGCACGGACCGGATTCGTCAAAATTGGATTTGGGTCGAAAATCGAAAACGGGCCGGATCAGTGGAACGGGCCGAACCGGATTGAAAATCTGGAACCGGGTCAAAAAACTGGAACAGGGTCGAAAAATAGGATTTGGGCTTAAAATTGGTCGAAGGCAAACCGGGTCGGTCGGCCCAAAACAAAAGCGGGCTGAGTCGGATAAAGGGGTCGGCGCGGCGCTAGGGCACGACCCGTCGCGCGCACCCACCGCGCGCCGCCGCCGCCTCGTCGAAGCGGCCCCGCCGAGACGTCCGCCCGGCGCGCCATCGCGGGGAAGCGACTACCGAGTCACCGAGGGACGCCGCCGAAATTGCGCAGCAGTCCAAGCCGCATCGAGCGCGCCACACCGCGCCATCTCGCCAGCCCCGCCGAGACCCATCACCGAAGCGCCGCGGGACGTCAGGCGAAAAATACGCACCCGTCGCCCGCCCTCGAGCACTTTGAGGTTTCTCGCGAGAATCGCTGAGATCGCCGGCGCTCTGCTGGCTACCCGCCGAGGCGCTTCTGCAGCGCTGCCCGCCGAGGCTGCTCTTGTGCTGCCTCGTGCGCTGTCGATGGACGCCGAGGTTTCGCGCGAGGCCACCGAGTCTTTGCCAAGCCCGCCACCGAGGCGTGCCAACCGCTGTCGTCCGTTGCTGCCGAGACCTCGTTGAGGTTTCCGGTGCGATTCTGCCGAGATCCGCTGAGCGCGCACGCCGCCGCCGAGCGGTGTTGAGGCATCTGCACGCTGGCGCATGCCCCGCACGCCGGCCGCCGAGCCGTGCCGCCTGTCGCGCGCCGATGCTCTGCCACCCGCTGCGTGCCGCCGCGCGACGTGTCGACGAGCACCGTGCACGCCGAGCGCGTGCCGTCGCCGCATGCCATCGCGTCGTGCGACCGCTTCCGATGTACTATCATCATCTCGTTCTTCGTGCTTTTTCGTCTTCATTCTTCTTTTACGATAAGATTTACAAGAAAAATCTAATCTAACCACGGATTTTATCGTGGTGAAAAAAATCCGACAAAAATGAAACGAGCCACGATGAGCGACAAATTCACAATTAATTAATTGCGCGTTATAATCAAACGTGAATTAATCCAACAGAGCCAAGATATCGATCCTGTGCTCGATACCAAATGTAGGGAAATCGATTTTAACCTCTCCCGAGGATCTATCTTGGATGTTTAATTCACCATACATTGATTATATGCCTAGCATGCACCTATATAATTAATTACAACACGTAGGGGTTTTCTCATGTTTACCAGTGAATCTATCGAGGTAGAATGGATCAAGACTCGTGCTTTGATTTTCTGGACTGTATCCCGTTTGCCTAAACTCCAATGTCGAGTGAGGACAATCTATGGAGAATGCTATAGAAAAACGTCTTCTTCCTTCTCTCACAATTTTCGAAAATTCTCACACTTTTGGGAAGTATAATTCTCGAAAATTCTAGCTTGAGCATTAACCTTGATTTTCTCTCTCACCTTATATTTATAATGCAACCCTAAACCCTATCAAGATAGGATTTATGCATATCTAATAAATATAATCTTATCACTTAAGATAGAGAGGATCAAGCTGAGTCCCAGTGGGACTCTGAGAGAGGTGGAAGATTTTCACAAGCTCCAGGCCTGGATGGGCCAGCACAGGGATCAAATGCAAGGAATAAAGATGGGCCTCAAATAAATTAATTATCTTATGTTCAGCCTAGAACATAAATTAATTTATAAACATTCATTCATGCCACTAGAGAATAAATGTTGACTTACCCCTTTATTACCGAAGGTGAGTCGGGCTTGCACTTAGACATTACGAATCCCCGTATTTAAGATATCGCACGTCCATTAATTATTTAGAGCATTCTGACTGCTTAAAATAATTAATATCTTTAATTCATAAGTAGTACCTACTTGAGCTAACTCAACTGCGGGGTTTAGTACAATAAACTTTGAGCTCCTTAAGGGGCGTCATCATCCTAAACGGATACGGTGACTGATACGTATAACTAGCATGACATACAAGCACTGCCACCACCCAAGATGCGGAGAATATTGGGTTAGAACATATAACCCTCACCCATAACAAGTCAAAGTGATGGTCAGCAACTCATACTCACCTAATACCTTATCGAGGTTTAGATCATTGTAAGTCACCGAGATCTAGGTTCTTCATGACGGTCAGATAGAAGAACTCATCTCACTGTGATCCATCAATACGTCAGAGACGTACCAGCATAGACAAGCAACCAAGTCAAGTCACTTCTCATCTATACTGCAGCCTATACCAACAACTCGTCCTCAAGTTGTCTCAGCCGTGATTCTTTTTATATCTCATTAAGCTTGACCAATCATACAGACTTCTGTGATCTTCTACACACTGTATGATCTAACTTATATATGAGATAAGGGGACACAGATATATGCAATCAAGTAATCAATTCAGATAGGAGATTGTAATAGGGGTAACAGGAAACATTGTATACAAGCTCAACCAAAACTGCTTCCAGTATACAAATCCAACACGCATACCCTACTTGATTTTATTCCTTAATTCACAATCATTAGTGAATATGATATAGGAATTTATTATCTCATAATTAATCGAAATCATTATTCGATAAATTACTATTTCAAATATCGCAACGGAACCCTAATTTACGAATTTTAATTATCGTAGTTAGGCCTTTAATTCTTCGGGATATTACATGGAGGTTCTTATGATTTTGATTTTATTTATTCCAAATAACATGATATATAAGCTATGGGATGTAAATTAAGCATAATATAATTTATTTGGAATTTTCTAAGTTTATATGTGAAAGTTGAAAAAAGTTTAGTTTATGCTTTAATGAAAGTATTTAGGTTTAGCTTCAGATTAATTAAAGTTAATATATAATGATGATTATGGATGATAATGGAGCTTTAATGATGAAATTATATATATTAGTTGAATAAAGTGAGGAATTATTATTAAGTTTTCATAAATTTGGTTGAAGGGCACTTAATGAAAGTAAGCTTAAGTGATTAATATAAGTGTGTTTATATTGTATAATTGTATATTTAAGCATATGAAATTTAAATGAAAGCTAAGAATTAAAGTCGGATATATGTGAGTTCTTACTTTTATAAAAAGATTAAGTATTAAGAGTTATGTAAAAGGATTATGTTAATTTAATGCCTAAGAATAAAGCTTTAGTCATTAAAAAGACTAAGTTATAAGTATTATAAAGTGCTAGGTGCCGTGACATCCGGAGCTCGAGCTGGACAACCGATGCTAAAGAGTATTCTCTGAAACGTCTACACGAGGTGGGGTTTACTCTATTTGAAAGTTTATGGTTATAATCATTGTTGTGTTTTGTTGCATTCATGGTGAAAGCCTGTGTGGCGTATTATTGCCTGTGTGGCGTATCATAGCCTGTGTGGCATATCATTGCCTGTGTGGCGTAGCCTGTGTAGCGGATCAAGAAATATATTCATTATGTTTTGTGACATTACGCAATTGGTTATAACTACTTGCAGTGTATTCCCCACTGAGTATGTTCGCATGCTCACATACCCTACTTGATGTTTTTTGTTGCAGGCTAAGGAGATCGACAGTTGATGCAGTCGGAAGTGGGCCCCACATACTCATTCTCTCATAAGCATCGCTCTTTATATCTATAATAGTGCATAAGCATGGTTAAGTATAAATTTAAATGATTTTTGGTTAAGAAAAATGTTTTAAAAGATGTATGATACTTGGAAATACATGTGTGATGAGGGCTATGACCCCTTTTGCTATTGTTTTGTTGCTGTTGGGGCTTTGTTGTTGTTGTTTTTACAGTTTGGCTTATATACTTATATAGGGTACATGTTGCTCGTTTGTCTAATTTTATGACCTCAGCTGCTTAAATATAATTATTATTATCATTATTATATTATATAAGTATTAAAAATTTAAAGATTTTAGTAATGTTCCTATTACAAGAATCGGGCGTTCTGAGAATGGTATCGAGCATTACGTTCACAGAGACTTGTATAAAGTATGAACATATGTGCTTGAAAGATAATGAACTCTTAGTATGAAAATAACATAAGTGTTTAAAGATGTTTAAAACTCTTAATGGAAGCACGGAGAATGTGTGGGACATGACCGGCGCTCAACGTCGACTCTCGGGTAATTTATGTTTTGAAAATGTTTTATGGTTTCAAAAGTTAAAGGTGTGAGCATGAAAAGAAAATTGTGTCGGGATGAGGTTTAAAAGATTTTCGTATCATGAGACTTTATTAAAAGTGAAGAAGTTGTCCACAAAGGACAAAGTATATTGACTTGTCATGTTTTGATACGATTGAGGATTTATACAGTTTCCCGACACATGTTTTATAAAGTTCAATGATGAAAGTTTTATGAAGTTCAAATTTCGAAGACGAAATTATTTTAAGGGGGGTAGATTGTAATACCCCGAAACTTTTCTTAAAGTAAAATGATATATGTTTTGAAAAATAAATTATTTTCAAATGATTTATGAACTAATGAAGATTGAGTTTCAATGTTTTTATAGGTTGTTCGGCTTAGAGCGAGGATGCGCCATAGCGAAATGTAAAGTTTAAAATAATGACTTTTAAAATTCTAGTAAATTATGATTATGATTTTAGAATGAGAGTTTAAATTTTTTAGAATGCAAGAAAATATTTATTTGATAAAATAAAAATAATTGTAAGAATTAAGTAAAGAATTAATTATTATACATTAGTATAATAAATTGTGTAGAGAGAATAAATGATATAAATAAATATATATATATATATATAGGTATATAAGTGTAGGAAATGTGTGGAAAAGTGTAGAAATGTATGGAAGAATGTAGAAAAATACACCTAAGCATGTATATATATGTTGGAATAAAAAAAAGAAAATAAAACTAAAATCAATATATATATAAATCTAACACCTACTTACTATTCACGAATCCGTCGGGCTTTGGCTAGTTAGGAACAGGTCTGACCCGATCTAAAAGTTCACCGGGCCAATTTTATTGAATGCAACCCAGTCCAAAACCATGTCTGGCTAGGCTCGTGTTGCCGCCTCTAATCAAAACTAATACTAAGAAGTGGAACGATAAAATGTTCTTGCCCAAAAATTTCAAAAACCTATTGTCGTTCACCCAATAAATAGAATTAAAAAGATCACGTTTTTCTTCATGGAGATTAAAAAAAGAAAGAAATAAATAAAAAAAATCACCTTGTTGTGTGTGATTTACAACGTGATTGTCTATTCATTTAATGGTAGGAAGTAAAGCCAGGTAGGGCTCTTAATGCATGGATATAGTTAGACTAATTTCATGTTCAATATAGTAGTCGCGTATAGAGTTGTGAAAACTTCGACATGGATGCAGTTTGATTTTGGTCATGATTGGACTGCAATTTCGGGTAAGATGGAGTTTCACACTATCTGAATTGAAAAAAATGATCTTGGTCCATGGGAGGACCAACCCAATTTTAGGTCAGACTAGGTTTATGCTTTTGCAATTGTAAATGAATTTTGATTAGAGTTAAAGTTTAACAACTTTAATGATAAATAATGGAGTATTAGAGTTAAAATTTAACAACTTTAATATAAATAATGGGGTAAGTATACCCCAAAATGCATGTATATATGTTTAAGAAACAAAATTCGTTTTGAGTCTTGGATAAATTATCATCATCATTTGTTCGTCATAAGTTTGCAATATAAGTGGATTAAGTCTTTCCAATAAAGAAATATCGCTAAAATGACTGAGCTTATAAGCTCCTCAAAACATGTTATAAGTTGTTTAAGAGCTTATAAGTTTTTACGAAGTGTTTGACAAAATAAGTTCATAAACAGCTTATAAGCTATGAAAATAAGCTGAAAATAAGCTCCAACAATATATATGTTGCCCCAGAAATAAATTCCACAACTCCAACTTATTTTGTCACAAGTTTATAAGTAACAATGAATTTACCAAAATAACTTTTCTATAGTTCGTTATTTTCTATATATACCCTATCAACTTCACCACTTGTCAATTTTCTCTCTCTAACTATAATTTTTTTCTCTAATTCACGATTTTTTCTCTAATTTATAGCTCAATTATCCAAATATTTGGACAACTTATAAGTTCTTCAGACACCACATCTTATAAGCTCTTGAACCTTATAAGTTCTCTAAAATAAGCTCAAGCCAAACACCCTCTAAGTTGTAATTCATGTATGCATTTAGAAATTTTGTGACCTGGATTTTGTTCTTAAATTGACCATATCTTGGGCCGAATGAATGCTTAAAACTTAAATGGGCTGGTTACTGAAGAGCCAGATTAGGCGCATCCTCTTTGTAGATTTTAAGGAGATAGGCTTTTGGTTGTCGTTTTTATGTCTCACTTAATTTCGCTTGTGAGTTGGATGAATTTCGATTTTATTATTATAAATAATGTAGTTTTAACATAATATGTCATAAACAAATTAACAAGATTTTTATACTGTAATAACTGAAATATAAGCAATCTTTTATCTCCAAAATATGTTTCGCCACTCATTCTCTCCTATTATTCAGATTTTTATACTTTCGTTTATTTCACTTGCCCTAGTTTCATTTTTTGATTTTTTTGGTTAAAAATTAATGGGTTATTAGCGCATAATACACCAACTTTGGGCCAATTTTGATTTTTCTCACGAACTTTTAAAATTGTCACAAAATACATATACTTAATGACTTTAATGTTTTTACCATGATTTCAAATTCAAGCCAAATTTGATCAGACTTGGCATCTTGAAAATAATTTTTTTATGACGAAACGGTTAGTGATATAAACGACATCATAGAGAGAGGACATAAAATATTATCGTTCCATCAAAATAAACAGATTTTTTTATTTCTAGGATTCATCGTGTCAACCCTCATTACAAAAATCAAGTATTCTCGTTTGTTTCATCGTCTGGTTTTAGTTGGGATCAAACAATCGATATCCTCTCTCTACGATGTTATTTATATTACTAACCGCTTTGTCTATAGTAAATTTTTGAGATGTCAAGTCAGATTAATTTTGCTTAAATTTGAAATCGTGGTAAAATCACTAAAGTCATTAAGTTTTTGTATTTTGTGATAATTTTTAAATTTCTTGGGAAAAATCAAAATTGATCCAAAGTTAGTGTATTTTTATGTGTCGATAACCCAAAATTAATTTGTCGAGAAAACCTGTGAAGTTTTTGATGGTCACGACTATGGATGTCAATTGGTAGGTTTTACTCGGACCGTAACCAAAATATATAATGGTTCTGATTCTGGATCCGACCCATTAGACACTGGATCCGGACCGGACCAGGACCATCAACTATGGGTCTTAAGCGGTCCGGATCTCAGCAGGTCTGGAACCAGAACTAGATCAGAACCGGACAAGAATCAGAACTAGAACCGAAACCGTTGCTTTATAATTTAATATGTTATGAGTGATTTTGAATCGATATGGATAAAATTAGCTCATTGACAAGCCTATTTAAACTTAGGCTCGTCAATAGACGGGTTTTACTCGGACCAGGACCAATAAATAAGTATTGGTTCTAGTTCTGGAACCAGAACCAGATCCGGACCGGACCGGACCGGACCATCAAACTATGAATCTATACGGTCCGGGTCTAAAGCGGGTCTGGAACCGGAACCGCTGCTTTAAAATTTAATGGGTTTTGAACTGTTCTGAATCGATCCGGGTAAAACCCACCCATTGACATCCCTAGTCACGACATTCTGAGCATCACAATCTCTCATGCTACTAAATTTAGCATAAAATTTGACATATTTCAATGAAATGTATGTCAAATATGATGCAAAAAAAAAACGTGTATGATAGTGCTTTCGCGTGAGATCTTCAGTTTAGCCCCCTCTTCTACCTTGTGAAGTTTGTAGACACAGCGAAGGCTGGATTTGCGTTGAGATTATTGAAATTTGTGAAGATAGTAAGGGGGTGTTTGGCTAAACTTATTTTAGAGAGCTTATAATGTGTTTCAAGAGCTTATAAGAGGTAATGTCTCAAGTGCTTATAAGTTGTTAAAGTGTTTGGATAATTGATCTTATAAGCTAGAGAAAGAATCGTGAGTTAGAGAGAGAAAACCATAGTTAGAGAGATAAAATTGACGAGAGGTGAAGTTGATAGTGTATGTGTAGCAAATAACTAACTATAATAAGGTTATTTTGGTAAATTCATGGTTGCTTATAAGTCTATGAAAAATAAATTAGAGTTGACCAACTTATTTTAGGACATCTTATAAGTGTTGAGCTTATTTTCACGCCTTCTAAGTTTTTAGGAGCTTATTTTGTCAAACACTTTACAACGGCTTATAAGCTCCTAAACGACTTATAAATGTTTTAAAGAGCTTATAAGCTCAACCAAACACCCTCTATGTCTTATTTATCATATAATGAATATTAACAATTTTAATCAAGTAATAGCTCTTCACTCTTCACTTTGTTCCGATCAAGCTCCACGTATATTACATATCGTCCACTTAGACTTCTTTCCCATCTTAATTTTTACTTTTCATTTGCATTTTTATAGTTATATATGTTCCAACTAGTATTGACCATTTGTTGATTCACTATTGATTATTGTGTATATGTCTGATATATATTTAGTAATGTTTACTTACAAGATTAGCCTAGTCAAATAGATAATATATATATATATATATATATAAACTACTCTATTATTACTTAGATGGATTGGAATTTTGATATATCCCAAAATTCTTGATAATTTTCATAATTTGAGCTAATTTTGTTTGATTTATTCCTCGTTAAAATTGTATGATTGGAGAAATCCTAGCAATGATGATGATAAAAATATTCAATCAAACATGTATATCTTATCAATCATAAAAAATATAATAGTTTTGGTCAACCTGACATCTTCAACTGTTGTTATATATACTGAAATTTAAATGAAAATCATTTTTATCATAAAAATTGAGAATCACAAAATTTTATATATTAGTTGTGAAAGTTGATTCATCCGTCGAGAAATTTATTGTATCTCGAAAATAGATTTTTCGTCCATCATGAGATTTGAACCCGGGTGAAAATTTTATCTTTTTGGATGTAGTGCATTTCCCGATGGATTCATCAACTTTCTCAGCGAATGCATCAAATTTTGTGGTTCTCAATTATTAAGATAAAGATAGTTACCTTAACCTCTATATATGTATATGTGGTAGGGTTAACGTGAGAATTATTTTTATTGTGAGAATGTGGGAACCAAAAAATGATGATTCAGTATAAAAGCTGATAGATCCAGCATTAATTTTCATAATAAATTTTCAGGATTCTTAGTTCTCATGTTAAAAAAATTCTTATTTGAACCTTATTATATATATATATATAATAAGGTTCAAATGAAATTATTTTTAAAATGAAAACATGAAAATCATAAAATTTGATGCATATATGAAATAAAAGAAGAAGAATTAATATGTTAATTAACTCATTGGGACTAGAAAACCTCAAATAAGTATGTACTCTTCCGCTCACCAAATTCGTTCATTGATTTTGGATGCACGAGTTTTAATAAATTGTAATAAGTGTAAAGTGAGTGAAGATAAATGAATAGATTAATGGATTGTATCAGTAAAATATGGGTCATAAATGATTTTTTGTAAATAAATGGGTATGTTTAGTATAAAAGTGTAAAGTTGAAAGGAAAGTGAATATTTTTTTGACTAATCAAAATAGAATTAAATGAATGTATTTAATGGATGGAGAAAGTATAATTTTATTTAGAAAAATAGGCATCTCTAGATTCTATCATTTCGATCGACTAGATGACGCATTAGGTTTTAGATGCTCGAGACTTGAACGAACTCTAGACGCACAAACAGTAACTCATCAAGATTTAATGAATAGATAAATTTAAAAGCGAGTTGAGAAATCAAATTCATAATTGAATTGGTGGGTGCTATCACAATTCACAACCAAGAAAGAGCAGTGTTTATTTGCTTCGAGTCCACCATTTCACCTATTTAAGAAAGAGAACACATTCATTTGGCTGTCTGAAATTAAGTGAAAACGACACATTCCTATACTTACGTGCTAGTCGTGCAAAAGTTGATTATTAGTTTCATTAAGTAATTATTTTCCAATAATATTTATATTTTAATTTTTAGAATTTATTTTAGAGTTAATTGTAATTTCTTTAAATATTCAATTTGAATAAAATCTATAAGTACATGGGCCTAGAGTTTCATTAGAGTATCTGTATAATTATTTAAAGAATCTTTATCTTTTATATTATGATAATCTAATTTATAATATTTAATTCAATAATATTGTTATGACATCTTCATAGCAGTATTACAATTTCATTTTGTTACCTATTTATTGTTTTGCATTTTCTATTCTCCCTCAATCATTATGCCTCTCAATCCACTATCCTATTTGTGGGTTTACTCTTATATCTCAATCCACTATCCTATTTGTGGGCCCCTGCAATTAACGCATTTTCTCAATATTTTATTCATTTGACACAAAACTCTCGACATCCGTCTGCATGCGCAAACGAATAAAAATATCATTTATTTTTAAAAAAATATTTTACATTGAAAAAAATATCATTAGTTTTTACTTTAATCAACAAGATAATTTATATTGAATAAGTATCGTTTATATTGAATAAAATATACATATTCAGATGTGCGAACGGTGACTACATGTTTACTCAATTCTTGCAACCATGCATGATGCAACACCCCCCACCCAACACACACCCACACACCAAAAAAGAAAAGAAGAAGAACTGAATCATTAAAGATGGAACCAAAACCAATTAACCAAACCAAAGGCCAGGCGTTGGGCTTGTGGATCATATAATAATATGCAAACAGAAAATTAATATTCGAGATAACGACAATGATGTCAATCTTTGGCATAAGCATATTACGTTGGACATATAGTACCAAAGGCTTAAAAGTGGTATAATTACAAGCAAGAGAGCATCCTAGACTTGCTCCTGTGATAGATCATGAGGTTTCTGCTGGTGCGGTTCGGCCTTCTGCTTCTCCATCTCCATCGACTCCTCGCCCGACCCTTTGTTCTTGCGGTATATGGCATAAAGGATCAGCTGCACCGCCCTAATCCGCTCCCAAAACCATTCGGAATCTGGATCAATTGTTCCGTGCAGTGGTTAACTTAAAAGGACTACTAAGTTAATGTGTGTGTATGTAATTCAACACAAATCCACCATGTTTTCGGGCATATGTGCTTACAGCAACAAAGGGTCTTTCCAAGAAGTCCAAAGATGAACCAAGATGTGCCACACAAGAAGACAAACAAGGATAAGAAGAATGGCATGAACTCCACACTCTTTGTCTTGATCACCAACCTCTGCATTTTTCTATGTAAGCAATTATCCAGAGAGAGAGAGAGAGAGAGAGGGTGGGGAGCTCACAATGATTGTCAGAGGTGAGCCATACATGATGATCGAGAAGACAGTAGCAGCAATGCCACAGAAGAGCTTCCTGGCATTGCCATGGAGGGCAAGGAGGGAAACAAGAACAACCATGGCGAAAACCGAGAGTACTAAAATGAACAGCCCTAGAATCTTGGATTTCTCCTTCTTTGGTGCAAACAAGATGAAGATTATCACATAAACTGTTTCAATCACCGCACCCGTCCCGTTTATCGTTGACACCAGCAGGTTGTTAGGCGACACAAAAGGCATGCCATACCTATTCATTTTTTAATCAGATTCATGGATTATCATATTCCATCACTCATCTAAAACAATGAAATCACTACTATCACTAAATCAAACAAATAAAAACCATATGATAATCACAAGAGAAGCCTCAGTTCATGCAATGTTACACGATCCTATCAAATTATACACAAATAACGCATCAAAAATCCTCAAAATTAACCAAAAAAGGGGGGAAATTCAAAGCAATTACACACCAAGCAGAAAGCAAGCAGTTGAGCAGAGTCATGACGTAAGGGACTCCAGAAAACTGCTCTGTAGATCTCTTCTTCACAATCCTTTTGAAGGTAATCCTATCAACAAAATAAAATTGAGACGGTGAAGAAATATGGTAATTTTTTAGGTGAAAAATAGAGAACATAAGTTGGCAAAAGTTAGTTGAAGAATATTGCTGCTAGAAATAATCATTTTCTTCTATTAACACGAATTTTACTTTCTTAACAACAATAAATTGAAAGAGAATCAAGATATTTAGCCCTAACGTAATTATATTGTGAATATTTAGGTGCTAAATAATCTCCTGATTTGTAGATACAAACAAACGCAGAATTGTGTTGTAGATAGAGAGAAACTCACAATGGAGCCAAGAAGAGAAACAGCGCAAAAGCATTTCCTGCATCATCAACAACAACAAAAATTAGCAAAACTCAGAACTTAGAGGAAGAAAATAACTAAAATCATGACATCGAGAGCGCAAGATGATGAAAAAACACACCGAAAATTCCAATGACGAAGTGCACAACATTTCCCATTTCTCAGCGTTCGATGAAAAAATTCAGATAAAAAACAATCCAAGAACAAAGTTCCCCCTTCTTTGGTGTTTCTACTTCTCAAGAACAATTGGGGTGTGTCTGTGTTTTGTGAGAAACTCTGCTGCATAAAAAGACTGAAATAGGAGGGTGCATATATATATATATGTATAATGGGGGAGCAAGAAGCGAGGAAGGAGTTGGTTTATTGTAACAGAAGCAGAATTTACAGCTTGGCACTAAAAATTATATTCGAAAATTTTCTATATTTGTGAAATAGCAGAACTGCAGATTTCTTCTGTTACGTACTATTCTGATCAGTATATGAGGGCACCGATTTAAATTCACGGGTTTGACCAATAATTATTTCTTTAATTTTTTTGTTTAATTTTTGAAATATTTACATGATACTCCCTCCGTTTCATGATATGTAATCCTTTTTAAATTGTCTCATTTAAGATGATCTATTTTCTTCTTAAGAAATAATTATTTCTTCAAAAGTTATGAATCTACTTATTTTTTATCATTCTAATCACTTTATAGCTTTCTTCTAAATAACTGTGTCAAAAGAAATTGATTGTATTGGATGAGATCGAGAGAGTATTTGTAAAGTATTTTTTGGTGATATTTGGTTTGATTCATAGGGCAGTCTTAACAAGTATAGTAGGTGAGTCAAATTTTGTACTGCAAGTTGAACCGTTTGCATTTTTTACTGTTTTGGGTATAGTTCTCTAAAGGCGGTTACTATGCAGGCGGAGCGGTAGTTTTGTTTGATGAGTCATTCCGTTTTCAGCTTTTGGGAGCAGGGTAACCGGTCACGTTTCATTTCTTTATAATTTTAGATTTTATATTATACATTTAATCTTTTTGATATGTATATTGGTGGTATTTGGTTTGATGGATGTAATAAATAAGATTGATAGCATATGTAGGCTATGATTATTTGGTTTGTTTAGTAGAGTGTATAATAAATTAAATGATTATAATTAAAATATAGAATAATATCAAAATTGCTCATTTAATTTATTTTCTTCGATTTGTAGTCACATGAAAGCATGATTATTATTATTATTATTCATAATAATAATAATAACAATACGGAATTGTTCTGCAGATGATGTTCCATATCTCAAGCGTCTCACATCTCCTTAGTTGTCTCGTATTTCATCGCCTTCCCAATGTAGGTATTGGAAATTGTTATGGAGATGATGTTCTTAGCAAGATTATTAAGCTCTTCTTGGTGGCGTTTTTAGGGTGAAGTCCACCCGATCCTTGACTTGTAGTCGAGGTAGGATCATTGCTAGGTTTCGTGCTTACTTTCATTATCTTTCTCGAATAATGATTGGGTCATTTCGATGACCTCCACATGTGGCAAGGTCGACGATGAGATAGCTCTTGAGTGCGAAATTTCGGATCTCATAGTTGTCTCTGACTAAGGTAGGAAAGAAGTTGATCTGCTATAATTAGTTTCCATCACAACAAAAATGCGGCAGGATGCAAAATATATAATTTTAAAGATCCGATCGAAAACAACGACTGGAAAGTTAGTTGTTCCTGTAACAATCTTCTCTGATACCAATTGATGGACCCCCTAGGTACATACTGGTGTATCGAATAGAATACACCAATTAGGTAAATTTAAAACTAGCTACTGATGTAGTAGTGGTCGTAATCATAGTTCGGTGTTGTTCGCATCATCGTTGATCGATCAGATAAGAGAATTCTAGTACTGAGTGATATCATTTAGCGAACCCATTGACTACTAAGATAGCTGGTCAGTTGGACCGATAACTGATGTGTATGCGAAATCGTTTTTTATAAACTTGAGTATAGGGCTTTGAATGCTTTGGATACTTTGAATGCACATCGTTTGCCACACGCAAAGGTTGGACTCATCGGTATTTATAGAAGATGATGAATATTAGTGCATTTGGAGGGAGCACCAATCACATCCTTCTATTTGACATTTGAATTCTTCCCGTTGACAATCCTCAGAAGTCCCTGTCAGGGTCAGCATCATCGTACATTGTAGCTCGTAGTTACGAAAAGGTGTTCGGCATGTCGGGATCCTCTGCAGATACATTATGACACGTGATTTAGTCAAACACTTAAGACTTAACAACTTTAGTTTTTCTTCAGTTGAGTTAACTCTATGTTTTATCAGTGTGTTGACTTCAGGTTGGGTCAGTCAAGACTGCTACATCTTTTATCAACAGGCTGGACTAATGTCTTTTATCAGTTTGGGAACCTGAGTTAGTTAGATGCTTTCAGCTTGACGTAGAAATAGTCAACTTTTAACTTTTCATCAGCCAAATTTGACTACTTGTCAGCAGATTTGACTTCCAATCGACAACTTTGACTTCTGGTAGTCAACTTTGACTTACACAGAAGACAGTCTGCTTGGTGCGACAGTTAGTCATATTCTGACTCATTTATCTCTTTCAATGATAAGTCTCAGTCCCTGATATTTAGGCTTCAATCTTCCAATGTCAATCTTTGACTATACTTCAGCAGCTCTTGTTCATCAACATCTTTATACTTCCGTTAGTCTTTAGTACACGATCATTGAGTTCAGCTTTTATCAGATGAGTTGATACTAATACTTCTATCAGTATGATTAGTTTCAGTATTGCTTGAACTTATTTAGTCTTGAGCATGTTCAAGTTGGTAGTTCTACTGCTGAAACCTGTAATAAAAACGTATAACTCTAAAACAAGTCAACAGCATTAGTTCCAACAACAGAGCAATCATGAGAGCTTTTGGGATATAATCAAAACACACAGTTAAGATAGACTTATTTCCAATAGTTAGGAATTTTCCCAACACTCGCTTAACCACCATAGCTGCCGCCAGGGCCAACGACGACATGCGCCCTGTAGCCACTGTCTTTCTCCTTCTCTCAGCCAAACAATAGCACCAAGGCCATTGCCACCCATCACCTCTACCTCGGCCCAATTGCAACACGATGCCCCATCTCCTGGCCTTTTTCCACTTCCAGTCGAATGACCGACAACTAAAAGCCACCACATCGCCCTCTCCCTCTTTCTTTGGTTAACGTCATCGTCATGGTAATGGAAACAACGCCGTTGACGTTATCGCTATCGCCAGTCCTGCTCCATCCTCTCTCTCTCGTCTGAACGTCCAAAGTCGTGGCTCCGCCGCTTGATTTTTGCTTTTTCTCTACACCACCGTCGTCGTTGCCCCGCCATCTCCACCGCCGCCATTAGCCATTAGCCCTCCCGACGTCCACTCTTTTCCAGGAACAATCCTATGGTACTCAAACTAATTTTGATAAGGATATTTTTGAAATTTTGATTTTGAATTATAGAATGATTAAATAATCAACCAAGTTTGAGGTGGTTAGTTATAATCCAATTGAATGATAAGAGTGTAGGTTGAATAATCTATCGGACTGGATCATGTAAACCAAACGTATGATTAACCCTGATTATTAATCCACCTAATCATTCAAACCAAACACCCCCACTATGTATTAGTTACTCGACTTTATTTACCTTGTAACCGTTGTATTAGTGCCGTACATAATATTCATTATCATTTCTATTATAAAATTACATAATGACTACTATATATGATTTACTATTATAAAAGTATTTACAGTAATTTTACTATTTTGGTATATACTTATTACAATTTATAAAGATTGTTTAGTAATTTTACAATATACATGTGTGTGAATTATTATTTTGGCATAAAATAAGAATTTATTCGTAGCTATTCTTTTCAAATTGTGATAAAATTATCTATTCTAATAATTGAATTGTTGTTATATGCATTTTGAAATTTTTCATAACTACCCATAGAAATGACTAATAATAATGATCTTTCAAAGTACACACCGCGACAATCCAATAATTGAATATGAGATGAAACTAATTGTGGAATAGATTAGTATAACTCATCGAATTTGTACGAAAATCACTTTATGTTATAATTTATAAATATTAGCATTTCGACAATTTATTAGAAGAAGTGTTGAGGGACGAATAAAATTATAATAGAAAAAAAGTCAAAGATTGTTTGCAAGAAACTAATAAAACTTAAACTACACATATATTTACAAAGATAATAAAAAAAATATCTAGATAGGAAAAAGAAGACTAATTTAAATTAAATATTTTTCAAAAATATAAAACATATTAGAAATAAAACTCGAAGTATAAATTTGAAACTATTCAATCTATGAAATCCGTTTAGAATGTGCGCGTGTGTTTCAAATTTGATTATAAAATGATTTTACTATTCACATTAGATATCAATTTAGTGTAGTAATATCCTCTATTTATCCGAATTAATAAGGTCTTATATTTAGATATAAAAATAGTTTCAATCATCTGACTCATCTAGAATATATATTCTAGATGAGTCTAGATGATTGAAACTATTTTTATATCTAAATATAAGACCTTATTAATTCGGATAAATAGAGGATATTACTACACTAAATTGATATCTAATGTGAATAGTAAAATCATTTTATATGTATATATATATATATGTATATTTTTTAAACTTGATTAAAAAATTATTTTACCACTCGTTCTCGTACCAATTCCGTATTATACTATTCGTTCATTATCCGAATTAAAATAAAAATATTTTCAGCCACTTGGACCCGTCTAAAATATTTATACATATGTACTCATCTCAAATCCAATTTAAAATGATTTTATTATCAATACCTATTTCAAACTCATATAATGATATTTATAATTGTCTGAACCCATATAAAATTCTAAATATAAATAGTTACAATTATCATAAAACTCTTTTCCAGATAATGACTCATTTACTGTAAAGTGAGATAGTTTTTGTCGTGCTAGAATTCAATAAGCCTTTGCTTACTGGCAATAGTATGTACTCGAGTTGAAGCCCACCAATACTCAGACATTAATTTCTCACAGTTACCTTCTCCAGGTTATATAATATTCTCTTTTATTATGGAAATACTTGAATTTATATATATATTGTAATACCCCGTATTTCTGTAGCAGAGATTAGCTCCTGATTAAGAGTTTTATAAGAAGGGCATTGCATGCTTAAGAAAGAATTGTTTAAGTTATAAGCTTTTACGTTAAGCTTCGAGTTGAGAAGATAGAATTAAGGCAGATTTGAGATAGAAATCGAGATAAGATTCTTAGATCTTATTTAGAATAAGAAGACCTAGATTCCAAGGGTCATGAGATGATAGATACATGCTCAATAAAGTCTTGATTTCAGAAAATTGAGAATTTTAAAATCTATGTTTTTTGTGACGTCGGCGTTTGCCGATTAAGCTCGAATTAAGAGCAGAATATTTAAAATGATTTTCGGAGTCAAGAATATATTTTTATATTTATATTTTGATGATTATGATTTATTATTGAGTTCAAAAGCAGAGATTCAAGTAGAGATTATTTTATTAGATAATTAGTTTCGATTTCTTGCTATAAAAATGTTATGCATTATTTTACAATATTTATATTTAATTTATAAAGAAAAGTGATTATTTAGCTATTAAAGAAAAGAAAAGAAAGTTTTCTAGAAGTGGTGAATAATCACTTGTAGTAGCCCGAAAATTTTATAGTAATTATTAAAGCTTAATTAGATATAATTAAGGGCTTATAAGTTATTTAAGCTCTAAGAATTTATAAAATTCAATATATGAAATATTAATCGGCATGAATCCAATTAATTTAAGATTTGAGCATATGAGATTGGAAAATGTAGAGATTTATTAGAAATGAATTTATGTGTGATAAATGGAATTATGTGTTTATTAATGTATGTGTGCATGAAAATGCTATTAATTAGAAATTATGCTATGAAATGCATTAATTATTTTGCATGTTATTTTCTTATGAAATGAGATAAAATATTATTTAAGATATTAAATGTCTTGAATAAATTTGTTTTAGTAATAATTAGTGATAAAAGAATTACTTGGTGTAATTTTTGAAATTTAGGAAGCAATTAAATAATTAGTTGAATTTTGATATATGAAATGATTTAAATCATACTATATGAATCTAAATTAGATTATGAAAATAAGTTGTATTATACTTTATAAATTATCAAAGATAGAATCCTATTAATTTAATTAACATAAAGCATGGAATTTAGCAAAATTTGAGGTGCAAATAAAAGGTTATTGAAATTAGTGAATAATTATCTTGAAATTTTAAATACATGTACATTAAATTTAAATTAAGTTTCTAGAATTTTTATACATGGAATAAATCATCTTCAACCTCCCAAAACCCCCTCATTTTCGGCACCTCCCACACCAACACACACAAAATTTTTATTTTCAATTTTAATCCATAATCAAGGGTAGAACTAAGGGCTAATCACTCTTAGCAATGATCAAGCAGAGGAAACCGGGAAGTAAAGAACGAGGAAATAAACTTGTTGGAGTGAACGTCATCAGGTGGGTAATGCGTTACAAATTATTTTGAAGCAAAACTTATGTTATTTTATGGGCTTGTTTTATTATGAAAGTATTTTAGTCACCACATGATGAGTATGTTGAAAATGAATGTTTTACCACATTGTGGGTATGACGGCAATTTACCTATCTACGGTAGGAAACTGTTATATACTGTGCACAGGTAGATGGCTGTGAGCCTGCCCATGTAGGCTGGCCATGGTACTGGGAATGAGGCCTACTTCCTTTTACCGAACGACGTAGATAGGGTATGACCTTAGTTGTGATCCTTCGGGACCAACTCGGGTATGTGATGCCGGTATGTTTAAAAATGTAAGTGTGGTGATATGCTACTGAAAGATCCTTATGAAACATTTATTCAAATTGTTTTCTAAAGTCTTATTTGAAAGGAATTTTCTAAGTTTTGAATGTTATGTTGGCTATTACCCACTGAGTACCTTCTAGTACTCACACCCAATAAGTGTTTTATGTTGCAGGTTGAGCATGGAAGAGGCGTAGCCTGGGACTGAGCGGAATAGTTATTTTGTTTCTCTTACTGCGAACTATTGTGGTTGAGTGTCATGTCTTCATACATGACAATCATTAGTCTTCCGCTGTTAACCTTGAAAACGTGAAACCGTACTTTTGATAAACCTTGTAAATATTTCAAAAGTTTCTATGTATGTATTCCCAGGTTAGGTTCTCGTCGTGAATATTCTTTGTTGTTGAAAATTTTCTGAGTGCAGGTTGGCTTACCCCATTTACAAACGTTATATTGTCCGTTTGTTTTGAAAACTTATTCTCTAAATCACTCTTTTATTGAAAGATTATCGTAAATTAAACCAGTCACGACTTGATTATTTAGTTAAATAAGTAATTAAATAGTCGGTCGTGATGACAGTGGTATCAGAGCATTTGTTCGCTTTGATCCTGTGAATTTTCTTTCCTTGAGCCAATTTTTTTTGTAAACCTTTGAGTCATTGGTAAAAGCTCAGTGTCCAGCCTATCTCTTCAGCTCAACCAGGTAAAGTAAGATGAGAATGTTATGCATATGTGAATGAAATGTGATTATGATGAATTTTATGATGTAGTATGTATGTTGTTCCTCTTGAAGAAATTATGTTGGTTCTAACTGGTATAGAAGTGATATTTGATTATAGGATGGTAAGGACCAAATCTCATCGCTCGAAAGAATGTTGCTTATAGACCGTTGGGCTTAGGAGATATCAACAAATTTTACGCGCTACGAATGAGACCAGAACAGGGCATGCAGTTCTTCCTTCATCATTACAAGGTCATGTGGCGATCGGTTCTGAAGTGTGGAGTGACCGAGCTTGACGGGTTACTTCAACTGGTGGCAGCTTTGCCTCCTGACTGGAGGGGATGGGCATCCGAAATAGCTTTCGATTATGTGCATCCGGACATGGAGTGTAGAATTATAGGTAATCTTAAGAAGTTCATAAGAATTCTTAAAGACTAATATAGGACGGGGGAAAATCCTCCACTCCTTCCCTACCGTCCCTTTGACTACTTTATCCCTACTGTTCATCAAATCTTGTCAGATATATTAGATCCACAAAGCCAAGAAATTAAACACAGATCTCATGAGCTTGTTAAAGCTAGTCCTAAATATGAGTATTGCGATAATGATGATACTGTTTCCTCTCGAACCTCGATGGACTTTGGATAATCTAGATTTATTTGATCAACCATTTGCACTGAAAACCCCTTCACCACCCTATTCTCCTCTTCCTGAAATTCCATCGATAATATCTTCCACTGAGGTAGAACATGAGTTTAATCAGCAATCGTCTGTTGGCACTTCTAGCTTACAACCTTTATCTGTTAATGAAATGCCTTCGTTGGCGGACCCATCCTTTCTCTTGCCGGTTGAATCTGCTAATCCAGCTGCTGATCACACTCACGCTCCTGAAGAAGAAGAGGATCCTAAAGAGAATGCAGATAGTTGAAGGAAAGTAGTTTTAACTAAGTAAGATAGTAGGCGAGCTACCAAATGTAAATATGAAACTAACCTGTGTGTAAAAGTCCTCAATGAGGCAATTTTTTTGTAAATTATAAACTGTTTTGTTATCCTTGATGTGATTAAATGGTTATGCTTCTACCTTTTGTTGATGATTATATCTTGTTGCATGTTAAAATCACTTTCCTTTGTTTGATATTTTATTAACTGTTGTGGAAATAATAAATTTCTTTTGAAGTGAAATGCCTCCTCGAAGACGAAATCAGAACATGGAAGAAAGAGCAAGTCAAATCACTCCTCAAAACCTTCCTGAACAAAACCTTTATGATCGTGAACTCTCTCCCCCGAACAGAAAAATAGCCGAACTTTTTCTTCGTCAGAACCCACCTAACTTCACAGGGGCTGGTAGTCCCGCCGAAGCAGAAGAATGGGTACGGACTGTGGAGAGAATTTTTAAGTTTTTGGAATGCAGTGATCAAGAATGCTTGTTGTGTATAAACTTTCTTATGAAAGGACCCGCAGATTTCTGGTGGGAGGCAAGACAGAAAACTCTCACTCCAGAACAAATGGCGAACTTCACTTGGGAACAGTTTAAGGAAGAACTGTACGCCAAGTTTATTCCACGAAGCTATAGGAAACAGAAGGAAATTGAATTCATGAATTTGAAGCAAGGAAATAGAAGCGTGGCTGAGTACGATCGGGAATTCTGCACATTATCCCGATATGCACCTTACAAGGTAGAAACAGATGAAAAGATGGCTGAGATGTTCCGCTCCGGATTGAGATCTGAAATCCGGATTATTTTAGCTGCTCAACCACCCATGTCTTACGCCGAGACTCTTAACCGCGCGTTAGACATGGAAATGGAGATACAAGCAGAGAAGAATACTACCGAGTCAAATACTGGTGTACCACAAGGAACTGTACCATCAAGATCCTCCCAAATGGAACAAAGATATAAAGGAAAAAGAAAGTGGGAGACGCGAGGAAATCCAAACAAAAGGCCGTTTCAGAGGCAGGGACCCACGACGCCGAGATCATTCCGACCACCGACCATTGGACAACCACTCTTTTCTCCGAATCAGATAAGACCACCCATGTGTCCCCAGTGCAACCGTCCATATTTCGGTTTATGTAGAAGCGGTAGCAACACTTGTTATTCGTGTGGGCAATTTGGCCATTTTGCTTCTGCATGTCCGTACAGACAGAATGTGGCTGGAAGAGGAGATAGAGCGAAATCTTATCGACCTGTTCAAACGGTGAAAGAAATGATCGGGTATTCATAACCACCTCGTTATCAACTCCCTCCACCACAAGTGACTATAATCCCAGAAGCTTCAACTCCGCAGGCATCATCCCAATCTCTACAAATTCAACCTCAACACCAACAGGCGTATGCACTGAAACAGAAACAACCAGAAAAGAGTACGGGAAATTTGACAGGTATGGCCCAGTTAAAAGGTATACCTGTTATAGTTTTGTTTGATACGGGAGCATCGCATTCCTTCATTTCTACTGCATGTGTAGATAATCTTGAACTTCCCGTAGAACAAACTGAAATAAGTTTTAAAGTGATGACTCCCGTAGGAGGGGCGACGGTAGTTGATCAGATATGTCCTAACTTAGAGTTTGAGTTAGGATCACTAAAACTAAAAGCTGAGTCATTACGTCTCCTATGCATGTGGGATGTAGATATTATCTTGGGAATGGATTGGTTAACGAAGAATTTCACAACGATTCGTTGTGAACAACGAGAAATCACATTTCAACCACCAGGAACAGAACCCACTTGCTTTTATGGGATCGATGAGAGAAAAGAAGGGTGCTCAGAATATCGACCTTTACAGTGCGTAAAGATTGTTAAGGTGTAACGACAATCGTGCTTATCTCGTATGTCTAAGCAAGGAAAACAAGAAGGATAGAAAGATTGGCGATGTGCTAGTTGTAAGAGAATATTCAGACGTATTCCCAGAAAAGTTACCCGGTGTGCCTCCGGATCGACAATTGGATTTTGTGATCGATCTAGAACCAGGGTCAGCACCAATCTCCAAAGCGCCGTATCGAATGGCTCCGAAGGAGCTGCAAGAGCTGAAAGTTCAATTACAAGAACTTTTAGACTTAGGATTTATTCGACCAAGTGCATCACTCTGGGGAGCGCCAGTATTGTTTGTCAAAAAGAAGGACGGCACCTTAAGGATGTGTATCGATTATCGAGAATTAAACAAGGTGACATTGAAGAACAAATATCCGCTTCCTCGAATTGATGATTTATTCGACCAATTGAAAGGAGCAAGGGTATTTTCGAAAATCGATCTAAGATCGGGTTACCATCAAGTGAAGATAAAACCCGAAGATACATCGAAAACCGTTTTTAGGACCCGATACGGACACTACAAATTTGTAGTGATGCCGTTTGGACTGACCAATGCTCCGGCTGTGTTCATGGACCTTATGAATCGTGTATTCCATGAATATCGCGATAAATTTGCACAAGCACGAGCTCGTCTTCTCTTGTGAACTCGACTTCGCTCACGAGCTCAACCTCTTACGAGCTCGACCTCGTGACTTCGCTTTACTTAGCCACGAGTTCGACCTCTCTTCTGGAGTCCGACCTGCTGAGTCCGACCGCCACGAGTCCGGCGGTCATGAGTTCGACTACGGTTACGAGCTCGACTTTAGATTCGAGCTCGACTTTGGTCAGTTCTCTCTTCTGGAGCTCGGCTTTGAGACTTTGCTCCAGCATCGTTCATTCTGTCGCTATTCCTCGCCCTTTTGAAGTCAAGCTCGCTCACGAGTTTGGCCTGGAGTTTGGCTTCGCCTTAGCAGACTTCGGCGTCGGCTTTTCTGCCGCTCTACCTGCTACATGCCATAGATTGATTAATTAATGCTAAAAATGTACCTAAAACCCCATAAAAGCACCTGACTCAATCCTACACGCACACACACGAAAACATAACAAAAACATACAAAACAAAATCAAACATGCGAACAGAACACAACACTCAAGGCTATGATCATCAAAAAGGGTCACATAATAACTCTTTTACAAGAGTTATCACACCCCCAAACTTAGTTCATTACTCGTCCCCGAGTGATGCTCTGCCACACAACAACACAAAAACACACACCAAACCAAGAAGCGATGTTCATCACGCTTCGATGACAGCTGAGATGATAGCCTGATCAACTAAAGATGTTGCTTTCAACACGATTTTTCGATGTAATGAATCATTCAGTCCTTCTCGTTGCAAGTCTGGTCAATCACCTCATATTGCAAGGATGTCGAGCTACAAATATTAATAGATATAAAACATATTAGCAACTACATGAATCTTCCCATGACTTAGTTCTTCTTAATATGACCATATTTTGATTATTAAGTGCACAAATGTCTCCACAAATTCAGTTCAGTCAACCCCCTCTCCACTAACACGAGTGTCATCAATATTGGATCAGTAGGTCTTTAAAAGCTTGTAATGTTAGGCTTGGGTGATGGTAGGATTGTTTGGGACTCTGTAGCTCAAAACACCTTTCTCTGTTTAAACTTGCCTTATAAATACCTTTCTTCTTTCCTATAGAAGGCTGACCCCTTCTTCTTCCTTGTTTCCTCTCCTTTTTGATATACGGTAGGCTCAAAACTTCTCCATCTTTTTCTCTTTTTTTCTTTTTTTTATATGCTACTATAGCGTAAATAACCCACATTTTTGCACAAACTTCACCCTCAAGAGGTTATCTCTCCACCCCAAACTTAGAATGCAACATTGTCCCCAATGTTGGAATATCAGAACAAAAATGGGGATGAAGTACTTTTAAGTCATTATCGAGACAAAACACGGGCAAAGGCCATATTCAAGATAAAGGCCAAGCCACAAGTAAACATGCCCGAGGTGAAGGGTAAACATGGATAACATATATATGTGGGGTGTACAGGAGAATATTTAGCGGCTACACAAAAGAAAAGGCTGTAAGCTCAAAAGGGGACCCTAAGGAAATCATGATATAAAGGTAGGCTAAGAAAGGCACAATCAATCCAAAAATGGCCTACATCCTATCCATATTGACACACTTATGTATATTGTCTCAAGGGGGATTCCAAACCAAATAGGAAAGGCAGACACTCATACAAAAATGTAAGCCAATTAAGGGATACCAATGCAATGGTCAATCCCGATAGGAACTAATATGCTAATACCCAAAATATTAGAGGCACACCCCCACAAAATAAGGATCAATTCCAGACAAACAATGAGGCAGACAAAGATCACAATGTAAAACAAGAAGACACTAACATCATAAAGCCATCCACTGCCAATCAGGCATCATCATCATCAGTCAAAACAAACAAAAAAAACATGCTTCACACGGACAAAACAGGAACAAGACAAAACACAACACAACACAGCAATGCTTCAGCAAGGCTCAAGCAAGGCATAACCCAACACAGAAACACAAGACACAAACGCCAAGACAAAACACCAACAAAGGATTGAGTTCAGAAACCCCTAGCCTACGCATCGGGCGGACCCGAGGGAGTAGGAGAGGCAGGGGTGGGTGGAGCAGCAGCAGGTGAAATAACATCGACGGCAGAGAGCCGCTTAGCTCAAGATCATGAGACACCGAGCAGCAATTCTTGCGGGCGCTATCAACATCCTCTTGGCCTTCTCCCGCTGCATCTTCTTCGGAAGGACTTGAGGCCGATGCCGGGAAGCGCCTCGAGTGGAACTTCGGCAAGTGAGCTCGGACCACGGCGGGCGTATGATTTGACTTGGATGGTCGAACTCGACTAGGGCCCGCCTCTTTCTCCATCTCTCGCTCTTGTGTCATCATCATAATCCATGGCAAAGGCCAAGCACGGAATAGCCGGTGTGGGAATTCGTGAAGGCCGACATTTGTACCGAGATAACGATATCATATTACTCTCCAATACGCAATCTCGCCACGACAATACACCCAATAATGTTTAAGATCGTCTTCAAGCGCAGAGATCAAGCATGAGGACTTTGATCCGCATGCAGGAACTTCGCATATCTAGAACAATGGGCTCGGAGGGGTCAAGATTGGAGGGGATGGACTAGCCTGCGCGACGTGCAAAGATGGGTCTTCACTCGGACCATGACGATGAGTCAAGGTCTTGATATCGATAAAAGCTTTCTCGGGAGGAGATCTTCATCATCCCGAAGGAACCCCGCTGTATGCACAGTTGATAATCAATGAGGAAAGAAAACGGCCTTTCTTCCTTTGCGGCACTCATCCACCTCGCGCCAAATTTGGGCACCCACATTGACTTTCCTTCCAGTAAGAAATGCATGTAAGCAGAAAGATACGCTCATCCAAAACAGTGGTATCATGGGTGATGGGAAAAATACGGCTTTTAATGAAGTGAAACCACACATGAGCCTCCAATCGAATGACGCGGCTTTTATGGAGCGACACCCCAATGTGGAAAAAGCCCACCCGTGCCTTCTATGGTCGCCGGGCCGCCGCCTCTTCTAGATCATCAACCGAAGAGCCCTCTCATGGCGGAGAAGGCATCATCCACATCATTCTTCAAGTTATAAAATCATTAATGGTTTCCTGAGAGAAACCACCAACTTACCCTCACCACACCGATAAACCCTCCTTATTCGGCAGAGGAGTGATGTTCAGAGAATTCTTTGACTAGAGATGAATGGGTGGGGTCAATTGTCGCAAAAGACGCCCAACCATTGAGGGATATCAACTCCACCACAAAAACTGGAGTTTCTTTAGAATTCTGGAAACCCTTTTTCATCCATAATTGCCTTAATTTCAGGCGCTTAAATCCCTCAAACCCACCATGGGCTCGGAATTTCGGAATGGCGTCGATTGACCGACCTGGCTTCGTTGACGAGGGCTTGTCCACCCTCACCCTCTTGACTTGAATAGTCTCAGGCTCGGCTTCCTCCGACAACTTGGCTTTACCTTTATCGCTCTGACTATTTTTTCTCTTAGATGAAGAAGGCCCAACAACCTGCGGAGAAACCGGTGAAACTTCCGGTGACATCTCGACGTCCGAAATGATAAAGGGCGTATCAGCGTCATTGCTCGGAATAGACAATGGTATTGCTTGCTTCCTGACCCTGCTACTGAGTCTCCACATGATAACTAAACTTGGAGGAAAAGGTGAAGGAGATAAATAAATTCCGGAATCAAAACAGAGCTTGAGAGAATGGAAGACGGACGTGGGAAGTGAGGGCAAACTCGCAGCAAGATGGGGAAATAAGAGAAACGGCCGGTCGTGGGTGGAAACTAAAAGGCATGAGCTTTTAAACAAAAAGTCAACCCAGTTTATCCCGCCCTTTTTACCAAAATAGCAAGCTGATGTTTCGCCTTTTTCTCCACCCTCTGCAAGTCCAATGCTGGAACAAAAATTAGCATAATGCTCAGAGTTTTTGCCCAGAGGTATGCATGTACCACACCTGCAATCCAAAATTCAACATATCAGTTTAAAATAAAACCCTCATCCTTCTTAACAATGCTAAGGCAATTTATTATCAACACAAAAAACAAAGAGACAAAAGAGAATAAAACAAATATGTACAAACAAAACACTAGGGTTGCCAGGCCCCTGATCGCCATGGCAACCCATGTTACCCGTGGTCAGGCGTCTTTCAAAGGTGTTGAGGTCTTCTCGTGATCGACCTCGCCACCACAATAATGTTTGACACGCTGTCCATTGACTTGAAATTCATGACCCGACGCCCTTCTTGTAATGTTATAGCACCATGGGCGCTACTGGAGAATTGTGAAAGGACCCAACCATCGTGATTTCACCACCCGAATAACCTCGCCTTGAATTGAACAACAACACCACGACCCGCAAGAACTCTCGGCGCAATATGTTGTTATCATGCCATCTCTTTGTTTTCTCCTTGTATAATTTTGCATTCTCATAAGCAAACCACCGAATTCATCCATTTCACTTAATTCAACAAACGAGTCTCCCAAGAAATTTTATGCTCAAAATTCGCTTTATTGCCCAATAGGCTCGATGCTCAAGTTCCAAAGGGAGATGATAAGCTTTCCCATAGACCAACCAAGAAGGTGACATCCCTGGGGTGTTTTGAAAGCGCTCAGAGGCCCACACCGCATTATCCAATCTTATGGACCAATCCTTGCCCCAGGGTTCACCACCTTCTCAAGATACCTTTATTTCTCTATTGAGAGTTCCTCTGGCCATTTGTTTGCGGATGATATGCAGAGCAATCTTATGGCTAATGTTATACTTAGCAAGGATAGCACTCACGGCCTTGTTGAAGAAATGTGTGCCTTCATCACTAATGATCGCGCGAGGAGTACCAAACTGTGAAGATGTTCTTTGCAAGAACTTGATTACAACCTTCGCGTCATTTGTGGTACTCGCCACGGCTTCCACCCATTTAGATACGTAATCAACCGCCACCGTGATGTAGAGGTTACCAAATGAGGGTGGAAAGGACCCATAAAATCGAGGCCCCACACGTCAAAGAGTTCAATTTCTAGAATAAAGTTCATTGGCATCTCATTCCGAGAAGATATATTTCCAACTCTTTGACATCGATCACATTTAGCACAAAAGCATGGGCATCTTTAAACAAGGTCGGCCAAAATAACTTTGATTGAAGTACCTTTGCCGCCGTTTTTGTCCCGCAAAATGACCACCATATGGAGGGCATGACATCCTCTAGAATTGATTCCACTTCTTCATGCGAACGCAATACCATCAACCCGTCAAGACAGCGCTTATATAAGAATGGTTCATCCCAAAAGTAATGTTTGACCTCGGCAAAGAACCTTTTCTTCCGATGTGATGAGAATTCGTGATGCGGACTCTGCTGCACCGTGAAGTTGACAAAGTCCGCATACCAAGGTGTACTACCGTGATGCATGCTCATCAATTGCTCATCGTGAACGCGTCCTTAATCGACATGAGTTTTATCACCCTACCGTGTCGGCAATGAGATAAATGATCAGCTACTTGATTTTCTGTTCCCTTCCTGTCTCTGATTTCCAGATCAAATTCTTGCAGGAGCAAGATCCACCGGATTAGCCGTGGCTTTGCATCTTTCTTAGCGACAAGATACCTGATGGCTGCGTGATCAGTATAGACTATCACTTTTGACCCTACGAGGTAGGCTCTAAACTTTTCACATGCGAATACCACAGCAAGCAGCTCTTTCTCTGTTGTGGTGTAATTGATTTGGGCCTCCACCAGCGTCTTGCTTGCATAATAGATGGAATGGAATACCTTCTCCTTTCGTTGACCCAATACGGCCCCTACAACGAAGTCACTTGGGTCACACATCACTTCGAAAGGCAATGCCCGCCTCGACCAATAATTACGGGGGCTGTCACTAGAGCACGTTTCAACACCTCAAATGCCTTCAAACATTCAGGAGTAAACCCAAAGTGGCGATTTTGCTCCAGCAAGGCACATAGCGGCTTAGCAATTTTTGAAAATCTTTTATGAACCGCCTACAAAATCCTGCATGCCCCAAGAAACTCCGCACACCTTTTACAATAGTGGGTGGCGGAAGTTTGTCTATCACTTCGATCTTTGCTCGATCCACTTCGATCCCTTCCTTGGATATGTGGTGGCCTAGCACGATGCCCTCTTGCACCATGAAGTGGCATTTTTCCCAATTTAAAACCAAGTGCGTTGCCTCACAACGCCCAGATCTTTCGCAAGTTACTCAGGCATACCCCAAAAGTATCTCCAAATACGGAGAAATCATCCATGTAGATTTCATCGACTTCTCCACCATATCCGAAAATATGGCCATCATGCACCTGAACGTCGCAGGGCATTACAGAGTCCAAAATGCATTCTTCTAAAAGCAAAGTGCCATAGGGACAGTGAAGGTGGTTTTGTGTTGATCATCGGTGCAATGGCAATTTGGTGATAGCCGTAATACCCATCTAGGAAATGTAAAACTCCTTACCAGCCGAGTTTGTCAAGCATTTGATCCATGAATGGCGAGAGGAAAATGGTCTTTCCGGTAGCCGTGTTCAATTTTCTCGTAATCCACACAAACACGCCATCCGCTTATCACCGAGTTGGAATCGGCCTCACCGATCATTAGAAATCATCGTAACCCCACCTTCTTAGGAACGCACTGAACCGGGCTTACCAAGAACTATCCGAGATCGGATAAATGATTCCAGCATCCAGCCATTTAATAACTTCCTTCTTCAACACCTCTTTCATTGCTGGATTAAGGCGACGCTGGTGCTCTATGGAAGTGCTGTGGCAATCTTCCAGCAATATCTTATGCATGCACAGAGAAGGGCTGATCCCTTTGATATCGGCAATTGACCATCCAATAGCTCTCAGTATTTCCGCAGACCGCAACAAGGATTCTTCTTTGTCGTGTTCGAGTAGTGAAATGATTATCGAAGAGTGTTTCCCTCGCCCAAATAAGCATATTTCGATGGTTTGGCAAGGTTTTCGACTTAACATTGGAGGTTCACAATTGAAGGCTTGATACCGGACGACGATCCGCAAGCCCCAATGACTCTGGGGCACGGCTAGTACGAGGTGTAACTGGGCACTTCTCGATAAAGGGATGCTTAGGAAACCACCTACTTTCTCTAACTCCATGAGGTTGGCATGTTCCTTATCATCGCCTTCTGATCGCTAAGAGTGCTCGCATTGTATCCGCGATGACCTGCTCCAAAACTTGGATTATCGAGCACTCTTCCATTTCGTCGATACTTCATAGCATTGAACACATTGAACGTAACCTTTTGATCATTCACCCTCATTGTGAGTTCGCCTTTGAACATCAATCGAGTCCTTCCAGCTTGCAAGGAAATGTCGTCCCAAAATGATAGGCACCTCGTGATCCGCTTCATAATCCAAAATGATGAAATCATGGGAAAATAAACGATCCACTTTTACTATCACATCTTCAATTTTTCCTTCGGATGAGCCATAGATCGGTCCGCCAATTGCAAGGTCACTGCTAGGGCCTAGCTTCTCCTATCCCGAGCTTCTTGAATATTGAGAGCGGCATCAAATTTATACTTGCTCCTGATCACATAGAGCACGCACCGACGCCTCGCCCTCCAATTGAGCATGTAATTATAAAGCTCCTCGATCTTTCAACTTGGGTGGGATTTTGCTCTTTAACATGGTATCGCCGCTTCCTGGTCGGTGCCACTGCTTCAACTCACCCAAACGCCTCTTTTGGTTAGGATGTCTTTCAAGAACTTCACATAATTCGGTATCTGTTCCAAAGCTTCGACCAATGGAATGTTAATATGCATTTGCTTTAAGACATCTAGGAATCTTCGAAACTGAGTATCTTGTTGCTTCTTTTCAACCTCTCGGGAAAGGAGGTGGTGGACGATATACCACCTCGTCCGAAACTTTGGCAAAGGATTTAGTGCAGTAGGCTCCTCGACATTACGAGGTTGCTTCGGTGCTTCCATTTCTGACACTTTGCTGTTAGTTTTCGACAACCCGCCTTCTTCTTGGTTCAAGAACTCGCTTTCATGCATTTGCTTTCCACTTCGTAGCGTGACAGCCTTGACATGTTCCTTGCCTTTCGTGGGTTTTCGTCACTGGCAGACACCAGTGGTCGATTCCTCATCTCGTGGCTAATTGTCCGATCCGACCTCCAAATTCCTTAGAGAAGTGGATCGCCTTGTACATCGCATCCGTCTTGGCCATATACTCCTTCATCAAAGTTTCAATAGATTTGGGCCGTAGTGGCTCGTTGTCGCTTTGTTGAAATTTTGATGGTATGTATTTTCTCAAAATTTCCACCACCACTTGTTCTGGACCCTTGGCCTCCCACGAGAAATTAGGATGTTGTCGCCATCCCGATTGTATGTTTGTGAATAAGGATTATTCCTCCGCCATTCGATTTCCTGTAGCACACCGAGGCTGGGTTTGATGGGCAACTATCAAAAGTATGCCCTTCCCCACAATAAACGCATGACACCTCGTTCACTTGCATTGTAGGTGCGACCACGGGAGCACTTATCGGTTGAACAACTGGATTAGCTACTTGCAAGCCTTTTAACATATTGCTCACGGACGCCACTTCAGCGGTTAATGCCGTCAAGGCATCAACCTCCAACACTCCGGCAAGAATGATTTCTTCCCATTGAGCACGAGAATTGGATCATTGGCGCTTGTTATTTGCAATCCTTTCCAAGATCTCGTATGCCTCATTGTAGGATTTAGAGAGAATAGCCCCATTTATGGAGGCATCACACCAAGCGTATAGACGCGTTTAATCCATTATAGAAAGTTTCAAGTTGAATGCAATGGGATGCCATGGTGAGGGCATTTCCGTAGCATTTCCTTATAACGCTCCATGCCCGCATGACACCGACTCATCATCATTCGTTGAAATGACATGATGTCATTCCAAATCTTGATTCTTTGTAGGTGGAAAATACTTCAACAAGAATTTTTCCCCAGCTCGCTCCACGGTGATGGAGTCCGATGGAAGACCATTCAACCATGCTTTTGCACGATCTCGTAGTGAAAAGGGGAACAGTCGAAGTCTCAGTGCTTAGGCCGAAACCCCGTAACTTGAACGAATCATCGACTTCCAAGAAAGTGTTTCAATCAAAAGTATACCTTAATCGACTCACAATCGAATGAGGTGTTGTAGTAGGAAAGTTAACCCTAGTCGCCTCTCAAGGAAAACTTAATGTATGCTACTAAGTTGCCACACGAAAACAAATAAATTCCTAAACACTCTAATCTCAAAAGGGGGTTGATAGATTACCTAGGCAAGAAATTATTAAAGAAGGAAAGACGAATTAACTAGGCGGAAATTGACAAAGCAGATAAATTATCTAGGCAAGAATTAAACCCTAAATCGAAGAACATGGAATCCAAATTATAAACCCTAGACATGAATGGAAAAGATTAAACGGAAGACAAGATTACTTAGAAGAATATTACTACTAATCATAACCAACGTAGGAATCAATAACAATCAAATACGAAACGATTAAACGGAATAAAGCAATAGAAGAAACTTACGAACAAAACGAACGGTGGAATTGATAATCAAACTTCAGAGTACGAATCCAATAATCCTTACAATAATTCTTGAATCAAATCCAAAGACAAGAGAAGGAATAATTCTAGAAATTCAGAATCTAAGAGAGAATTCGCGTCTCAGCTCTCGAACAAAAGACGGAAAATAAAATAATGAATGTGTCGTAGGGTTACAAATATTAAAACGTATATATAGCGGCCCAAATAAACGCAAGCGCACGGACGCGAGCCCGCCACGGACGCTGCGTGTCAAGAAAAGCCACCAAATATTGACTCACGCCAAGCTCCGGACGCGCACACCCTCGGATTAGCTAGCAAGCACCGGACGTAAGGAGGCACCGGACTCGTTGAGCCTCTGAATGAAAACATCGAAGGCACAGCACGGACGCAACGCGGCGCCGGACGCACGGAGTCTCGGGGCAGATCTTGCACATACCAACTAGCGCCGGACGTAGGACAGCGGGATGCGGTGGTCTTCGGGTTCATGCTCCCAGTGCTGGACGATTCCACACGGACACGCGCGCCTCCTGGACGATTTAGGACAAGGGCGCCCAGCGGACTCACGCCAAGCGCCGACGCGAGAGCTCTAGGGAGCGCACTAAGCGCCGGACGACATCAGCGCCGACGCGGCTCTTCACTTGGCGGGCGACGATTGCAAGACCCAAGACGGCCACGCCGAGTCCGGCGCTTTGCGCGCTTCTTCAAGCAAGAAATGTTCAACGCAATCATTTCCTCACGAAACCCAAACGAATATGATTCCAACAAAAGATATTCTAATATGACCAAAAGGAATCAATTCTTCAAAATAAACAAAGAAAACAAAACAAAACATGCAAAACAACACCCCACACTTAACTCTTTGCTAGTCCTCGAGCAAATTTTAATTTCTTGAAAAGAATGGTACACATTGAATCAATACTTCAAATAGAATCAATCACATATTCACATCCCTTCAATGCATCTCAATAATATAGTTCTCAATACAATGATCCTCATTCATCAATCCAAACATGTGACTTATCATAGAATAATCGTGCTTCGACTCAACATGATTTCGTAAATCAATATACAACTTATATGGTTCCCTTCATGTAAGATATCCCAAATGACAAAAAAAATAAGAACTTGTGGAACTTAAAACCGATTATAGGACAATAATCGTTAGGTGGAACCTTCAAGTTGTACACTCGAGTATCCTAACGAGATATCTATACCATAGCAAAGAGTCTCCATTCGAGACAACATAAGCAAGAGGGGTAGAGCCCTTATTCAATTTTAAGCCCACTTATTTCACAACAACGACATATTTTCTTTTTTCTTTTTTTTTTATCGTCCACTTTTTCTTGAAAGATCATACAAGAGACGGGTTCCATTTACGAAGCATATGACATCCGATCACATACCTTGTCTAAACACAGCTTTTTAATTATGTCCCACAGCTCAAATTGACACCTAAGTTTCATCAAACTAAAAACCATATACCAAGATGCAAAGAAATTCAGATCAAAACGCAATTAATTCAACCTAAAGCATAATTCTTCATACACCATTGATTTCAAGAAGATAAAATCATCTCTAATCCAAACAAAAAGTTAAGAAACGACAAAACACAACAAAGATAGAAACGGCAGAAAACAAACAAAACAAACCAAACGGAAAAAAAAACCCCCCCACACTTAAAACAGGCAAGGACCTCATTGCAGATAAATGAATAATTGTAAGGTAGAGGAAACTTCCCTGAAAGCGAAGAAACGGAACGGCGGGGATCAACAAAGGACAAAACCTACAAAAACAGGAAACAGAGAGAAGCAAAACAACCAAACAAGGAAAACGAAACGACACACAAAACAAAAAGGAAAAACATGAACACTCCAATAGTGAAGAATCACTATTGGTCAGATGGTGGTGGTGGAGGAGGAGCGCCATGAAAAGAGGTCCACGCGTTCCACTGAGCCTCAAGAGCAGCCATGCGCTGATTCTGCTCAATCATCTGCTGGTTATATGTATTCCAGCGCTGGTTCTGCTCATGCCACAATTGATTCTGTCTGTCAAGACGTTCGTTTTGCTGATCAAAGCGAGAGTATATGTCTTGACGAAATTCTGTCCAGTGGCTCGACCAATTCACTCCTAAACTGTCCCAGCTCCTCACGTATAGAATTGTACCCTTGGCCCGATGCGTATTGTCGAGAAGGGACCGCGGATGATTTGGATCGACGCCGCCTGGCGGGCTCTATATCCTCCTCGCATCGGCATGCCGGTCGCCTCATCATCGGATGGAACAAAGGGTATCATGGATGATCATATCACCCGGGTGCATGTGATGGTCCCGCACCGCCGCTTGGCTCGCTCGCTTCTGGTCGCTACGCATCGCGCAAGCATATATCTCTTCACGTAATTCCTCCGATCATGAGGTACCGTAGTAGTCTCATGATAAGCAAAGGGAGCGCCGCAGCTCACTAAGATCAATCATCTTAGGTCGAATGTGATCTTCGCCTCGAACCGGTCGTCCATCGTTATTTATGATCCCTAAGTTCACCGCTGCATCAAGAGGGATTTGGCATGTGGTTGACCGACATTTCACGCTACCGACCAGCCGCAAGTGGTCCCAAATAAAGTATGTCGGCGAAATCTTCGCCTTCTTTACAAAGACATGTGAGCGTGAAGACCTCAAGAAGATTCACCTTATTAGCCCCGCTTCATTTCGAAAACATCAAAGCTATAAACTTGAGGACCATTGCCAATGCTTCATCCTTGATAAACCCACTGCATTTCGACCGATGACCGCTATTAAACCGATAGCTCCTTCCGTGCCTCTAACATTGAATGAATGGGCACACCACGGCACCGTGGTTGAAAACCAAACACCCCTTCATAATACGAGGTGTTATAACATACTCGCCCCAATGTACGACAAGACAAGGAATCGATTCATCATCAATACACATCGCGCAAGAGAATTCAATCAAGAATGGGTTGTAACTGTGTAAATCCATCAAAGCATATTGAAGCAATCCCAAATTTTTCAAATACTTAACCCTATCCTCAAGATTTAAACTCGATCAATTGCCACTGAATCGACGCGGAGGTGTGATTTCTGAAATGCAAACGGCGATAGTGTGTACCTTCCAATCGGATTATAAATTAGAAAGTGGCAGAGTACATAATGCCGATATCCTCATCGGGTTCATCCATAGGAACATCGTCTGCTTGAGGGTGACGGGAACTGGACCCAGCCGCATTCTTAGTCCGAACCATAACAAAATACGTGGAAGTGGGCACTGAATTTCCAAATGAGGCTGAGCACAGGAGCTGAGGCGCGCGGCGTGTGAGGAAGGAGACAAGCGCCAGACGGAGGCGGAGGCGTGGCGCCCGGCGGGAGAGGGCGGCGCTGATTTGAGAGAAGATATGTTCTGAGAGCCGAGGTCACATGAGAGAAGAAGAGAGCGTAAGCGGCGCAAGAAGAGGGTTAGAAACCCTAATTCACGTAAAACATATATATATATAACTCTTTTTTTTTAAGGAATAATAAAATCAAAAATGGACCTAGCGCGGTGTCATGGCGTCCGGCTACCGGTCGGCCCATCGCCTAAGATTAGTTTCGCACCCAGGGCCACCTCGCTGGTCCGCGCTTGGTGTGCTTCACGCCCACTTTGATTAACACCCGTCCGACGCTTCGTCACGTCCGACGCTGGGTGTGCTTCGCCACCCACTTTGATTAACACCCGCATCCGCGCCGGTGTGCTTTTGGTCGACAAGGTTTTGAGTCACCCCACGTCCGGCGCTGTCAGGTCCCGGCTAGGCGAGCCTCCCGACGAAATTCTTTAATACGCACTCAGCCACGGTTTCGCTGGCCCGGCGCCTCGGGTACCTCCTCGACGATATTTTGCCCGCTTAACTTTTTTCGACCATGTTCCAATTCTAAATAAAATTACCTCAACCCGCACCACACAAAACCACAAAAGAAATCAAACACAAACAAAGACAAAACCAAAGAAAACACGAACAAAACATAAAGAAATGTGGGTTGCCTCCCACGAAGCGCTTTGTTTATCGTCATTAGCTTCGACACGAATAAATCATGACGATTATGGTCACGACGGAAATAAATTCCACCATGAAGGAGGTCTGATCGCCCACATAGGGCTTCACACGCTGGCCATTGAATTCGAACGATTCATCGAACTTTCTTTTGTGAGCACAACCGAACCATACGGCTTCACTTCCTTGATAATGAACGGCCACTCCAACGAGACTTCAACTTCCCGAAAAGCTTCACCGGAATTGAACAATAAAACCTTCATACCGGGCTTCAAATCCTTGTGCACTATGTGTTTGTCGTGGATGGCCTTCACTTTTTCTTTGTAAATTTGGGCATTGTCATATGCCTCATTGCATAATTCTTCAAGCTTCGAGAGTTGTAACATCCGGCGTTGGGAAGCATCTTGCAACTCAAAAGAAATGGTTTTGATGGCCCACAAGGCCTTATGCTCAATCTCCACCGGAAGATGGCATGCCTTCCCAAACACCAAACGGTAAGGACTCATTCCAAGAATGCTTTTGTATGCGGTGCGGTACGCCCATAGTGCATCGGGTAATTTGGTGGACCAATCTTCCGAGAAGGTTGACCATTTTCTAGATCCCTAGATTTGCCGATTGCTAGTCTCGGCTTGTCCCGATGTCCGTGGGTAATAAGGCCGCCACCTTGTGGTTAATCCCACTTCGAACAACTTGTTGCAAAATGCTTCCTCCATCACTAATGATTGCTTTGGGAAACCAAACCGCACAAGATATTCTCATGCACAAACTTCAAGACGATATAAGAATCACATGTCCGAGTGGGATAGCCTCGACCCACTTGGACACGTAGTCAACGGCAAGCAGAATATATTCAAATCAAAAGATTTAGGGAAGGGTCCCATGAAATCGATTCCCCACACATCGAAAATTTCTACCACAAGAATATTATTGAGAGGCATCTCATTCCGGGCACCTATAGATCCCGTATACCGGCATCGATCACAAGCACCAGAGAATGCTTGCCTTTGAACAATGATGGCCAGTAGAATCCCGATTGGAGGACCTTGAACGCAGTCTTTTGTCCGCCGAAATGCCCTCCAAAATTACCATTGTGGCATCTTCCCAACACTTGGATTTGCTCTTCCTCAGGCACACATCGACGGATCACATCATCCTTCCCGAATTTGAACAGATATGGCTCGTCCCAGAAATATTGCCTGCACAAGGTTAGAAAACGCTTCCTTTCCTGAAAGGTTAGATCAGGTCTCATCTCCCCACAAGCAAGATAATTCACAATGTCAGCGAACCACGGGGAAGATGAGACCGCAAAAGCATTTTCATAAGGAAAATCATTAGCAACAGTCTCATGCAAAAGTTTAACACTCGGGGATTGAAGACGAGACAAATGATCAGCCACACAATTCTCACTCCCTTTCCTATCCTTAATCTCTAAATCGAATTCTTGAAGGAGAAGAACCCAACGGATCAACCTAGGCTTGGCTTGAGGTTTGGTTAACAAGTACCTTAAAGCTGCATGGTCACTATGAACAATCACTTTAGAACCTATGATATAAGAGCGAAATTTTTCTAAAGCAAAACCACAAATAACATTTCTTTTTCAGCTTGTCGTAATTCACCCGCATGATTCAAGGTAGAACTAGCATAGTAAATTACACGGAGCATCTTATCAACACGCTGCTCTAAAACAGCCCCAACAAAGATGATTGCTAGCATCACACATAATCTCAAAGTGTTCATTCCAGTTCGGGGCTACAACCACGGGGCACTAGTCAACTTCTTTTCAACACGTAGAAAGCATGCATACAATCATGATCAAACACAAACGGCACGCCTTGGGCAAGCAAACCACACAAGGGTTGAGAGATTTTGAAAATTTTAATAAACCCACCGAGAATCCCGCATGCCCTAAGAAACCCTAATCCCTTAACGCCAGCAGTGGGGGCAATTTCCTATAACCTCAATTTTGGCTCTATCCACCTCAATCCCATCACGAGAAACCAAGTGTCCGAGAACTATACCGCCTTAACCATGAAATGACTCTTTTCCCAACTTAAAGTCAAATGACTCTCACATCTATTAAGCACATGATCAATTTTAGCCAAGCGGTCATCAAACGAGGAACCAAAATAGAAAAGTCATCCATAAATACTTCCATGTAGTCGCGATCATTTCGAGAAGATGGACATCATGCACCATTGAAGGTTCTCTCGAGCTCCTTCTTCCAAGGTGATGCGATTCATACATGTGGCGGGTTAATGATACGGAAAGGACCCGTTGGATATAAAGATCCAAGAACCCTACGTAAAGAGTTAGGCAGCGGCCTCCCTAGATCGAGAATCCAGTTTGATCACCCCTAGAGCGTAGAAACCTCGACCCGTTGACTATATAATCAGCCAAGAACCTCGGTATGGTTGAACGCCACAAGACCTTGCTCAAGTATCTTGATAAGTTCATAAACAAGTGAAATACTCTACAAAGAGAATTTAACTCACAAAGCAAATGCTAATTTTCGTTCTTATATCAATGTCCCTCTTACAAATGATTTACAAGCCTATTTATAGGCTGCAAATAACTCTTGAGTTCCTCACACTCATAGCACTACTTAGGACTCTTAAATGACTAATTATAACTCCTAAATGACTAATAATAACATAATTGTAACTCATAAACATAGATATAACTCTTGGACTCCAAAAGTCACTTTATTAACACACACTTAATTAGCTAGATAGACTCTTCACTTGGCCTCCTCTTCATGCACGAAAATTCAGCCATTTTATTCTTCAATTGGGCCTCAAAATGTGATGTAATTGTGAGCCCACACTTCAAGTATAAGTCAACCCATCAACTTGAATAATATTCACCATTTGGCCCAATGTAGATTGGTCTTGGACTTGGGCCCTTATTTCAGCTAGCAACAACATCATGGACTCCTTTATCTTCTTAGTTCTAGCCCTTGTAATTGGCCCATTTCAATAACCAATGGGTCCATCTTCATGTTGTTGGACAGCTCGCTGGGCAGCTCGGATACATCTCCATCATTCCTTCTTCTTCGAAAGGATTCGCCCTCTAATCTAGATCATCAAAATAAGGAGATAAATCAGCAACATTGAAAGTAGCACTTACATTATACTCACCCGAAGGTCTAGTTTGTAAGCATTATCATTCACTCTTGCGATCACTTGAACGGTCCATCTCCCTTGGCTGCAACTTGACTTTCTTTTGAAGGAAATCTCCTTTCTCAAATGAAGCCATACCCAATCTCCGGCTCAAAGATGACTTGTTTTCCGCCTTGTTAGCTTGTTTGACATATTGCTCGCTCTCTTCTCAATGTTGAGTCTCACCTTCTCGCAACTTTTTCACCAATTCAGCCTTAGCTTTCCCATCAAGACTCGCACGCCTTTAATTGGTATCGATCAGATCTAACGGACTCAATGGATTGAAACCATAAACAACCTCAAAAGGAGAAAATTAGTAGCGAATGAACACTTCGATTATAAGCAAATTCAGCAAATGGTAAGCATTCTTCCCAACTTTTCAAGTTCTTTTGGATCAAAGTTCAAGTAATTGAGACAAAGTTCTATTAACTACTTCAGCTTGCCCATCGCTTGAGGATGACAAGTAGTAGAAAACAAAACTTAGTTCCCAATTTGTTCCACAACACACGCCAAAAATGACTCACAAACTTAGCATCTCGATCACTCACAATTGATTTTGGAACACCATGCAAACGAACAACTTCTTTGAAGAACAAATCAACAATATGAGATGCATCATCACTCTTATGACATGGAATGAAGTGTGCCATTTTCGAAAATCTGTCAACCACCACAAAAATTGAATCTCTACCCTTCCTTGTTCTAGGTAAACCTAAAACAAAATCCATGGAAATATCCTCCCAAGGTGCAGTAGAAATTGGTAAAGGTGTATACAAGCCATGTGGATGAGATTTAGATTTCGATTGCATGCAAGTGACACATCTACTACAAATTCTTTCCACATCAACTCGCATTTTAGGCCAAAAGAAATGTTCATGCAAAACTTTCAAAGTCTTATGAATTCCAAAATGCCCCATTAAACCCCCACCATGAGCTTCACGCACAAGCAACTCACGCATAGAACACTTAGGTATGCACAACTTATTTTCTCTAAACAAGAAGCCCTCATGCTTATAAAACTTATCAATTGCAGTATGCTCACAAGCCAAATAAATAGAAGCAAAATCAGAATCATTCACATATAATTCCTTAATCGACTCAAAACCAAGTAGTTTAGAACTCAAAGTAGAGATCAAAACATACCTTCGAGACAATGCATCAGCCACAATGTTTTCCTTCCCCTTTTTGTACTTGATCACATAAGGAAATGATTCAATGAATTCCACCCACTTGACATGCCTTTTACTAAGCTTACCTTGACCTTTGAGGTATTTGAGTGATTCATGATCTGTGTGAATTACAAACTCTCTAGGCCACAAGTAATGCTGCCAAGTCTCTAATGCTCTCACCAAAGCATACAACTCTTTGTCGTAGGTTGGATAGTTCAATTGAGCCCCTTTAAGTTTTTCACTAAAGTAAGCAATTGGTTTTCCATCCCGCAACAAAACAAAGACCTACACCTACTCCGGATGCATCACATTCAAGTTCAAACATCTTATCAAAGTTAGGCAATGCAAGAATAGGTGCAGTAGTTAGTTTCTCTTTAAGGAGATTAAAAGCATGCTCTTGTTTATCACCCCAATGAAAACCAACATCCTTTTGACAATTTCATTCAAAGGTGCAGCAATTGTGCTAAAATTCTTAACAAACCTCCTATAGAAACTTGCAAGACCATGAAAACTTCTTACTTGTGCCATGTTTTGAGGAATTGGCCAATCTAAGATAGCTTTCACTTTTTCCTTTTCCATTTCAATTCCATTTTCACTTACAACAAAACCAAGAAAAACAACTTTATCCATGCAAAAAGAACACTTCTTAAGATTAGCATACAACGATTCATTTCTTAAGGTGTCTAAAACAGCACGCATATGATCAAGATGTTCATCCACGCTTTTGCTATAGATCAAAATATCATCAAAGTAAACAACCACAAATTTTCCAATGAAAGTTCTCAAACATGGTGCATCAATCTCATGAAAGTACTAGGTGCATTAGTTAATCCAAAAGGCATCACTAACCACTCATATAGACCATATTTTGTTTTGAAAGCGCTTTTCCATTCATCTCCTTCTCGAATTCGAATTTGATGATATCCACTCTTCAAATCAATTTTGGTAAACACAACAAAGACCATGTAATTCATCAAGCATATCATCTAGCCTAGAATAGGATAACGATACTTTACCGTGATTTTGTTGATTGCTCGACATCCGTGCACATTCTCCACGATCCATCCTTCTTGACACAACAATCACCGTACAAAGACATGGACTCATGCTCTCACGAATTTTACCCTTCTTCATCAACTCTTCAACTTGTCTTTGATCTCTTTCGCCTCCTCCGGATTAGCTCTATAAGCTGGTCGGTTGGGTAGGACAGCTCGGAACAAAGTCTATTTGGTGCTCAATACCTCTTAAAGGCGGTAATCCACTGGGTCTTCCTCGAAAGACGCCTTCAAAATCCCGCAAAGAGACACAAAGTACTAGTAAAGATTGGGTTAGCTCACATCGCTAAAGAATGACTCTTTATACACTAAGATCAACACACTTTTCTTCAACTAGTGCACACTTGATTTCTTTGGCCTCACATAGAAATTCTTTTTTTCTCTTTCCTCATTCTTGTTTTTCTCTCGACTCTTTTTTTCACTCGACTCTTTTTCACTCAACTCTTTTTCAACTTCCTCACTTTTTTTACCCTCAACCTCACGAGCCCTCCTTGAATGAGACAACTTCAGCTGGTCTTCTTGCACTTGTTGTGGTGTCATTGAAACAAGCACGATGGATTTGTTGTTGTGCTTAAAGGTGTAGTGATTGCGAAATCCATCATAAAGCACCCTCCTACGAATCGCCACGGTCTTCCCAATGTAATGTGACTTGCATGCATTGGAACTACATCACAAAGGACTTCATCTTTATAGTTGCCAATGGAAAACGAAATTAGAACTTGTTTTGTCACGCGAATTTCTCCACATTCATTCAGCCATTGAAGCTTGTACGGTGTGGATGTTTCTCGTTGTTAAGTTCAATTTCTCCACCATTTCTCGAACTTGCAACGTTAGTACAGCTCCCACTATCAATAATCAACATGCAAAGTTTACCTTGGACCAAACATCTTGTGTGGAAGATGTTCTCCTTTGCTGATTGTCAACTTTGGTTTGCACGCTGAGAGCTCTTCGCACCACCAACAGCTCTCCATGTTCCGCACAATCTCCTCCAATGGAACATCTTCACCATCACCATCATCTTCATGCTCACTTTCAGATTCTATCTCTCCATCCGCTTCAAAATCATCACCCTTTGTTTGGACATTGTGATGCAAAATGCCCAACTCCTCGACATCGAAAACATTTGATATCTCTATTTCTAACATTAGAATTAGAAGTAGAAATACCTCTCCCTTATCACCACCTTCATTGTACTTCGTTTTGGACCTTCATTTTGAGGTTTAGAGGCTGTCCCAAAAGATGATGTCCACCTTCGACTTTGAAGATTGGGAACTTGTTGGAAAGTTCTTTTGAACGCTCCTTCTTCTTCAATTGCCGCCCACTTTCATTGCCACATGCACCATATCCTCCAGCTCCACACAATGTTGAAGCTCCACGACATTGACGATCTCCTATTCAGCCCACATAAGAACCGAGCCATGGTTGCTTCTCGATCTTCATCAATATTTGCTCTAATCATGGCAATCTCCATCTCTTTGTAATACTCATCAACAGATTTAGTGCCTTGATTCATAGATTGTAACTTTGATACAATTCACTAAAATAATGAGTAGGTACAAATCTCTTACGATTATAGCTTTCATCTCTTCCCAAGTTGAAATTGGTCTCTCTATAACGCCTTCTATTTGTTGTCAATTGATCCCACCAAACTATAGCATAATCCGTGAATTCAATTGCAGCAAGTCTAACCTTTTCTCCTGAGTAGTTGTGACACTCAAAGATGAGTTCCACCTTCGCTCCCACTCCAAATAAGCTTCGGATCACTCCTTCCTCGAAAGTTGGAATGTTCAATTTGATGCTTCCCAAGTTACGATCAACTTCATTGTGATTTCTTCTTGTACCTCTTCCTCCTCCTCGCCTTGAACCTTGATGTGAGGATGCTGCATCATCTTCTTCTTCGCCTCCCTTTCTTCGCCATGCCTCCGATTCCTCCCAAGTTCCAACCTCTCCATGCTCTCCTAGACTTTCCATAACATTTGTCACCCGTGCAAGATGTTGCTGCAAGGCTTGTAATGTAATTTGATTTGCATTTTCATTATTTGGATTGTCCGCCATCCTCACAATTCACTCGTGTATCACTCAAATGATCTCACAATCACTCGTGTATCACTCGTGGCTTTTACCTCCCTCTAATGTCCTCACCACTCAAGCCTTTTACCACCAAATCTCACTTGTAGGTATTCAAATGAATAAGAACAAAGCAAGATAGAACAAAGCACACACCACACTTAGCCCCTTTGATGAAAGAAGAACAAAATTTGAACATAGTATATAGAACAATGATGAACAATGTAATTGATTTTTTTTCACTTTTTTTTTTTTTTTTTTCGCTTTTTTTTAATCTCTTTTTTTCACACTATTACAATGAGGAATAGATATAGAAGAACTTGCTGAACGTTTTTTTTTTTTTTTTTGTAAGAATAAAGAAGATGAAGATAAGAACAATAAGATAGAGTTTGGATCAATACCGATTGCTCGATACCAATGATACGGACGAAGGACCCGCTGGATATAAAGATCCAAGAACCCTACGTAAAGAGTTAGGCAGCGCCTCCCTAGATCGAGAATCCAGCTTGATCACCCTAGAGCGTAGAAACCTCAATTCGCTGACTATATAATCAGCCAAGAACCTCGGTATGGTTGAACGCCACAAGACCTTGCTCAAGTATCTTGATAAGTTCATAAACAAGTGAAATACTCTACAAAGAGAATTTAACTCACAAAGCAAATGCTAATTTTCGTTCTTATATCAATGTGTACTCTTACAAATGATTTACAGGCCTATTTATAGGCTGCAAATAACTCTTGAGTTCCTCACACTCATAGCACTACTTAGGACTCTTAAATGACTAATTATAACTCCTAAATGACTAATAATAACATAATTGTAACTCATAAACATAGATATAACTCTTGGACTCCAAAAGTCACTTTATTAACACACACTTAATTAGCTAGATAGACTCTTCACTTGGCCTCCTCTTCATGCACGAAAATTCAGCCATTTTATTCTTCAATTGGGCCTCAAAATGTGATGTAATTGTGAGCCCACACTTCAAGTATAAGTCAACCCATCAACTTGAATAATATTCACCATTTGGCCCAATGTAGATTGGTCTTGGACTTGGGCCCTTATTTTAGCTAGCAACAACATCATGGACTCCTTTATCTTCTTAGTTCTAGCCCTTGTAATTGGCCCATTTCGAATAACCAATGGGTCCATCTTCATGTTGTTGGACAGCTCGTTGGGCAGCTCGGATACATCTCCATCAGTTAATGCCACGGATATCATCCAAACTCCACCCGAATGCAAGCTTGTTCCTCTTCAAAACACCAATCAACGATCTTCCTCATACCGAGCCAATGTCGAGGAGATGATCACCGGCTTGGCTCTCCCTTCCTCTAGGAACACGTACTTCAAATGCGTTGGGAGCTCCTTGAGTTCAACAGATGGCTCGGGGAAGCTTGCCACCACGTACTAATTCTTGCTCGTCGGCCGATCCCATGAAGACCTCTTCAACTGTGGTGTGCTGCAAAAATACATTCTCACCAAGGGCTCAATAGCATCGACAAAAGCACAATCATCAATATAATGAGCGAGGGGCATTAAGGCTATCTCTAATGAAAATGTAACCGTGGTCCCTAAAATAATATCTTAATCGCACCACTCTTAACATCTATCATGGTATTAGTGGTGGCCATAAACGGTCACCGAGGAGAATAGTGAGACCTACCATCCTCCCGCACATCCCCAACTTCCAAAACACAAAATCCATCAAAATAATCAGACCCCACATTAACCATAACATTTTCCACTACCCCTTGGGGTATCTCATAGATCTATCACTAATTGAAGGGTCATGCCAAGGTTTCAACTCCTTAAGACCTAATTCTTGAAAGATGTAATAAGGCATCAAATTAATTCCCGCCCCAAATCAAGCATACCTAAGGCCTCTTTCCCATTCCCCATAGCAATCTTAATGATAAAGCTACCGGATCGCTAAGCTTGGGTGGAAGGGAAGTTGCATGATTGAATTAGCCGCCTCGAGACGACCACATTGGCAATGTCTCCCAGCCTCTTCTTGAGGTGAGCTCCTTAAAGAATTTCACATAGGCGGGACACTGGATGACGCCCAACAGAGGCAGTTGACGGTACTTGAGACAACAACTTGTAGAAATCGTTGAACTGTTGGTCCCGCTTGGCATTCACAACCGATGGGGATAAGGGACGCGGGCTTGAACAAAGTCTTTGAAGATTATCCCGCGAACATACGGATTGGCGACTTTGTGCAACTCACTCTCATCTTTCTTCTCGTGAACCTCTTCTTCAACATGAGGTTGCTCAACAACGATGGGTGCCGGTGAAGGTGCGAGTCGGCATAGTCACCATGTTATCGATAACCTTTCCACTTCGAGCACCGCCACGGCATGAGCTTGATGAGCTTGCCCGCAACTTGTTCTTTTCACTCTGCCCTCATCTCATTAAGAGAAGTGGCAATCGACCCATAATTTCCTCAAGACGCCTCATCGCCGCCTCCGCACTTTCATTCCTCCGATTGTTCTTAGCGATGTAGGCACCGAGGATCCTCGCAGAATCACCGAGATTGCGGGGACCGCATGGAAACCGTTGCTTTGGCGGAGGTCGTTGAGGGTACCGCGCGCGGAGGCCGCTGCTGGGTAAGGTAAGGTCATGCGGCGGAGGCTCTGCCGTAAGGATACCGTGGGTAAGACGGTGTCGATATGGCTGCATGGATATCGACATCGCCGACCATAAGCTTGCCGCTCATGGATACCGCTTAGTCAGGTATCGTCACTGGTACCGCTGCTGTGAGGAGGCGTCGAGTCTGTGTGTTTGAACCCGAACCCTGACCTTGGTTCTGATTCTTCCATCTAGAGTTGTACTGCGGCTGGTTTTGCTCATAGGTTGGCCTCGGCTCATAAGGTTGTCGAGGCTGAAAACCTTGCATAGCATAAGCCTCTACTCCGCCTTCATAGACGGGCGCTCCCATATTAGGACAAATATCCGTTGTATGTCCCATTTCCATGCAAATCCCACAAGGATGCATCGAGAAATCCTGAGGGTGCGCCTCAATTCTGCGAGAGCAAAGTGAACTCCTGGGGTGGTGAAGGGAACTCAGCCTGCTTCATCTTCATCTCGTTCATCTCTCTCATGAGCTGCGCCATCTGCCTCGTCAAATCCGATCCCGTCTCCAATGAGTTGACAAGATCGCGCAGCATTAGATGCCTTCGGAGGGAATTGCTCGCCATGATGTCAAAGATTTCGCCAAGAGCCTCTACCGTGATATGAGCTATGTTGCCCCCTGCGTCGTCGTCACCTTTTCCCCGATCGGATTTCGTGATCCCGCCATAAAAGAATTGGCACAAAAGAACCAACGGAAGAAGTGATGTGGGCATTGCCTTTGAAGCTCTTTAAATCTTTCTCTCGCTCATGGAACGACTCATCTAGATCCTACTTGAATGTCATAATTTTGATCGAAGATCCTTGGTCTTCTCATGGGATAGAACCTCAACATGAACCGCTCCACCACGTAGTTCCAATTTGTCGAGAGTCGGCGGAAAGCTCATAAGCCAAGACTTGGCTTTATCCTTCAAGGAATGGGAGAAACAAAGATCTTCAACTGTTTCGCTCAGGCCAAACAGAGGAATGACCGCACCACTTGATTATACTCTCGATAAAACTTAAGGCATCCTCATTTGCCATGCCATGAAAGGTGGGAATGAGGTTGAAATGACTTGGCTTCAACTCATACCCACGTGCCGCAGGGCACAACACGATAGGATTAGTAGTCTCCCCTATCTTAGGGCGGAAGTAATCCCCCATCAGGCGAGGGGCAGCCCCATGATTGTTGTCATGATTATTGTTCTGTCGGTCACCCATGGTCCTTGGTGGAGATTCTTCACACAATAAATTCTCGACGGTAGTAAATCCTCCTTCAAGCGTGAGAGAACTGTCCTCATAGAAGCTATCACAATCGGAGTGATCAAAATCCACACTAGGCGTCATGGTTTCTTGGCATGAGTGTACTTCAACAGGGATGCCAATCTAGGAGTTAGGCTTCGACGTCCCTGCATACACAACACTCAACAAACGAGATCAAACGCAACTGCGGTACAAAATAAGAAAGGGAATGAGAAGAATAAAATCGAAAAACATGCAACATTAATAAACGCCTAAAGTTCTCCCGGGCAACGGCGCCAAAATTTGTTTCAATCAAAAGTATACTCTTAATTGACTCACAATCGAATGAGGTGTTGTAGTAGGGAAAGTTAACCCTAGTCGCCTCTCAAGGAAAACTTAATGTATGCTACTAAGTTGCCACACGAAACAAATAAATTCCTAAACACTCTAATCTCAAAAGGGGGTTGATAGATTACCTAGGCAAGAAATTATTAAAGAAGGAAAGACGAATTAACTAGGCGGAAATTGACAAAGCAGATAAATTATCTAGGCAAGAATTAAACCCTAAATCGAAGAACATGGAATCGAAATTATAAACCCTAGACATGAATGGAAAAGATTAAACGGAAGACAAGATTACTTAGATGAATATCAATACTAATCATAACCAACGTAGGAATCAATAACAATCAAATACGAAACGATTAAACGGAATAAAGCAATAGAAGAAACTTACGAACAAAATGAACGGTGGAATTGATAATCAAACTTCAGAGTACGAATCCAATAATCCTTACAATAATTCTTGAATCAAATCCAAAGACAAGAGAAGGAATAATTCTAGAAATTCAGAATCTAAGAGAATTCGTCTCCTCTCGAACAAAAGACGGAAAATAAAATAATGAATGTGTCGTAGGGTTACAGCGTTTAAAACGTATATATAGCGGCCCAAATAAAACGCGGCCACGGACGCGAGCCCAAAGACCGGACGCTGCAGGTTCAAAAAGGCGCCCAAAGACCGGACTTCGCCAAGCGCCGGACACGCACGCCCTCGGATGGGCTAGCAAGCGCCGGACGCAAGGAGACGCCAGACTCGTCAAGCCTCTGAATGAAAACACTGAAAGGCACAGCGTCGGACGCAACGCGGCGCCGGACGCACGGAGTCTCGGGGCAGATCTTGCACATACCACCCAGCGCCGAACGCAGGACATCACCGGACGTGGTGGTCTTCGGGTTCATGCTCCCAGCGTCGGACCTGCTCCACCGGACGCTGTGCTCCTGGACGATCTGCACACAGGACGCCCAGCACGGACTCACACCAAGCGCCGGACGCGAGAGCTCTAGGGAGCGTACCAAGCGCCGGACGCACATCAGGCGCCGGACGCGGCTCTTCACTTCGAAGCGGGCGACGATTGCGCACCCAACATGCCGCCACGCCGAGTCCGCGCTTGGGTGCGTTCTTCAAGCAAGAAATGTTCAACGCAATCACTTCCCTACACAAAACCCAAACGAATATGATTCCAACAAAAGATATTCTAATATGACCAAAAAGGAATCAATTCGTCGAAAACAAACAAAGAAAAACAAAACAAAAACATGCAAACCAGAAAGACCGAAGATGAAGGTGTGGATTCTTTGTGGCTTGACCACTGAACTGCCCCACTGTTTGAAGCATTTGGAACATGACCGACTTCAGCTCGAACTGATTTGCTTGCACCTCGGGTCTTGTAATTCCTGGATTTAGCTCATTAAACTGGGTTAGCATAATCACGTACCCCTCTCCCTGTCATCAGCAATGACTATGGAATTTCCTCCATTACCTCCTGGTGTGGCCATTCTCGCTTGCGCTTATGCTTTTGCCGATGCATTACTCTGCGAAATGTGCGTTCGATCTCTGGATCTAACGGTGTAATACTAGCTTTTGCCTTGCGATATACCACAAGCCCAGAGCCTGTTTCACGCAAAGGAAAATAAACAGAGTGAACCACTGATTATTACGAAACACAAAGTTGCAATATCAACGCAATTTATAATTGGCAATCCCCGGCAACGGCGCCAAAAACTTGTTGTCTTATGTTTGTAACACAATCTTAAGTGTACGCAAGTGCACGTAATCAACAAATAATACACGGAAGTATTCCGAGATCGAATCCACAGGGATTGCAATATGCGTCACGCTGATAACAACTTTGTTTTATAGAAAGGATTTAAAGGGAAATTAAACAAGAGGTAGCTCTTAAAATAAAAACTCAACTACGAACTTAAATTAAAAGGACTTCGGTAAAACGAGGTAAACACCGAACACAAATAACGAGGAAATGCAATCGATATCAAGGAAGACAAACCGACTTGATCTCGATTCCACCCATGCTCGTACTAATAATGCTACAACATTATCGTTGCCTCATCACTATGGCATGAGCTTCTCCGATTCTTAGTATTTTTCCAAATCTAAGATATATTCGCAAGCCTCTCAATATATTCCTATATCGAACTACTCTTAGAATACCTTTACTAATCCATTCATCTTTGCCACGCAAGGTAAACACATATTCCTATGTTATTCACACACATAATATTAAAATCATGTTCTTACGTCACTCTTTTGTGTTCCACTCTATAAGAACTTCCCAAAGAATTATAGAACTAAAATCTCACTAATGGTGATCAAGCATAAGAAAGATAAAATAATCCCAAAAGAGCAATAGCGATTTTAACAAGATACGCAGAGAGATAAGTTCGTCACACGAGCATGGGTTTCATCAAGAAATCAAGCCATACAGTTTAGCTCATGGCGAGCTGTTCAACAAGATTCAAACAAACAAATGCCATAATAAACTAAGAAGAATTCGGAAATGAAATTAGAACTAGTCGCCGAATCACAGTGTTGCTCTTGATCGCCGTCTCTTCCGATGACTTCTCTCCAAGAGATCACGCCTTGATTTCCTTCTCTCGCAGATGATTCTCTATTTTCCTCCTCCCCAAAACCGAATGTCCGCCTTCTAATTGTCTCCCCCTTTTTAATAACAACCTCTGGTGCTTTTTAGGGGTGCAGGGCGCACCGCCAGCCCTTCATCCTCGACATTTTCCTTTTCCGTTGTTCGACGAGAGAGCAGAGCGTGTCTCCTTTCTATTCCCATGGCCAGCTACCACGTGGTTGTGGTCCTGCGGATCTCCTCTTCGTCTTCAGCCAAAACCTTCCACGCTTCGTCGTTAGCTTTCCATAAGCACGGCCTCGTCCACTAGTACGAGCTCTTCTACTTCATTTGCATAAGCACGAGCTCGTCTTCTCTTGTGAACTCGACTTCGCTCACGAGCTCAAACTCTTACGAGCTCGACCTCGTGACTTCGCTTTACTTCACTTACGAGTCCGACCTCGCCTACGAGTCCGGCTTCGGTCATGAGTTCAACTACGGTTACGAGAGCTCGGCTTTAGATTCGAGCTCGACTTTGGTCGGGCTTCTCTTCCGAGCTCGACGAGACTTTGCTCCAAAGATCATTCGCCTGCCGCTATTACCGCCTTTCAAGTCAAGCTCGCCACGAGTTCGGCCTGGAGTTTGGCTTCGCCTTAGCACTTGACGCCGGCTTTTCGCGCTCTTCCCGCTACATGCCATAGATTGATTAAATAAGCTTAAAAGAACATAAAACCCTTAAAAGCACCCGACTCAATCCTACACGCACACACACGAAAACATAACATAAACATACAAAACAAAAGCAAACATGCGAACAGAACACAACACTCAAGGCTATGATCATAAAAAAGGGTCACATAATAACTCTTTTACAAGAGTTATCAATCACCACATTAAAGAAAATCAAAAATAAAATAAAATTATTATATAATACATGCTTTGATTTTTATAATACTATTCATCTTCATTTTGATCCTCAAATTCACGTCTACACACACTCACACACACACTAAATTTAAAAAAATCCAAGAGAAAAATAGAAAGATCCAACCGTTGAATTTTCGATCCGTCTTCGAAACGAGGTATAATCTCGTATCTAGAACACATCTACGGATTGAAAAATTTAAAATCATGAGCATATGTTTATTTCATATTTTCGGTCTGTAGACAATTTAAAATTGTTAGCAAATAATATCGCGCCACGTGTAAAATATAAATTAAATAATTAATTATACTTGTATTTTATTAATGGGATTTATTCCAAAATAAATAGATATATGGTTAATATTTAATTTTATCGGCAAATATGAGAACGACATGTGGTGACGACATCTCGGAGAGAAAGAATCACCCAAAAGACCCATGAGCCCAAGCCCAAGCTCAAGCCCACAAGCTCAAGTCCATAAGCTCAAGCCCACAAGCTCCAGCCCATAAGCTCAAGCCCACAAGCTCAAGCCCACAAGCTCAAGCCCATAAGCCCACTAACCTAAATCTATAAATAGGGGGTGAAGGCTCTCATAATAGAGGAGAATTGAAGTGAAGACTTGAAGAGCTCAAGACACTCAAGAATCCTCTCACAAGCATTCTCCGACATTCAAGTCTTCTTCACATTCACATGCTTCTTCACAAGAAATCACCACGTTCTTCGCCAAGATCATCCTCCAAATCAAACCAAGTTGAAGTTCAATTCGAAATAAGGTGAAAGCCTCCGATTGGCGCCAAACTCAAGATCTTCAAACGTTCTTCAACAAATCAAACCAAATCCGACAGCTGATCTCAAAACAAGACCAAGTCCTTCGCTCAACATCTTCAAATTCAAACTTCAAGTTCAAGGAGATCAAGGAACTACATCCCCTCCAAACAACTCGAAGAACATCAAGATCGTTCAAAAAACCACATTGAAGAGAAGAATCAGAGAATAGATAGAGATCGAACTCATCTCAAATTCATCAAATCCAAATTCAATTAATTTTTGTATACAATTTTGTATTTATAAAAATTTAAATACAAAATTTGTGTTACAAATTTTGGCACGCCTGGTGGGACATCTCTACCTCTCATCTCTACTCTTCACCAAAGTCTTGAACGATGTTCACCCAAAAATATGCAACCAAGGTCACTTCGAAAGCTTCTTCAGAGAGCATTGGCGTTATCACACGAAGCAAAGCCAAACAACTTCAAGAAGCTTCGAAGTCAGCCATCGCCAGGGGAAGAGAGCAACACATTCCCACTCTAAATGAAGAAAGTGTTGGTTCTGAAGGAAGCTTCACATCCCCTATCGCAAATTCTATCACAAGTTACTCACTTGAGGCGCCTGTGATGATGACAAATATTTCCACCGTGGAAGAACAGCTTGCAAATCTTACAAGACTGGTCGAATCTTTGAACAAACACATCCTAGAGCAAGATGCCAAGATTGCAAAGCTCAGGGGAGAGAAGACAGAGTCAAGCCACATCAATGATGACGGAAGTGAACACAACGATGATGGTGATGACGCAGACGACAAGCTAGAAACTCATGATGAGAGAAGATCGTCAGACAAACACATCCAAATCTCTTCTGATGGTTTCATCAAAGCAGACCAACTCAAAGAGATCATTGAAGTTACCATGAAGAACAAGTATGATGGAAATTCTAAGTCATCTTCGATTTATTCCAAGCCTTATACTCAAAGAATTGACAATTTGAGAATGCCACATGGTTATCAGCCACCAAAATTCAAACAATTTGATGGTAAAGGCAATCCAAGGCAACATGTAGCTCATTTTGTCGAGACGTGCAACAACGCTGGAACATTCGGCGATCTTCTGGTCAAGAAATTCGTTCGTTCACTCAAAGGAAATGCCTTAGACTGGTATACGGACTTGGAAGCAAACTCGCTTGACAGTTGGGAGCAGCTGGAGCAAGAGTTCCTTAATCGCTTCTACAGCACTAGAATAACAGTCAGCATGGTGGAGCTCACAAGTTCTCGACAGTTCAAAGAAGAACCGGTGATTGACTATATCAACAGGTGGAGAAACCTATGTCTAAATTGCAAAGATCGATTGTTTGAATCATCCACAATCGAAATGTGCATTCAAGGGATGCATTGGGGCTTGCAATATATTCTGCGAGGAATCCAGCCCAAGACGTTTGAAGAGTTGGCCACCAGAGCTCATGATATGGAGCTAAGTATGGCAGCAAGTGGATTCAAAGGGCCTCCAGTCCAAGAACCTCAGAAGTTCAAAGAAAGATAAGAATTTAGAAAGGAAACCAAGTCCTTTAACAATGCTCCAAAAGAAGAGTCAATGGCGACAAAAGCAACACCTGTCAAGTTCCTAAGAAAGGATGACAACAAAAGCGACAAGCAGACTTTTCCTCAAGACATGGGGCAAAGAAGGTTGACATTTAAAGAAATGTAGCAAAAACAATATCCTTTCTTAACTCTGAAGTCTCTGGGATCTTCGATGACCTGCTCAAAGAAGGACTCGTCGAGCTGCCTGAAATGAAACGACCAAATGAGGCTGGACAAACTGATGATCCAAGATATTGCAAATACCATCGATTGATCGGGCATCCCATACACGATTGCTTCATATTCAAAGAAAAGATCATGCGGCTAGCTCGAGAAGGGAAGATATCACTCGAGGAGGAAAATGCTGCAACAAATGTTGTCACCCCTGAATCTGACGACATATTGGAAGGTATTGGGGCATTGTATGATACGACAGACCAAGTAAGAGATCAATTCAAGTCAATTGTGATCAATGATGAAGATTTCTTGTCAATCACATTCTTCAACGAGGATTTGCAGCTTGGATCAGAGCCTCATAATAGGCCGTTGTTCGTGAGTTGCTTCACCCATGAGCAGAAAGTCAATAGGATCCTCATTGATGGAGGATCGGCTGTCAATATCTTGCCACTAAGAATGCTGAAGCAATTGGAAATTCCAGTGGATGACTTATCCAGCAGTCGACTAATGATCCAAGGATTCAACCACGAAGGACAAAGAGCCCTTGGCGCCATAAAGTTGAACTTGCTGATGGAAGACATGAGTTCAACTGCATTGCTTCATGTAATTGACGCCAAGACATCTTAAAATATGCTTCTTAGTCGGCCGTAGTTGCATGAAAATGGTGTAATCCCTTCTACATTGCACCAATGCCTCAAGTATCATCAAGACGGCGTCGTAAGGACAGTGATCGGCGATCAAAAGCCTTTACGTGTTCGAGTCGTATTTTGCCGATGCCAAATTCTACATGACAAAGACAACAAAAGAAGCGGAAATTGAGCATGATAAAGAACTTGAAGTCGTTTCGATTGTCAAGAACAAAATGTCTCACTCCAAGATGGACTCTTTCGAGGGCCTGACGATGCCTCTGACTAAGATCGATGCTAAAAGACCAACTCCTCCACCTCTTCAAGGGTTTGTTCGACCAAAGCAAAGTAATGCTGTCGAACATGGAGAATCTTCAGACAACGAACTTACTAAGCATTTTGGTCCAAAGGCTTATAAGCTCCTCGTCAATGCTGGATATAATCACAAAGGAAACTCTACACTGGAACCTCACTTGAAGAAGAAAGATGATGTGGTCCAGAATTTCAAAGTTGGTTTGGGATTTGTGCCAAAAGCACCATTAAAAGGGCGGCTTCATCTCACTACATCTCCAGCAGTATATGCAAGTCAATCTTGGACAACGATATAGAAGTTGGGGCAACAACTCAAAAGTTGTTGAAGTGCTACAATTCCTGAAGTGTAGCGGTGAAAGCATATACATATGTACATAGATCAAAAGAAAAACACAAAAATAATGAAGAAAACCAAAAGCCAAAAAAATTGAGAAAGCAAGAAAATCAACAGAAAAAAACAAGCATGCTCCATGACGCACGAGCCTAAACTGCTTGTTAACTCCAAGGAAAAACAAACAAAGAGCAAGACATGCTCCATGACGCACGAGCCTAAACTGCACGTCACTCCAAGAAAAAAATCAACAAAAAATCAAGACAGCTCCATGACGCACGAGCCTAAACTGCACGTCAATATGAAGAAAAACAAACAAAAGCAAGAATGCTCCATGACGCACGAGCCTAAATTGTTTGTTAACTCAAAGACAAAATTAACAAAAAAAAAAACAAGACAACTCCATGAAGCACGAGCCTAAACTGCATGTCACGCCAAAAATAAAATCAACAAAAAGAAGCAACCATGCTCCATGACGCACGAGCCTAAACTGCATGTTACTCCTGGCCCCCATGAGTATAAACTGTGCACGGCACTCCCCTAAAACACACGTTGATATTTTGAACTACGTTTTGACTTGATCCCTTTCAAAAGGGTACGTAGGCAGCTTAGATATCTTCTAAGTTCAGTCATGATATGTGTTTTTCTCATTCAAGTTATGCGGTCAAAGCTCATCATAAATTTGTGCTTCAAGTTGGGTGATAAAAATTCAAGCTCAGACTAGTAAAAAAAATAATACAAGCTCCTGGAAGAGATAGTATGGTGAAAATTATAAAGAAGCAAAATAGTCATGGGGAAACAATTAGAGATGATGAAGTATTCATTTCTTCGTTGTCAACACATTTTAAGAATGACCTCAACTTCTTAGTCTGGTTCCACGCCTCAGAAAGGGCTCCAGCTTGTTAACTCCAGCTCGATGCTGTTAATCTGCTTTGAAGATGGTTCTACCTTGTCAAGTCCAACTCCACATCATCAAGTTTTACTTTGAAGATTGTCCCAGCTTGACGGTTTCAATACGATATCTCCAAACTCGATTCGAAGATGGCTTCATCTTGATGAATTCAGCGTCCAGGCTCTTGACTGGGTATACAGCTTCTAGCTCATCCTTCACGGCTGCATCTAGCTCGCTGAGGTTGTGATGACGATCTACACCAACGCTTAGGCTTCAACGCTCTTCGCGGATGGTACATAGCTTCTAGCTCATCATTCACAGCCGCTTCTAGCTCGTCGAGGTCGTGATGTCAATCTCCACCAATGCTTAGGCTTCAACTCTCTTCGCGGATGGTACATAGCTTCTAGCTCATCATTCATAACCACTTCTAGCTCGTCGAGGTCGTGATGTCAATCTCCACCAACGCTTAGGCTTCAACTCTCTTCGCGGATGGTACATAGCTTCTAGCTCATCATTCACAGCCGCTTCTAGCTCGTCGAGGTCGTGATGTCAATCTCCACCAACGCTTAGGCTTCAACTCTCTTCGCGGATGATACACGACTTATTGTTGGATTTGTATCTTGAAAGCGCTTTTGGTTGAGCTTGTATACAATGTTTCTGTTACCACTATTACAATCTCTTATCCGAATTGATTACTTGATTGCATATATCGTGTCCCCTTATCTCATATATAAGTTAGATCATACGATGTGTAGAAGATCACGTAAGTCCGTATGATTGGTCAAGCAATGAGATATAAAAGAATCACACCGAGACAACTTGAGGACGAGTTGTCGGTATAGTCGTATAGATAAGAAGTGACTTGACTTGGTTGCTTGTCTATGCCGGTACGCCTCGACGTATTGATGGATCACGCGAGATGAGTTCTTCTATCCGACCGTCGTGAAGAACCTGATCTCGATGACTTACGATGATCTAAACCTCGATAAGGTATTAGGTGAGTATGAGTTCTTGACCATCACTTTGACTTGTTATGGGTGAGGGTTATATGTTCTAACCCAATATTCTCCGCATCTTGGGTTGTGGCGGTGCTTGTATGTCATGCTAGTTATCTCAGACGAGTCACCGTATCCGCTTATGATGATGACGCCCCTTAAGGAGCTCAAAGGTTTATTGTACTAAACCCCGAGGTTGAGTTAGCTCAAGTACAATAATAAGGTTGAGTGGTACTACTTAAGAATTAAAGATATTAATTATTTTAAGCGATCGTAATGCTCTAAATAATTAATGGACGTGCGATATCTTAAATACGGGATTCGTAATGTCAAGTGCAAGCCCGACTCAACTTCGTAATAAAGGGTAAGTCAAGATTTATTCTCTAGTGGCATGAATGAATGTTTATAAATTAATTTATGTTCTGGGCTGAACATAAGATAATTAATTTATTTGAGGCCCATCTTTATTCCTTGCATTTGATCCCTGGGCTGGCCCATCCAGGCCCGTAGCTTGGAAGGAAATCGGCGCCTACCTCCCTCTATGGCAAGGATTTGATCCTCTTTATCCATAAGGATATTATTATATTTATGGGATATGCATGGATCCTTTCCTAATGGGATTATGGTAATGCATTATAAATATAAGGTAAGAGATAAGATCAAGGCTAATCCTCACAATTATCCTAGCATTATTTTCGTGAATCACAATAGTCTTTTGTGAGGAATTTTCGAAAATTCATAGAGGGATAGGGTGATTTCCTGTAGCATTCTCCATAGCTTATCCTCACTCGATATTGGAGATTGGGCAACCGGATATCTGACCCGTAAGGTCAAAGCACGAGTCTCGATCCGCTCATCCCCGATAGATTCAAAGGTAAACACGAGAAAACCCCTACGTGTTGCAATTAATTATATAGGTGCATGCTAGGTATATAATCAATGTATGGTGAATTAAACATCCAAGTAAGATCCTCGGGAGAGGGTTAAAATCAGTTTTCCCTATACTTATAGCTCATCCTTCATAGCCGCTTCTAGCTCGCTGAGGTCGTGATGACGATTTCCACCAACGCTTAGGCTTCAACTCTCTTCGCGGATGCTGCACAGCTTCTAGCTTCCTCTTCGCAGGTGGCTCATAGCTTCTAGCTTCCTCTTCGCGGGTGGCGCACAGCCTCTAGCTTCCTCTTCGCGGGTGGCGCACAACTTCTAGCTTCCTCTACGAAGATGGCGATACCGACTCCCTTCAAGATTCACGATGACGCCGACTTCTAGCTTCCTCTTCGCGGGTGGCGCACAGCTAGCTTTCTTTTCGCAGTTAAACGCACAGCTTCGAGCTTCCTCTTTGCGAATGTTGCGCAGCTTCTAGCTCCTCTTCCATCGATGGCGTATAGCTTCTAGCTTTCCCTTCACGAACAACGCACAACTTCTATCTTCTTTTCTACAACTGCTTTTAGCTCTTTGAGGCCGTGATGCCGAACGTCGTGCAAGTCGCTGCTTTTCGTGTCATCTACACAGAATGGGTAGAGTTCGTTAATAATGATGATGTCGTCTCCACTGTTCCATCATCATGTCTGCTAACTTGAAGAACACTGCTTCTGCAACAGAAATAAAGCTAACGTCTGCGACGAATGAGATGCCAGTATCAAAAGTCAAAGTCTTGGAGTTGATTGAATTTGAAGTCTCTAAGTCAATCGACTCTCGAGCAAGGAGGCTTGAAGCTGAATTACGTTAATTTTTACAACCTGGAAGGCAGTCACAAGCACACAATTGTGAAAACAATAAAAAAAATACACGTGAGATAATGTTCGAAAAATGAAGTCGGGACAATTTCTTATTCTCAAGTTATCCAAAACCCGATTCAAGTTTCGGTAAAACAATCCCTGCAAAAAAAAAGTTAAAATTTTCATTAAAAACATATATGGGCTAAAATTCACTACAAGTATTTGGTCCATTAATAAAAAAAAAGAGCTCAATCCACAGTTAAAAAGGAGGCCCAAAAGCCTAAATCTCTTTCCATCATTCCACTTAAAAATGGAGGCCTAAAATTCACCATTCTCCATTATCTTTGGCCCAAAGCCATAGGCCAAGAAGCAATCAAGTCAGCCCAAATACACAAAAAAAAAGAGAAAAAAAAAAGTAAAGCCTTCCCACATAAAAAAAAAGGCATAGCCCACATTAAAAATGGGCCAACTTTTTTTCTTACCACTCCCCCTATCTCACGTTTGTCTCAGCAGCCCACAAAAAAAACCCAGCCTAAACCCACTACACAAATTGGAAGCCCATTTTAAAATTCCTTCCTCACACAAACCCTCTTTCCCTCTCATAACATCACCGTCTCTCACCCTCTATGCACGACACGTGCGCACAGAGAGCTATCTCTCTCTCAACACACGCCGCACACACAAGAAGCCATCTTTCCCTCCTTCATCTCCAACGACCGGCGGAGGTCATCGCTTCAACTTCAGCGGTGCGTCTTTGAATGCCACCATCATCGGCGACTACGGTCAAGCGCCTCCTCCCCTTCCCGTTGCGAACAACAACAACAACAGCCATGGGTTGCCGCTATCATCGCCGTGCAGCCTCCATCTCTTTCTCTCTCACTCTTCAACCACCGCGTCGTCTCCAGATCCGGCAAACACTGCCGCGCCATCAGCCCTAGGCTACCACAGCGCCACCTCTGTCGAGCTCAATCAGGCCTCGTCGATAATCTTCCCACCGTGCCGCTGCAGGTCACACCAACTCCACTGACATTGCGCCGGACCGAGAACCCCAAGATCAAGTCGAGATCTACACACAATCACCACCACGCGCGGAAACGCTGGCGCTTCCTGGCTGTGGTACTCACTCATCACCGCCTCCATCCTCGACGCTGCTTGAGTAGCCAAAGCATCCTCGATCGCCCAGCTCGCCGCCTCATCTTCGCCGACGCTGCATTGCCGCCACATGCCATCGTGCCATATCTTGTCATGACGAAACTTCAGAGGCTGCCGCTATTCCTCCCTCTTCGGATCTCACGCACGATGAGGACCCCAACAGGAATGTCGCACCTCTTCTCTTCACAAAAAACAGCAGCAGCTGCGCTGCCACTATCATTCCCTGCTCCACTACAGCAACATGACAACAGCGCCAACGTGCCTCCATCCTTCTCACTGCCCGCCATAGATTGTGAGTGGTGGTGGTGTGGTGAGATACGCTTGGTCCAGGGTGGTTGTGAGAGAGGCCGTGCAGCAGCATATCCACTACATGGACACACAGCATTGGCTGCTCACCATCACCATAATCATCATCATCATCATCAACAATTGGGAAGCAGTAGCAGCGACTCCTCACCTTTTTATTTTATCCAAGTATGAGGATGGATCAATGTGATGGTGCTCTTTCTCTCTCGTTTGCACACAGCCATCCACATCTCTGTCATCAGATGCTCATCTTCCTCGTCTCCAAAGTGTAAGCCCTCACGTCGCCAACCACACTCTGGTATTGAAGCTAAAAAAAAAACCCTTCCAAGACGTTGCCTCCGTTGCACTCTCCTTGGTGCACTGTCACATGGAAAAGAAGCTAAAAAATATATAAGTAAAAAAAAAACGAGCTTGGAATCTTGCCAGTGTGCCGTGGATACGACTCCTACGTCAGAAAACAACATCAAGAAATTGAACCTTAAGCTCAAAAAAAAAAAAAAAAAAGAGAGAACGATGTATTTTCTTTAGGAGTTGAGAAATAACATGGAGAATACGAGGAGAACGATGGTTGTAATAATTCAAGAATGAAGGAAGAGTCCAATTTATAGAGAGCAAACAAAGTTGAAGCCCAAACCCTAATATTCGCAGATGCATGTACTTATGCAAAATGAGAAATGCTCCAATCACATGGCTGCAAACTCAACAAATTTCTGCACTCCAAAACATATTTTTGCAGTTGTGTTCCTGCAGAAGAAATGTGCCACACAGGACTGCAGTCCACAATGTTCAAACGAATCTCATTTAATGCACTCAAGCACTCAATTTAACATTCCAAAAAAAATATGATGAAAAATGAGTTGGGCCAATAAAAAGTATGCTGTCAATTTAAATAATTATGTGGGCTTCCAACAATAGCCTAATTGAAGTTTGATTAAAATTTGGGCTTCCAAACAAAAGCCCGATTGAAGTTTAATCAAAGAAGCATGGGCTTTCAAGTTCAAGTAGCCCAATTGAAGTTTAATTGAAGAAATATGGGCTTCCAATTCCAAGTTTGGGAAATGAAGCTTAATTGAAGAAGTGTGGGCCTTCAAATTAAAATAAATACATAGGCCTAATTTTGGAACAAAATAATAAAATCTAAATGCAAAGTCAATTCAAGCCCAAATTCAAATCAAATTGAAGAACTCCTAAATACGAGTATAAACTATTTACAAATTCAAATTCAAGAACTCCTTGAAACGAGTATAAACTTTCTAACAAACTCAAGTCGAAGAACTCCTAAATACGAGTATAAACTATTTACAAATTCAAATCAAAGTCGAAGAACTCCTAAATACGAGTATAAACTGTTTATACATTCGAATTCACAAATTCAAATTCAAGAACTCCTAAATATGAGTATACTGTTTACAAATTTAAACCAAAGTCGAAGAACTCCTAAATACGAGTATAAACTGTTTACAAATTCAAATCCAAGTCGAAGAACTCCTAAATACGAGTATAAACTGTTTACAAGTTCAAAATCAAATTCAAGAACTCCTAAATACGAGTATAAACTGTTTACAAGTTCAAAATCAAATTCAAGAACTCCTAAATACGAGTATAAACTGTTTACAAGTTCAAAATCAAATTCAAGAACTCCTAAATACAAGTATAAACTGTTTACAAATTCAAGAACTCCTAAATACGAGTATAAACTATTTACAAATTCAAATTTAAGAACTCCTCGACAAGAGTTTAAACTATCTAAGTGAATTTCGAGACTCGTCCATTTCCAAGATAACTCGTCCATGAACAAGTCTCGATGGGGCAATTTGTATACAATTTAAAATTGTTAGCAAATAATATCGCGCCACGTGTAAAATATAAATTAAATAATTAATTATACTTCTATTTTATTAATGGGATTTATTCCAAAATAAATAGATATATGGTTAATATTTAGTTTTATCGGCAAATATGAGAACGACATGTGGTGACGACATCTCGGAGAGAAAGAATCACCCAAAAGACCCATGAGCCCAAGCCCAAGCTCAAGCCCACAAGCTCAAGCCCATAAGCTCAAGCCCACAAGCTCAAGCCCATAAGCTCAAGCCCACAAGCTCAAGCCCATAAGATCAAGCCCATAAGCCCATTAACCTAAATCTATAAATAGGGGGTGAAGGCTCTCATAATAGAGGAGAATTGAAGTGAAGTGAAGTGAAGACTTGAAGAGCTCAAGACACTCGAAGAATCCTCTGCGAAGCATTCTCCGACATTCAAGTCTTCTTTAAGCATTCAAGGCGTTCACAAGAAATCACCACGTTCTTCGCCAAGATCATCCTCCAAATCAAACCAAGTAGAAGTTCAATTCGAAACAAGGTGAAAGCCCTCCGATTGGCGCCAAACTCAAGATCTTCAAACGTTCTTCAACAAATCAAACCAACCGACAGTTGATCTCGAAAACAAGATCAAGTCCTTCAGATCAACATCTTCAAATTCAAACTTCAAGTTCAAGGAGATCAAGAAACTACATCCCCTCCAAACAACTCGAAGAATATCAAGATCGTTCAAGAAACCACATTGAAGAGTAGAATCAGATGATAGATAGAGATCGAACTCATCTCAAATTCATCAAATCCAAATTTAATTAATTTTTGTATACAATTTTGTATTTATAAAAATTTAAATACAAAAATTTGTGTTACACGGTCATTTGAAGAATTTATGAAGGAGTATGTTTTGTTTGATTATTTCATGATATTATGATAGATTCGACGTCTATGTATTGTTTATTGTTAAATTTGTGAAGCATATGTTATTGTTTGAAATTTTGTATAAATTTTGAATTGCCTTCATATATGTGTTGTTGGATAGATATAAACATGTTTGGAGCAAGAAAAAAGTTTGAAATCGAAACTATATTGAAACTCCCAAAATGGCCGAAAATCCTAGCCATTATAATGTTGGATTTTTGATTTTATTTGATCATTTTGACTTCATATTTGGATTCTATGATATGAATAATTCTTAAAATGATTTATTCGGATTTTTTCGACGGACGTATTCAAAAATTATAAAATTTTAGTTTGTCGGCAAAAATACGTTTTCAAGGCGAAAGCTTTGATCTTTGTGTGTTGTTGGTAAATTGGTGATCTTTGATGATATTTGAGCATGTATAGAGATTTCTTGGTGATAAACGACGTCTCACGCGACTGTTGACGTCGGACATAAGCTACGTTTTAAGGGGCTGTTAAGATTTTGGCTAAGATTGGATAATTGAAGCTTGTTGTTGAGTTTTCTATGCTCATTTAGACATATGGTGATGAAATGGTGGAGTTTGGGATAAGTTTGGTTATTTTGGTATTGAAATGGCGATGCGTTTTATAAACGTTACTCTGCCGAAATTTCGTAGAATTTGTTTGTTAATAAGATGTTAGAGGATGCAATGACCCAAGTGTTGATAAACCATGCGTCTTGATATCGAGAAGATATGGTCGTGTCGATGACTAAGATGAGTTATGTTCTTTTTTGGTTCTTGATAGGTTTTTATGCCGTTTTATGTGGAGTGATGACCCGAGTGGGAAGAAGAACGATCTGAAGATAGAAGGTATAGTCCTCGAGTGACTGTCGCCAGGTGGGTATAAGTATTTTCTATAATGATATGCTTGTGCTTTTATATATTTTCAAATGATATGACATGATTTTGCATGAAAGATAATATGATATGATATGCATTTATTTGAAAAGTTGATTGACTTGCCAAAGTTTTGAGAATGAGCATAAGCATAATGCACTACCTATCTACGAGAAAGAAAGAAATGACCGACATCGGATATGACCGTAGTTGGTAACCTTCGGGACCAGCTCGGGTATGTGATATCAAGGTATTTGAGAAGGAGGCCTACTTCTCAACACGCAGAAATAATACGTGGATATGGGAAGGAAAAGAGAAAGTTGCATGCAGACATGAAACATGCATATGTATATGATATGATGAAATGAGCAAGTTCGAAATATCCTATGCAGGTAATTTAAATAAAACCCTGCATAAGTTAATTTTATGGAAAGTCAAGTTTATAGCTATAAGAGCAAAGTTTTAAATGTTTTATGTTTTTGGCGTATACCCACTGAGTGCATGTTTGTACTCACGTCCTGCATATATTTCTAAATATGCAGGTTGAGCTCGAGAGGATGCTGGAATCGAATGTTGCGCAAAGGAGCTTCTCTAAATGATTTAACTCATGATGAAATTGTTTATTTGTTAATGTTGTTCATTGACATTGTCATGTTTTATAGCCCAAAGTTTTATGTCTTCATACATAATTCTCAGCCACACTTATGTTGCCGAACTTTGGCTTTCATCTGCTTTTATGTTTTGAAAGGCATAAGTGAGCAAGAATTTACTAAAAGGTTCAGAGATGTTGTTGTTAAATTCAAAAAGATGTCATTGAATCATTGACAATCCATACTTCGTATTCTTATTGTTGACAAAGCATACTTGGAATCCTATATTCTTTATTGGTTATTTCGTTGTGAGATCTGTCCTTAGCCATTGTTTTCTTTGTTCGATTCGTTATTATGGTTTGAGGACCTAGAACCAATCTTTGGTAATCTATATTTCACTTCTTTAAACCTTAAATGTTTGATTACTTTATGATGAAAATTGTGGTCACCCATTGTTGCTAACGTGAACTTTGATCACAATTATCGTTATTGATTATCAGAATTTCCTTCTTAACCCAAGTCACGGCTTAATTACCTGATTAAGTAGTTGGCCTGTGACACACACACACACACACACACACATATATATATATATATATATATTTCACGTAAGACTACAAATATTGGTGAGAAATAAGAATGCGAAGCATTAAACGTATAAAGTTATTGTACTAAATGTATAAATTTGTTGCACCAAATTCTGTGCAACAATTTTATATTAAGTGCTACATTTTATATGTTAAATTTGATGCAATAAATTTATACATTTAGTGCAACAACTTTATATCGTCAAATGTTGCATTCTTATTTCTCACCAATATTTACATTCTTACGTGATTCATCCTATATATATATATATATATATATATATATATATATATATATATATATAAGGGAGGTAGGAAATGATAATTTGATGAAATGAGAATAAATCGACATTTTATTTGTTGGATCAATGGTTGAGATTTAATTTCGGTAGTGCTACGCTTTTTGTTTTTTGTGTTACGTGGATTATCGTGCGAATCAGTAGTGAAAGATGTGCTAAACTAATATATTTAGCATATGTGGACACGTGGTAGCTCATTTTTTTATTTTTTTGCAAATGGAAAAATGTGAAGAAATCAAATCAGCCTTCTACTTCTCTTCCTTGGTGGCAACGGAGACGACGACGGTGGCAACGGCAGCGGATGACGGCAACAGCACCGGCGAACAGCAGCAATATAAATAAACAACAACAAACAACAGATTTTAAAAGAAAGAAAAAGAAGAAAAAAAAATTGAGAATAAAATTGATGGATTTTGAGAAAAAATAGAAGATAAATTTGATCGATGATTGAAGAATCGAGAAATATGGTGGATATGACGGTGGTTCACGGTGAATTCACCGGTAATCAGGGAAAGAGACAACGAAATTGACAGAGAATGATGGATGAGAGATTTGCTGTCGAAAACCATAAAAATGCATTGAACAAAACATGAAATTGCATTGAACAAAAGATGACAATGCATTGAACAAAACTGCATGTTGCCACAAAACATAAACATGCATTGAACAAAGCACGTCCATGCATTGATCAAAACATGTCAATGCATTGAACAAAACATAAAATTGCATGTTGCCACGAAACACAAACATGCATTTAACAAAGCACGTTCATGCATTGAACAAAGCACGTCCATGTATTGATCAAAACATATCAATGCATTTAACAAACGTAAAAATACATTGTTGGCCAACGAACATGCGAGCGAGCGTCAAAGCGACGCGCGAGCACGAGCGCACGCTGGGCGCACCAACGCGCTAGGCATGAACTTCCAATCACAAGCATTATTGTGTTCAACTATATGCATTTTTTATTCATTTGAATGCATTATTTAGTTCAACTAAATATAGTAGTTTTTTCGCAGTCATATAAAATCAAATTACTAATATACCCTTACTATATTGAAAATCAGCGAAATTAAGTTTAAAAAGTCCGAAAAAATCTCACCCATAAAATCTATGAGATTAATGAATGAGATTGAGTATTATATACTATCTATGACTCGGATACTATTTGATCACTCCTCCATATATATATATATAGATATATATTGAAAAATGATAATTGGGAACTGATAAATCTTGTGTGTGAGTTTATGAAAACGATAAAGAACACAAGAGGCTTTTACGTGGTTCGATTAAGGAAAGATCTACGTCCACGGAGGTATGATTCCTCAATACTTTCACTATATGCGATTACAATGAATGTATCTAAAAGCTCGAGTATTCAATAGTTGCTAACCCTTTTACCTTCAATCTAACCTCTATTTATACATGTTGTGGATCACTACATCCGATCTCTGAAGATAGACTCGATCCTTGAATATCTCCTTCCATGTCTGATAGGATATGGTTGATCTTGAATAGGGTTTAGGTGTTGGGCTTTGGGCCAAACCGTGTAGGCCGAAGTAGCTAGGCCAGGCCCAGTTCACGTGGGCCCGCTATTGGGCTTGAGCGGTTAGGCCATATCCCATCATAGCCCTCCCCAATTAGTCGAGTAACAACTATACCGAGGTGAGGTGAGGTGAAGGATGTATTTTGCCGAGGTTGGTTGTTGCTCGGCCGAGGTCATTGTCGAGGATCTTCCTGCCTTTTTTGATGTCAGGGTTGGATTTGATAATTTGCCGAGGTCCGAACTAAGTTGTACGATTCGTCGTGCCGGACTGAGTTGGACAATTTGCCGATGATCGAACTGAGTTGTCCAAAGTTGGATGGCGATATCCTTTTGTTAAGAGGATGCCGAGGTGGTTGACCGACCTAAAAGCGGAACGTCCTCATTGAATAAGATGATGCCGAGGTGGTTGACCGACCTGGAAGCGGAGCATCCTCATTGAATAAGACGATGCCGAGGTGGTTGACCGACCTGGAAGCGGAACATCCTCATTGAATAAGACGATGCCGAGGTGGTTGACCGACCTGGAAGCGGACTGTCCTCATTAAATGAGAGGATGCCGAGGTGAGTGAACGGGCTGGAGCTAGTGTGATGATTGTGCCATCAGACTAGTACGTCTGAGCATCGTAGGATATTACCTCACGTGTGTCAGACGGTTAGGTGACGCAACAGAATCACGCTGCGTCTACCTCACGTCAAGTCATGGGTAAACATGTGGGAAGTTGAATAGGCAGTTTTTTGGGCGCCTATTTGTACTTTAAATAGGCCAGAGATAAAGGAAAACTGTTCATTTCCTTCTTCATCCATTTTGCTCCAGAGAGAAATTTTCAGAAATTCTTTCAGAACTTCGTCGAAGAAGCAAAATCACACTTTGAAAAAGTAAGTATGTCTTCCTCATCTTCTTCTACGTCTTCTCCAGTAGAGATATCTGGATCTGCCCGATCATCCTCCTCCGTTGATAGTGAGATGGAGATTAGGGATTATACCAGTTATACCCTGTCGGGTATGTCCAGGGGCATTAGTGCTAGGGTTCCGGCGATACCACCAGTCTGGGATAGGTATAAGATTAGGGACGGTAGTTCGTCTTTGATTGCCGCTGACGTGTGTAAGATAGCATCAGAATTTCGTATTCCGGTGGAGGCATGGTGGTGCCTGCCGCAATCCGGGGATAGAGCTATGGCCCCTCCGGAGGGATTTATGACCGTATATGTAGATGCTTTGAAAGCTGGACATAGGTTTCCTTTAGCTCCCATTTTTTTGAGCATTCAGGAATATTATCAAATCCCAATATGCCAGTTGACCTCGAACTCCATTAGGTTGGTGGTAGGGCTAGGATTTGCCTGCTATGGCATCAGTGAGAATCTTTCTTTTGAAGTTTTGATGCATTTTTTTAGCATCAAGAGTATAGGAGGTGTGTATTACTTGTCACCTCGGTAGTCATTTAAAGTGACTGCCCCATCGAAGGTGTCCCATTGGCAAACAAAGTTCTTTTTTTTGCGGGATGAGGGGCAACCAAGGTACGAGTGGGGCCTAGGTAAGATGAGGGACGTTAAGTGCAAAGCCCTGGGTGCCATAGAGGATGAACTGAACACGTTGGGTGAAATATCCTGTAATTATACTGAGGACGACCTGGCTGATGCCGGGTTGAGCACTTATAAATCGGAAGCTTCGGGATCTGGGTCAGATTGGGGTGAAGGCACCCCCCTTTTATTTTACTTCCTTATATTTCTGATGACTTTGTGCTAATCAACTTCTCTTCTTATTGTGTAGTGAAGCTCGATGCACGTAAGAAGGCAATGGTGGCAGCTTCGTCGCCTCCAGCACGGTCGCCGAGCCCGAGGCCAAAAAAAGAAGGCGAGGTTGATTGAGCCGAGCAAGGCACCCGAAGTGGTGGCCGAACTCAGCCAGTTGATGACGGCACCTCAGTCGAGGTCAGGTCCGACCTCGACGGGAGACACTCGTACTCGGATTACGTACGAGGTGCCGATTCCAAGCTCCCCTATATCCTTTCCACAAGTATAGGTTTATTTCGTATTCGTTGTTATCTCCTTCTGCGATGTGTTTCTAACGGTGTGATTTTCGGATACGACTTCGGTAGCGGGGATCTGCACCGGATAGCCGGATACATTGTCGAGGGCATCTCTTGATATGAGACGGTGGAGAGGAGCGGGCATTCTTTGAGACCGCGAGGACCGCTCTTGAGGCCGAGACGGACACTTGAGGCCGCTGGCTCGCTTGAGGCCGCTCACGAAGAAGGCCGGGCTTTGGAGGAGGCCCAAGTTGAGGTAAGGAGGGCACGGGGGGAGACGGCTGAGGCTGTGGCGTCGGCCGTGGGCGAGCCGAAGAAGAAGTTCGACGAAGAGAAGAGTGCCTTGCTGGCGGGGCAAGGACCGATGCTGAGGGCCTTTGCCAGCAGGCTTATTGAATCAGAGACCTTCTCCGCCTTCCTCTCGGACACAGCCACCGTGCTCGGGACACGTGGTGGTGTCGACCATCCGGAGGAGTTGGCGGCGAGATGCTGACTTGACAAGGTCGAGACATGGCCGGGTCGATGTCGATCCCGAGTGCTGCAGGCGGACTACGCTCGAGCATAATTGCCGAGGCGAGGTCTTTCCCTCTTTGGAGACCTTGCCGGCCTCCACTTTCTCCGACGACCGAGGCCGTCTCCCAATGCAAGGAGGATGAAGATGCCGAGCTTGTAAACTCCTTGCAGTCTGGGCGGGCTGAAGGCGTGTGACGCCGGGCCGAGCTCGAGGCTTCCTTCAAGTGCAGCGGCAGCAAAGCGGCGGAAGGTTCTGATGAGCCCCGCCAAGAGGCTCAAGTCAGTTGACCAGTTGTAATAGGTTTGATCTGTCGAGATCATTAGGATCCCGAGATTTGTACAAACTTCCACTTATAAAGAAATACATCTTTGTGTTGAAATGAATGTGTTGTTTCTTGCTTTAGCAATCGTCTCCTCGATACATTGGGCTAGATCACGATCTTTTGACCAAGTTGAAAGAGGTCAGAGCTACCCTTGCCGAGAATGATGAAGAGGTGATGTTCTGGAGGGGCCGTTCTGCCGAGCTGACTCAAACCTTGCATAACATGAACAGTGGAGTTGCTGAGGTCGGTAGCACAGTCGTGGGATCAAGAAGCGACCTGGTGTCAAAGCGTGAGGTGACCCGTCTTCAGGCGGACAATGAAGCCTTAAAGCTGAAGATTATCAATCTTGAGGTCCACAAGGTGGATGTTTCTGCCGATGGCCTTCAAGGGCGTTTGATTCAATGTGAAGAGCATCTTGAACTGGCCCAAGAGACATTGGCGCGGATCGCTGGAGAGCATGCTGAGTATGAGGCGGTGATCCGCCGATCTGGTGGTATTACCATATCCGAGGCCGATGACCGAGCTCAGATGCTGCTGGCCGAGGGCATGGTACTGAGGGACGAGGAGGGGCCCAACGGCAAGAGTTTTAAAAACTGCCTCGAAGAGCTGGTCAAATGCTTCCCTTTTATGAGGTCATCCGCAAGCGACGCATGCCCGAGCCACGCAGTCATGCTCCCGCCGAGGTGAGGATTGAAGAAGTCGAAGTGGGTGGCGGCTACATGGACCACGCCAAGGTGCTCCGACTGATGGGTTCAGATGTGATAGGAATATCATCTCGTGGTCGGCCTCCATTGTCAGGAGCTCGACGGGGAAGGATGTCAGGTCGGGGGCGAGGTCGTAGCACTGGCAGGATGGCGAGGTCAAGAGACAGGAGTTCTACCTCGGCCCCAATCGTATCCCCTTCAGGTCGGGACCCCTCTCCGCCTGTTCAAATAGCCTCGGGAGTAGGTCGTGGCGACGCCCACCTTGTCGACTGGGTTGAAGGCACCGAGTTCATTCCGGGTATTCATCGTCGGCCCGGGGATTTTGTTTCGAACTGTTGTAGCTTTAGTGAGTCTTGGCGAGGTGCAGCTCGGAAACCCGAGTGACATGTATATAGCTTAGAACTTGGTTTTTAGTCATAAATGTATCTAGACTGTGTACCGAAGTGTAGAACTTGGTTTTTAGTCGTAAATGTATTTATGCTTTGTACTGAAGTGTATATCTTCCCAATAAAGAGGTGTAAATTGCACGAGATCCGATTTGGACGTCGTTTGCATTTAGATGTTCAAATTAATGAGTAATCTGTGTGCTTGCCTTGTTTGTCGAGAAATATCGATAGGGATGGTCCCCTGGCGTGCGCTTAGTTGAGTACCCTACTTTGTAGGTTTGTCATCTTCGCAAGGGCGTCCCCTTTTGAAGGTAAGTTGTGTTTCACCCAAGGTGAAAACGGATTTTCACATAGATATAAGATAGGACGAAGTAATCCACTCATAATAAAAAAAGATGTTTTATTGATAAGTAAAGGACATCGTGCCTTGGAAAAATAGAAAGAGGGCTAACATAATGCCGACGTGAAATAAAAGCTATGTAAAGTACCTCCTCAGGTGAGTAATATGTCAGGTTCGGGGGATAAGTGTACCGGATAGGTGAGCAAGCTTATAGGCCCCTTTGCCGAGGTCCTCATGGATGCGGTATGGGTTTTCCCATGTTGGATCTAACTTATTAAGGCGCTCGGCTTTACTAGCTTCATTGTTCCGTAGGACGAGGTCGCCCACGTGGAGTGTGGAGGCTTTCACCCTCTTGTTGTAGTACTTTGCTACTTGGCATTTGTACTTGGCTTCCTTGATGAAAGCGAGTTCATGCCTTTCCTCCAGAGTATCGAGATTGGCTCGCAGGTTCTCCTCGTTGCCATGCTCGGCAAAGTTAAGAGTTCTTGGGCTCGGGGCACCGATCTCAGCTGGTATAACAACCCGGTACCATAGACTAGGCTGAAGGGTGTTTCTCCGTGGGAAGTCCGAGGTGTCGTTCTGTATGACCAGAGGACTTGAGGGAGATTTTCAACCCAATCCCCTTTAGCTCGATCTAGACTCTTTTTCAATCCTTGTACGATCGTAGGATTCGTCACTTCGGTCTGACCGTTCGCCTGTGGGTGTGCAACCGAGGTGAACTGTTGCTTGATCTGGAGCTCTTCACACCATTCTTTGAAAATTTTGTCGATGAACTGGGTGCCGTTGTCCGAGATCAAGACATGTGGTATGCCGAAGCGGCAAACTATATTATTCCAAACAAAGTTCTGAATCCTTTTGCTTGTGAGGTTTGAAAGAGGCTCAGCTTCGACCCACTTGGTGAAGTATTCTATGGCTACAACCAAATACCGAAGCTGTCCTGGTGCTCGGTCGAAGGGACCAACGATGTCGATTCCCCACTACATAAAAGGCCATGGGCTTTGTAGGCTACTGAGGTCGGTTTGAGGTAGCTTTTTGACTATGGCGTGAAGTTGGCACTTCGGACACTTCTTGACGAGCTCGGCCGAATCCAGGATGAGGGTGGGCCAATAATATCCCGACCTCAATGTTTTCTTTGAGAGAGCTCGTGATCCGATGTGGCTTCCACAAGACCCCATGTGAATTTCTTTAAGTACATAGTCCGCCTCTTCTGGCCCAAGGCATCTCAGGAGGGGTTGGAGGTAGGATTTCCTATAGAGAGTTCCTTCATGAATAAGGTATCTCTGGGACTTGACCATCATTTTTGGGCTTTGAGTCGATCCTGTGGTAGCACGCCTTCTTCCAGGTAAGCTCGTATAGGAGTCATCCGCTCGGTTCGGTCTACGTGATGACGCCGATGTGGGCTCTTCGATACTCGGATTGAACATCCTCCACCGTGGATTTGTTGATGACGAGGCTAATTTGCTGAGGACGTCAGCTCGGCTATTCTCACCTCGCGGGATTCGGTGAATTGTGTAATACCTGAAACAGGTCAGCATTTCTTTAGCTTTCTGAAGGTATTGCTTCATCCTATCCTCTTTGGCCTCGTATTTTCCTAAGACCTGGTTTACCACCACCTGGGAATCTCCAAAGATCTGGATTTTTTCCACTTTCAATTCTTTTGCGAGACGGAGTCCTGAGATCAGTGCTTCATATTCCACCTCGTTGTTTGTGGTCGGGAAGGAGAACCGAAGTGCATAGGTTACTTCTTGTTTTTCCGGGCCGAGAAGCAAGATGCCTGCCCCGCTACTTGTTTTGCATGAGGCTCCGTCCACGTACATTTTCCAACAGCCATTAGGTAGGTTGAGGGCAGGTTCCTCCATTGTAAGGGCGGAGGTCGGAGTGACCTCGCTGGTAGGATTGACCTCGGTAAACTTGGCTTCTACCAGGAAATCAGCCAGAGCTTGCCCCTTTATGGCCGGTCGGGGGGAGTATAAGATATCATGCTCGCCGAGCTCCAGTGCCCACTTAGCGATACGTCCTGACGACTCAGGTTTTGACAAGACTTGCCTCAGAGGTAAGTCAGTTAGTACCTGGATGGAATGGGCTTGAAAATAAGGTCGGAGATGTAGCTTGGCGCTCACCGATTACGCTATTTTTTCGTCGGTGTACCTAGTCTCTGTTGGATTTGTATACTGAAAGCAGTTTTGGTTGAGCTTGTATACAATATTTCCTGTTACCACTATTACAATCTCCTATCTGAATTGAATACTTGATGCATATATCTGTGTCCCCTTATCTCATATATAAGTTAGATCATACGATTGTGTAGAAGATCACATAAGTCCGTATGATTGGTCAAGCTTAATGAGATATAAAAGTGAGACAACTTGAGGCGAGTTGTCGGTATAGCCGCGAGATAGATAAGAAGTGACTTGACTTAGTTGCTTGTCTATGCTTTGCACGTCTTGACGCATCAAGGATCATGATGAGATGAGTTCTTCTATCTCGACCGTAGTGAAGAACCTAGATCTCGGTGACTTACGATGATCTAAATCTCGAAAAGGTATTAGATGAGTATGAGTTGTCGACCATCACTTTGACTTGTTATGGGTGAGGGTTATATGTTCTAACCCAATATTCTCCGCATCTTGGGTGGTGGCGGTGCTTGTATGTCATGCTAGTTATCTCAGACGAGTCACCGTATCCGTTAAGGATGATGGCGTCCCTAAGGAGCTCAAAGGTTTATTGTACTAAACCCCGCAGTTGAGTTAGCTCAAGTACAATAATAAGGTTGAGTGGTACTACTTAAGGAATTAAAGATATTAATTATTTTAAGCGGTGATCGCTATAAATAATTAATGGATGTTCGATATCTTAAATACGGGATTCAGTAATGTCTAAGTGCAAGCCCGACTCAACTTCGGTAATAAAGGGGTAAGTCAGCATTTATTCTCTAGTGGCATGAATAAATGTTTATAAATTAATTTATGTTCTGGGCTGAACATAAGATAATTAATTTATTTGAGGCCCATCTTTATTCCTTGCATTTGATCCCTGGGCTGGCCCATCCAGGCCCGTGAGCTCAAGAAAATCGTCCACCATCATGCTCTTATGGAAAGGATTTGATTCTCTTTATCCTATAAGGATATTATTATATTTATGGGATATGCATAGATCCTTTCCATATAGGATTATGGTAATAATCCTTTCCATATAGGATTATGGTAATTTCCATATGGGATTATGGTAATTTCCATAAAGGATTATGGTAATTTTCATATGGGATTATGGTAATTTCCTTATGGGATTAAGGCAAAGCATTATAAATATAAGGTAAGAGATAGATTCAATGTGAATCCTCATAATTCATCATCAAATTTTCGCCCATCCCATAGTAATGTTGGGAGGATTTTTCGAGAATTTTAAGAGTATTGGGTGATTTTGAAGCATTCTCCATAGATCGCCCTCACTCGGCGTTGGAGATTGGGTAACCGGATACGATCCGGAAGGTCAAAGCACGAGTCTCGATCCTTTCCGCCTCGGCATTCAAAGGTAAACACGAGAAAACCCCAAAGTGTTGCAATTAATTATATAGGTGCATGCTAGAATATAATCAATATATGGTGAATTAAACATCCAACATAGATCCTCGGGAGAGGCTAAACCTAGTTTTCCCAACACTGGTATCGAGCACGGGATCGATTCGCTCATTGGATTAATTCACGTTTGATTATTACGCGCAATATATTATTTGTTGAACTGCTGCTCATCGTGGCTCGTTTTATTTTGTTGGATTTTGTTTTCACCACGAAAATCCGTGGTTAGATTAGATTTTTTTTCTCAGTAAATCTTATCCGTAAAAGTAAAACGAAGACGAAAAGCCGCCGGATCGAGACGACGGAAAATGGGTCGCACGACGCGCGGCCGACGGCACGCAGCGCGGCACGGCGCTCGTGGGCGCGCTGCAGACGGGCCGAGCCTGGATCCGTTTTCCACCCAATCTCGTTTTGACGAGTCCGTCCGCGCCCGCACGCGAGGCCTGCTTTCGAACACGGTCCGTGCCCGTGCACGCGAGGCCCGTTTTCAAAGATTATAAAGATCTGTACTTTGCCATTCTATGTAATAGATTAGGCAGGAAAGTGCAGATTCCACGAGTGGGCCACGATGAACGTTTTTATTTTATTTTTATCGTTCATTGCATGTCGTGGATGTTTAAATTATGCAAGAGCATGCTATGTATGTTTAAATTACGTTGACAAACCTTTAAGTGTTTTCGTAATTGGAGTGCGCATAGTAAGCATGCTAGGTTTATCGCGTTTTCAAGCATATTTTAGAATTCATGAGCATGTTTTACATGTTGAGTTCTATAGAAAAGCATGCTAGATTACGTGATCTGCATGGACAAACCTTTTGAACAAAGAGACTAAGCAAGCAAACCGACAAATTTTTTTTTTTTAAAAAATTAAAATGTCAAGACCTCCACTTTTTGATCTCTAAATAAAGTGAGACGCACTGTGAGTAAACGTCCACACGCGTGGCTTGCTTGCACTGTTTATCATAAGTTTGTTAGATGAGATTTCTAAATAAAACATTTTAAATCTATTGAGAAGTGGGAGTTTCATGTGTAAACGTCCACACGCGTGGCTTGCATGTGCGATTTTCATAAGTTTTCTAGAGATAGATATAAAATGAGATAACAAAAGAATTTGAATTGGAAGTGGTATGGTCCGAGTGAGTATGCCAATTCTAAGAATTCATTTTCTGCTGTTAAAATTGTGGTCATTGCTTAGACATCACCTCAAGTACAACTTCCCGCGAAGTCCCTTCTTGCGATAGTGATGTGTTCTAGAAAGGTCCAATCGTTAATTTCATTTGTCATAAGGATAAGTTGACATGGATTGAAATTAAACGACTAAAAGGTATTTTTAGTGCAGTCGAGGGGTTCATGTGTAAACGTCCACACGCGTGGCTTGCATGTGGGATTCCTTGGGCGATTGGAGGTTTCAATTAATATTGTTTTATCAAAAGGTTACAATATTATTGTTACGAATTATGTGCGATCGTATGCTTATGTGTTTACATTATCGTTTCAGATATGTCTCTTACACCGATCATCAATATGCTCGCACAAAACTGCTATCCGTCCAAATTTTATCGAGTGGAAGCGAAACATGGAATATGTTCTTATTGCTAAAGAACACATGTTTGTTCTCACCACTCCTAAACCCGATGCCCTTACTGACGCATCGACTAATGAGCAGCGAGAGTCAAGCAGACTTTGGAATAAGTCAAACCATATGGCTAAATGCTATATGATGACTACTATGTCCAAAGGCTTGCAACCGCAACATCGATCGATGGTAGACGCGATCGATATTTGGTCAAGTCTCGAGAGTAAGTTTGGGCAATGGATCGACATCCGCCCACATAATGAGAGAAATCTTGGCGTGTAAGATGGAAGAAGGAAGTTCGTCCATGAACATATCTCCCACATGACTCATCTCATGGATAGTCTTGATCGGATGGGAGAAGGTATTGACGGCGAATCCAAGGTCGATATCATTGTAATATTCTAAAGAAACGAACGTCAATTACTATGCTCAGTCAAGGTACTTTTTTAAACCCGTGAATTAAGGTTTTGCAGTATATTTTTTTATGACATCGAATATTGTGATTTCGATTCAGTATTATCATAACGAATTCCTTTCAATATTCAATATTCCAAAGAGGATTGTAAATTAAGGAATTGTATTATTACGAAATGATTCGTCAATATATTTTAACGTCGAACACGTATCGAACGTCGGTATTTTATGAAATTTTCTGAGCGGTAAAGCTTGGAATTAATTTCCATCTTAATTCCTATATTAAATGGAATATATTTATAAAGTAAGTACGAGCTTACTGCGACCATTTTGAGATGAGTCGATTTTGAACGTTTTGAGACGTTTTGAACGTCAACGTCTAGAGACGTTTTGAAAAATGAGTTAATGCTCAGGAAATCATTATAATTAATTTCCTATTATTATTTTATATAATTACAGTATTATTAATTATTAAAATCGAATTTTTATCTATTTAAATTCGATATTTTGGAAATGGGTTTTTCGAAAACCCTAATTGCTTAAACTATGGTTTTTCACATGAAATGATACCATTAAATTATCCTATGGTATCTAACATATATGTTATGACATATATGAATATTATCAAGCATTAAAATCATTTTTGAACCATTAAAACTCGATGATATATATATATGGGTTTCGAAACCCTAATTTTAAAATTAGGGTTTCGTATGCATGAATTGATGCAATAATTTTATCCTATGCTATTATTTATTATCTAAATCATATATTATAATGTATATGAGTATATTTAGATCGAAAATTACATGAGTATCAATAATAGGTGTGATTTATAATTTTTATTCCTATTTTCCCCATTTTACTCGATAATTCGAATTAATGGTTATATAATGGTTTAATTATTTTTAATGGCTTGTATTATATATCTATGATCTTGTATTAATTATATCATGTATTAAGGAGTGTAACAAAAATTAAATCAGCCCCAAACCCCCCCCCATAGCCGACGCCTACACCCCTTGAGACAAGCATGAGAGCACCTTTTATTTTGACCAATACATGAGGAGCCTTTTCCCTCTAGCCTAATGATCACCTCTCACTCCATCATTTGCTGCAGATTTTATCCCATTTTTGGGCAAAAATCGAGAGAGAGAGAAGGGAGATAATAGGGGGACTCTTCCACTTCAACACCCCACTCTCATTATACACTCTCATTTCATTTTTGGAACTCATTTCTCACTCTCTCCCTCTCCATTTCTGCAGAAAAAAAATCGAGAGCTTCCTCTCCATTCTTCCTAAAAATTTTCTTCACTCCTTCTCCATTCATCACTCAACTTTGATACCTACATTGTTCTTGTGAAACATATTCTATTCCAAAGGTAAACTAAAGACTACATTTCGATTTTCCTCTCCCATTGGTTCGAAAATGTCGAGCCTATACATATGTGTATATATATGTTCGAATATTTATGTATGTGTATATATGTGTTCTAAATGCTCATATTTCGAAGTATTGTGGTATATATGTGGCTTGATGATTTTATTTCGAAGATATGTGGGAATATATGCTAAAATAAACATATGATGTTGTATATTAAATTTTTAGGAATGGATCTAACATATATATAGTGTTTTCGAAACTTTGAGCATATTTAAATAATTTTTGAAAGCTTTATAAAATAATATGATGATAACCGATTGCTTCTTGGTTAGTTTGGGAATGGATTATTGTTCTATATCATGTTTAGAGTTCATATGTATTATTTGAAAAATTTTGGAAAACCCTAGGCTATTTCTTCAAAAATGCCGTGAGATATATATGAACATACCTTGGTGTATAAAATTTTATTTCAAGCATCCAATGACATATTAATGCTTTAGGACCTTGATTATATGCTCTATGATTTTTTTAGAATTTTTGAAAAACATATGCTCAATATTTGATTATTACCGTGAGCTTATGAATATGTATGTTGGTGTATGATTTTTATTTTGAACATCCAATGGTGTATTAATGCTTTAATGTATTAAAAATGTGATGTATGATTTTATTGGAATTTTTGGAGATCAAATGCTATATTAAATCAAATAATACCGTGAGCTACCATACTCTTTAAGGTGATGATTTAATTAGTTTTGATAAATGTTATGATGTATTATTGTTATACTATAATATATAAGCATAGTGAATAATTGTTATAATTTTTGGAAATCAAATACCTATTTAAATCAAAAAAACCGAGAGCACCTATGTGCATAAGGTGATGATTTAATTGGTTTTTGATGATTAAATAATGTTATATTATTGTACTATAGTATATAATCATAGTATATAATTGTTGGAATTTTTGAAAACAAATTGCCTATGGAAATCGAAAAAGCCGAGAGCTTACAAGCTCATATGGTGACGATTTCAATTGGTTTGGTTAATATTATGATATTACAATGTTATAATATAATGTTTAATCATGTTATGATTTAATTAGAATTTTTGGGAATTATTTGATAATTGTTTGGTATTTATTCGAAATTACCGTGAATAATGTGAGTTTATTCATGAATGAATGGTTATGATGGACTATAGGTTATATTTGTGATATATATTGATATTGGGATATTATACTAAGTGTATATCAATTTCGGGAATTTTAGGATAATTGTTCCATATTTAATGGAATTACCGTAGCATATATATATATATATATATATATATATATATATATATATTTAATAAATGACAAACAATATCATATGAATGTTACTAATTCATATTCTGGACCATAGTGTATAATAATACACTATATTAATTTAGAAAAAATTTGAAAATCATTTGGTAAATTTTATATAATTACCGAGAATATTTCGATTATTTATAAGGATTTTAAATCCTTATTAATTCAGTTTATAAATAAAATATATGTCTAATAATTATTTTAGACATACTCGAATTTTGTAAAATTTCATAAACATAAATTACTATGTTCGAGACAAACGTTTATTTAATAACGTTTTAAATCGAAAATACGCGTTTTTAATTACAAAAAGGATTAATAAATGCGAAATTATTTATAAGTCCTTTGATTTACGTGATAAATCGAGAAATAGGACTTTACGAGTTTTAATCGATCGAAATTCGATTTATAAAATAAAATGGTAAGAAATTACTATTTGAAAGTCAAAATTGTTGACTTTGTTGACCAGTGTTGACTTCGTTGACTTTTAAAGTCAAACGTACGATTATACGTTCGATAAATACGCCAATACGCGTAAGATGTACTAATTGAGTATAATACCTCATTAGTAAGAAAAGATTTCACAAAAGGAATCCTTATATCGAGAAACGTGCTTATACGTTGAACGTTAAACCGGAAAGGTTAAACCGAAATAGTTAAACGTATCTCGAGGAACGAGAACAATTCAATTGAATAACGTATTTGAAAGCGTATTGAATTCATTGAGGAATTCAGTTTACATCGATATAAGATATCGAAGTTTATCTTAGACTTTGAAAGTCTCGAGAGACTTGAGCGACGTACTAAAACCTCGCTTTTTCGTAAAGGTGTGGACGCAAACGCGGCGACCGGATACTGACGTGCAAACAAACCTAGGACTCAGTTCTACGACGAACCATAGTCCAGGTGGGCTTACTTTTCAAACAAGATGTGACTTTACTGTTATTCCAAAATGAGTTTATTTACAATGCTTATTCTACAACTGTTGACAAATGTTTACTGCATTACCTGCCAAAAATATTCTGTTTTGTGTATGGATCCTATCTGTTATGCCCGGGTAGGGCTGTGGCGATGGTTGGAACTATATTATGACAGGTTATGTCATTTGTTGGGTCGCGCCCAACCTTTTATTAATGTCGGGTCCTGTGCCGGATGATAAATGCCTGGCTAGGATTGGCGTGAAGGTTGGAACTATATGCTATGTTAACATATGCTTGTGAGAGCGATTCAGTCAGACGGATTACGGCCGGTCACGGCGTCGTAGAAGGAGGCCTCCTCTCGACGCTTGATCTTTGATATTGTTATGAATTGTGACTATGGGATACGGATCATACACACCAAAAAAATGCTTGCTGGCGACTTTTACGAACTGAAAATGTTTTAGTAAGCACAAGGCATTTCATTAAAAACCCTTGTGACTTACCTTGATATTGGCAGCGTAATTCAAATATTATCAAATGTTTTCGGCATGAGACCACTGAGTGCAATTTCTTGTACTTAGCCCTGCATGTTTGTTTTTAAATGTGCAGGTTGAGCTCTGATGGTGATGATGGAGGATGTGTTGAGGAGTCCAGTGTCCTTGACTGTTTATTTAGATTTTGGTTTTCACCTTGAATACATATCATCACATATGTATTCACACACTTTCCGCTGCTAAACTCTGAACTCTTTTACATTATGTCATGAACTATTGAGGTCCATCAGATCATGGTAAGTCTTTGGATCTGATGGGCTAAGCCTTTTGAATTATTGGGTTATCACCTTATTTTATAATCGATATGTATCTCTATCTTAGTCTGTTTATCCTATAATACTATTCCTAGTATTAGTCACCCTCTAGTCCGGGCTACATCCGGAGTGGGGGCGTGATAGAGTGGTATCAGAGCACTGTTGCTCTTTGAAAACCCGAATCCTTTTAAATTCTAAGTCTAGATCGAGTCACTGGACTTCTAGTAACCTACTGACTCCCCTCAACACTCCATCACATCGAGCTCAACCGGGAAAAAGGTAACTGATTTCTTTCTCAAACTCATGAAATGAAAAAGTTTTGAGCAAGTTGGAAGAACTTTTGAAAGAAATTGAAAGGGTTATCCTTGGAGGAAAGGATATGATATTATGAGGTTGATAATGAAATGAAAGTTGAGCAAGAATTTTTTTTCCAAAAACCTTGAGTTGAACTGATGCAAGTACTCAAGTATTGAGATGAAAGTACATGGTGGTACTAGTTGAATGATCAACATGGAATGAATGAATTCATTTTTGATATGTATATGAGTTGACTATGATTGTCATTTTGAAACCGTATTTCCAAATTCTCAAATGAGACTTTATTTCCAATCTTCAAAATTTTGTTTATGATGAACGATATGTTATCACAAGACGAACCTAGACTCTAAGGAGCATGCTCATGTATCGTGAAAGAACATAGAAGTATGAACTTCTTTGCCCTTACGAGAACAAAGAACGTTAGGAAGAATGAAAGTGATGATAGCCTCGAGCCCGAACGACGAAAGACGAGCGAGAAGGATGAACGAGGACGATCTCAACCTTGAAGATGAACGACGTCGACATTACATCACCGCTTCGACATGAGCGACCGTCGACATAGGTTATGATGTGGACATCAATTACGACTTCAGAATGTTCAGCCTCAACATAAGGACGTGGATGTGGTAGACGTATTACATCGACATACGTCTCGAATTTTATTTTTGGCACGATCGCGCAAATTTCCTGCACTGCACAGTAAATTTGTTTTAGCTAGATCTCTTTCGTTAGGACTCCGATTTACGCATGGTTTTCACCTGCGTACTCCTAACGCACTGATCTTCATTTGTTATGAAGAACAGAATCCCTAATTCTGTCTCCAGAATACGATAGAGTCTGTTGAACTTTAGTTCAAGTGTTTGGTATAAGACAAGGATCTCGTAGCATATATATATTAAGATGTTATTGGTCTATATGTATACGATGGGTAAGACTAAGAAGGTAAGTTGTGATATGTGTTGTACCTTATGATGTTGCCTACCTTATAGATTGCTTAGTTCTAACCTAGTTGCTTCTCGTTATGCTTAAGTTATCCTTGTCTGCTTTTGAGATGACGATAGTTGACTTATGTTAGTTTTGATCGTGACAGATGGAGGGGATGAGATACATCGCTCGGAGGAGGATTGGACCACACCCGACCCCCGAGGAGGTGATGAGCATTTATCGCTCCAGCTGGATGTGCGCTGGAGAGGACTTGGGCGAGTTTCTGGCGTACTATCTCCGCCTTTGGAGAGACGCCCGAGCCCATGGTGCTACTGACTATGATGGCATCAGACGTCTCCTAGCCATACTCCCTTGTGATTGGGAGGATTATGCCCGGGAAGTATCAGGGGATTATATCTACCGGGCGATGGGCAGCTATGACTTGGTGGGAGATTTGCCCAGATTCGTAAGTCACCTGACTTACGTGTACAGCATTTACGGGGCAGCACCGAGAGGACCCTACCTTCCTCCCCGAGAGTACACCTGGCGGGATGAGTCGCCAGAGTGGCTATACACGGAGGTTCCGAGGCAGATCGACCCAGTCGTGCCTCCATTCCTTTTTGACGAGGGCAGGCCCGCCCGCTTGGAGAGGGCAGCACGCCCTAGAGCCTTGGGAGAGCCTGTGTTCCCTCCTCTACCTGCTGGACACCCCGTACGTCCACCGATACCACCTCCACCACCTATGGCCGCACCCGTACCGCCAGTCGAGCATTTCCGCCAGACGGCGCGGATGAGAGTGATAGACGCACCGGATGGTTATAGCCCGATCCGCTATACCTACAGCCCGATCCGCCACGACTATGAGCTATATGGCGATGACGACTTCAACCCCATGCGGGACATACCGATGGTGGAAGGCGATGGAGCAGGACCATCTAGGGGACTACCCCGCATGGACATTTCGGCAATGAGGACGACTCCGAGGAAGAGGGAGATCCCGAGGAGGACGAGCAGTGGGAGGATGCATGATGCAGACACCGGATTTAGCTTAAAGAGATTTTTGTTATGTTTAAACTTCCGTTGTCTTCCTTTTTCTATGTTTGGTTTTAGATGGAACTAGAAACCTTGACTTTTGGAAGGCCGTGTGGGCCGGGATTTATGTTTTCCTTATAACCTTTGGTGTTGAACATCCTGCCTATGGCAGAAATTTTTGGATGTATATATACATGACCCTGATAGGGCTTTTGCGGCAAATTATGTTTGTTAAGGGTTATATTTTGTCTAGAATCGTTTTACAGTAAGGCCATGATAGTATTGTGTATGTTGAGTTATGGAATGAATAAGTGTCTGATAATTACCTGTTTTCTATAGCAGCATGCCTCCGAGAAGAAATCCGGAGCAGGAACCCAGAGGTCGAGGTCGGGGAAGGCCTAGAGGAAGGGGTAGAATTCCTGAACAAGAAGCTGAGGACATTCCCCAACCACCACCTCCACCTCAACCCGATCGTAGGATCGAAGAGTTGTTTCTAAGACAGAACCCACCTACTTTTAACGGGAAGGGTAACCCCGAAGATGCGGAACAATGGGTCCGAACCATTGAACGGATCTTTAATTTTCTACGATGCACGACACAGGAGCGACTGTCCTGTGTTGCTTTCCAATTAAATGGACCTGCAGATTTCTGGTGGGAGGCCAGGAAAAAGACCTTTACTGCTGGGCAACTAGAAGAGTTCTCGTGGGAGGACTTCAAGAGGGAACTGTATGAGAAATACATCCCCAAAAGCTATAAGAAGAGAAAGGAGCAGGAATTTTTCCTGCTGAAACAAGAAAGGTTGTCTGTGACCGACTATGATCGCGCTTTCTGCGAGATGTCGAGATATGCACCAGAGCAGGTGGACACCGACTTGAAAATGTCGGAAAAATTTAGGTCAGGACTGAGGATGGAGATACGGATGTCTCTTGCCAGCCATGGAGACCTAACTTACACTGAAGCTCTTGCACGAGCTTTAGATATTGAGGCAGCAATGTCCGAAGATAGGTCAGTGTCGGCTCAGACACATAACTCGACGGACAAAGGAAAGGGGAAGTGGGAACCCAATCGCGGCAATCATAGCAGGGGAGGCTATGAGAACGCAAGCCACAAGCGACCCTGGCAAGGAACCGGCGCGGCCGAGGCGAATCGGAAGAGAGCAGCTTATGCTCCACCGGCAAGGGGATCGCAGGAACAGATAAGGGCACCTCCATGCCCTAGATGCCATAGAACGCACAAGGGAGTGTGCACGGCAAACGTGGTGAGCTGTTACAAGTGCGGGGCAAAAGGGCATTACGCCAACAATTGCCCAGTGTCACGTTCGGATATAAGGCCGAACCAACCTGGCAATGTCCAGCCACTAAGGGCTATACAGCTCCAACCCCAGCCTCCGCAATGCCCCACCCAACCTCAAGAACTCCAAGTGCAACAACCCGGCAAGTGGTGCGCAAAAACCACAATGGCGGCGGCCCCAACAACAACCCCCTCAACAACAGAGGCGGCACCACCGCGACAACGCCAAAGAAGAAGAAGAATAAAGCGAGCGGCGGCGCCGAATCAAGCAAGGACCAACGCCCGTCGGCCTCGGCCGGCTCAGTTAGAGCTTACGCTCTACACCGAGGCGCATCTAGCAAAACCAGGGAAACCTGGCAGGTATGGGAGTTCTTCTCAACATACCTGTTATAGTATTGTTCGATACGGGTGCTTCGCATTCTTTTATAGCAAAATCATGCGTAGAAATGCTGGGCCTTAGGTCTGAAAAGTCAAGCCAGGATATGAGAATCTCATCGCCTATAGGAGGGATTATGACTGTTACACACTTTTGCCCGAACCTAGAATTGACACTAGGGTCACTTAAGGTTCTGGCTAACAATCTGAACATAATACCCATGGACGATGTAGACTTAATCCTAGGAATGGACTGGTTAGCTAAGAATCATTCCACGATTCTATGTAAGGAAAGGAAAATTTCGTTTCACTTTCCTGGACAAGAAGCCACGCATTTCCACGGATCAGCATGGGAAGAAGAATCCCGATCAGATCGGCTCTACAAGGAGGAGGATGATGAACCAGAAAGGATGCCATGCATTCCTTGTTTATTTGAACGGAGAGGATAAACCCGAAGCGCGGGTAGAAGACATAGAAGTTGTCCAAGAATTTTCGGACGTATTTCCCGAAAATCTACCAGGACTGCCTCCTGATAGACAACTAGAGTTTACCATCGACTTGGAGCCAGGATCAGCCCCAGTGTCGAAGGCGCCTTACAGAATGGCCCCAAAGGAATTAGAAGAGCTGAAAATCCAAATCCAAGAGCTTTTGGATCTAGGTTTCATTAGGCCTAGTGTTTCACCTTGGGGAGCGCCTGTTTTATTCGTTAAGAAAAAGGATGGTTCTTTGAGGATGTGCATCGATTATCGAGAGCTGAATAAGATGACACTAAAGAACAAATATCCTTTACCCAGAATTGATGACCTGTTTGATCAATTGCGAGGAGCAGGTGTATTCTCGAAAATTGATCTCAAGTCAGGCTACCATCAACTGAAAATACGGTCTGAAGATGTACCTAAGACTGCATTCCGAACCAGATATGGCCACTATGAGTTCATAGTTATGCCATTCGGATTAACCAATGCACCAGCCGTATTCATGGATCTTATGAACAGGGTATTTCACCCATTTTTGGATAAATTTGTTTTGGTCTTCATAGATGATATCCTTATTTATTCAAAGAATGAAGAGGATCATAGAGAACATCTAAGAACGGTTTTGCAAACCTTGAGAGATGAAAGACTCTTTGCTAAGTTTAGCAAATGTGAGTTTTGGCTGAAGGAAGTTATGTTCCTTGGACACATCGTGTCTGCAGAAGGTATAAAAGTAGATCCAGCCAAAGTAGAGGCCGTGCAGGAATGGAAATCACCAAAGACTCAGCACGAGATTAGAAGTTTCCTAGGATTAGCTGGTTACTATAGGAGATTCATCGAAGGATTCTCCAAAATTGCAAGGCCAATAACCCAGCTACTCCGGAAAGGAATCAAGTTCAATTGGACTGAGGAATGTGAGATGAGTTTTCAAGAACTCAAGAAAAGATTAACCAGTGCACCAGTGCTAGCAGTTCCAGAAGCGGACAAGGAATACGTAGTTTATACCGATGCTTCTAAGACCGGACTGGGCTGTGTCTTGATGCAGGAAGGGAAAGTGATAGCATATGCATCCCGACAACTCAGACCCCATGAACTGAACTACCCAACCCACGATTTGGAATTAGCAGCTGTAGTTCATGCACTAAAAATTTGGAGACACCATCTCTATGGTGTGAGATGTGAGATCTTCACGGATCATAAAAGTTTGAAGTACTTCTTCGAACAAAGAGATTTAAATATGAGACAAAGAAGATGGCTCGAGCTTGTAAAAGATTACGACTGTGGTATTAACTATCACCCGGGTAAGGCGAATGTAGTAGCTGACGCCTTAAGTCGTAAGAGCCATACCAAGCTAGGATGTCTCTTTGTACAAGAGGAAAAACTCGTTGAAGAGTTTGGAAGAATGAGGATTGAACTGGTTGAGCCACCTGAGACAATTGTGAGCTATATCGCAACACTCACACTAACATCTGATCTAAGAAAAAGGATTGTCGAAAGACAAAAGATGGAGGAAAAGTTAGAAAAGATCAGACAAAGGGTAAGGTCTGAAGGATTTAAGAATTTCCAAGAGGCGTCAGACAACGCCCTATTATTGGAAGGAAGGATATGCGTTCCGGACGACGCAGAACTACAAAATGAAATCATGAGTGAGGCTCACGATACACCCTACACCGCCCACCCAGGTAGTACTAAAATGTACCAAGACCTGAAGGAAAAGTTTTGGTGGGAAGGCATGAAACGAGACATAGCCTCTTTCGTAGAACGCTGTCTTGTTTGCCAGCAGGTGAAGGCGTTACATCAACGACCTTACGGTAAATTGCAACCGTTGGAAATACCTGAGTGGAAATGGGACGAGATAACGATGGATTTCGTTACGAACTTACCCAAATCGAAGAGAGGAAATACAGCCATATGGGTAATTGTGGATAGACTTACCAAAAGTGCTCACTTTCTACCGATTCAAAGCACTTATGGATCTGATAAATTGGCTCAGCTGTACGTTAAGGAAATTATACGACTACATGGAGTGCCAAAATCTATTACCTCTGATAGAGACTCCAAGTTCACATCCAGATTCTGGATTAGCTTGCAGAGAGAATTGGGTACTAAACTCAATTTCAGTACGGCTTTTCATCCCCAAACTGATGGGCAGTCGGAAAGAACGATCCAAACGCTAGAAGACATGCTTAGAACAGTAGTATTGGATCGAGGTGCAAAATGGGAAGACATTTTACCTCTGATTGAGTTTGCCTACAACAATAGCTACCAAGCGACGATCGGCATGGCCCCATACGAAGCCTTGTATGGCAAGAAGTGTAGATCACCGCTTTATTGGGATGAAGTCGGTGAGAGAAAAGTCATAGGGCCTGATGCAGTGAACGAAATGATCGAGATCGTCCGACAGATTAGGCTGAGGATAAAAGAAGCTCAGGACCGACAGAAATCTTACGCTGATACGCGTAGATCCGAGCTACAGTTTGAGGATGGAGACAAAGTATTTCTTAAGGTTTCTCCATCAAAAGGGATTGTCAGGTTTGGCCTGAAAGGAAAGCTTAGACCCCGCTTTATAGGACCATATGAGATCCTAGAGAGGATAGGTCCAGTAGCTTATAAGTTGGCTCTTCCGCCAAACCTAGGGAATGTGCATAATGTTTTTCACGTGTCGCAATTGCGAAAATACGTTCACGATCCAAAGCACGTGATTCATCAAGACGACGTAATCCTCAAGCCCGACATGAGCTACGAAGAGGAACCAGCGGCAGTCCTCGACTATAAAGTCCAACAACTACGGAGCAAGTCGATTCCGTTAGTCAAAGTGTTGTGGCGACACCACGGACAAGAAGAAGCCACGTGGGAGCTTGAAGAAGCAATGAAGGAACGATACCCCGATTTATTTTATAGAGGTATGCAAATTCCGGGACGGAATTTCTTTTAAGGGGGGTGGAATGTAATATTCCAAAGAAACGAACGTACAATTACGGTACTTTAAACCCGTGAATTAAGGTTTTGCCGTATATTTTTTTTTATGACATCGAATATTGTGATTTCGATTCAGTATTATCATAACGAATTCCTTTCAATATTCACTGAGGATTGTGAATTAAGGAATTGTATTATTACGAAATGATTCGTCAATATATTTTAACGTCGAACGCGTATCGAACGTCAGTATTTTATGAAATTTTCTGAGCAGTAAAGCTTGGAATTAATTTCCATCTTAATTCCTATATTAAATGGAATATATTTATAAAGTAAGTACGAGCTTACTGCGACCATTTTGAGATGAGTCGATTTTGAACGTTTTGAGACGTTTTGAACGTCAACGTCTAGAGACGTTTTGAAAAATGAGTTAATGCTCAGGAAATCATTATAATTAATTTCCTATTATTATTTTATATAATTACAGTATTATTAATTATTAAAATCAAATTTTTATCTATTTAAATTCGATATTTTGGAAATGGGTTTTTCGAAAACCCTAATTGCTTAAACTATGGTTTTTCACATGAAATGATACCATTAAATTATCCTATGGTATCTAACATATATGTTATGACATATATGAATATTATCAAGCATTAAAATCATTTTTGAACCATTAAAACTTGATGATATATATATATATATATGGGTTTCGAAACCCTAATTTTAAAATTAGGGTTTCGTATGCATGAATTGATGCAATAATTTTATCCTATGCTATTATTTATTATCTAAATCATATATTATAATGTATATGAGTATATTTAGATCGAAAATTACATGAGTATCAATAATAGGTGTGATTTATAATTTTTATTCCTATTTTCCCCATTTTACTCGATAATTCGAATTAATGGTTATATAATGGTTTAATTATTTTTAATGGCTTGTATTATATATCTATGATCTTGTATTAATTATATCATGTATTAAGGAGTGTAACAAAAATTAAATCAGCCCCAAACCCCCCATAGCCGACGCCTACACCCTCGAGACAAGCATGAGAGCACCTTTTATTTTGACCAATACATGAGGAGCCTTTTCCCTCTAGCCTAATGATCACCTCTCACTCCATCATTTGCTGCAGATTTTATCCCATTTTTGGGCAAAAATCGAGAGAGAGAGAAGGGAGATAATAGGGGGACTCTTCCACTTCAACACCCCACTCTCATTATACACTCTCATTTCATTTTTGGAACTCATTTCTCACTCTCTCCCTCTCCATTTCTGAGAAAAAAAAATCGAGAGCTTCCTCTCCATTCTTCCTAAAAATTTTCTTCACTCCTTCTCCATTCATCACTCAACTTTGATACCTACATTGTTCTTGTGAAACATATTCTATTCCAAAGGTAAACTAAAGACTACATTTCGATTTTCCTCTCCCATTGGTTCGAAAATGTCGAGCCTATACATATGTGTATATATATGTTCGAATATTTATGTATGTGTATATATGTGTTCTAAATGCTCATATTTCGAAGTATTGTGGTATATATGTGGCTTGATGATTTTATTTCGAAGATATGTGGAATATATGCTAAAATAAACATATGATGTTGTATATTAAATTTTAGGAATGGATCTAACATATATATAGTGTTTTCAAACTTTGAGCATATTTAAATAATTTTCGAAAGCTTTATAAAATAATATGATGATAACCGATTGCTTCTTGGTTAGTTTGGGAATGGATTATTGTTCTATATCATGTTTAGAGTTCATATGTATTATTTGAAAATTTTGGAAAACCCTAGGCTATTTATTCAAAAATGCCGTGAGATATATATGAACATACCTTGGTGTATAAAATTTTATTTCAAGCATCCAATGACATATTAATGCTTTAGGACCTTGATTATATGCTCTATGATTTTTTTAGAATTTTTGAAAAACATATGCTCAATATTTGATTATTACCGTGAGCTTATGAATATGTATGTTGGTGTATGATTTTTATTTTGAACATCCAATGGTGTATTAATGCTTTAATGTATTAAAAATGTGATGTATGATTTTATTGGAATTTTTGGAGATCAAATGCTATATTAAATCAAATAATACCGTGAGCTACCATACTCTTAAAGGTGATGATTTAATTAGTTTTGATAAATGTTATGATGTATTATTGTTATACTATAATATATAAGCATAGTGAATAATTGTTATAATTTTTGGAAATCAAATACCTATTTAAATCAAAAAAACCGAGAGCACCTATGTGCATAAGGTGATGATTTAATTGGTTTTTGATGATTAAATAATGTTATATTATTGTACTATAGTATATAATCATAGTATATAATTGTTGGAATTTTTGAAAACAAATTGCCTATGGAAATCGAAAAAGCCGAGAGCTTACAAGCTCATATGGTGACGATTTCAATTGGTTTGGTTAATATTATGATATTACAATGTTATAATATAATGTTTAATCATGTTATGATTTAATTAGAATTTTTGGGAATTATTTGATAATTGTTTGGTATTTATTCGAAATTACCGTGAATAATGTGAGTTTATTCATGAATGAATGGTTATGATGGACTATAGGTTATATTTGTGATATATATTTTATATTGGGATATTATACTAAGTGTATATCAATTTCGGAATTTTAGGATAATTGTTCCATATTTAATGGAATTATCGTAGCATATATATATATATATATATATATATATATATATATATATATATATATATATGTTAATAAATGACAAACAATATCATATGAATGTTACTAATTCATATTCTGGACCATAGTGTATAATAATACACTATATTAATTTAGAAAAATTTTGAAAATCATTTGGTAAATTTTATATAATTACCGAGAATATTTTGATTATTTATAAGGATTTTAAATCCTTATTAATTCAGTTTATAAATAAAATATATGTCTAATAATTATTTTAGACATACTCGAATTTTGTAAAATTTCATAAACATAGATTACTATGTTCGAGACAAACGTTTATTTAATAACGTTTTAAATCGAAAATACGCGTTTTTAATTACAAAAAGGATTAATAAATGCAAAATTATTTATAAGTCCTTTGATTTACGTGATAAATCGAGAAATAGGACTTTACGAGTTTTAATCGATCGAAATTCGATTTATAAAATAAAATGGTAAGAAATTACTATTTTAAAGTCAAAATTGTTGACTTTGTTGACCAGTGTTTACTTCGTTGACTTTTAAAGTCAAACGTACGATTATACGTTCGATAAATACGCCAATACGCGTAAGATGTACTAATTGAGTATAATACCTCATTAGTAAGAAAAGATTTCACAAAAGGAATCCTTATATCGAGAAACGTGCTTATACGTTGAACGTTAAACCGGAAAGGTTAAACCGAAATAGTTAAACGTATCTCGAGGAACGAGAATAATTCAATTGAATAACGTATTTGAAAGCGTATTGAATTCATTGAGGAATTCAGTTTACATCGATATAAGATATCGAAGTTTATCTTAGACTTTGAAAGTCTCGAAAGACTTGAGCGACATACTAAAACCTCGCTTTTTCGTAAAGGTGTGGACGCAAACGCGGCGACCGGATACTGACGTGCAAACAAACCTAGGACTCAGTTTACGACGAACCATAGTCCAGGTGGGCTTACTTTTCAAACAAGATGTGACTTTACTGTTATTCCAAAATGAGTTTATTTACAATGCTTATTCTACAACTGTTGACAAATGTTTACTGCATTACCTGCCAAAAATATTCTGTTTTGTGTATGGATCCTATCTGTTATGCCCGGGTAGGGCTGTGGCGATGGTTGGAACTATATTATGACAGGTTATGTCATTTGTTGGTCGCGCCCAACCTTTTATTAATGTCGGGTCCTGTGCCGGATGATAAATGCCTGGCTAGGATTGGCGTGAAGGTTGGAACTATATGCTATGTTAACATATGCTTGTGAGAGTAATTGTGTGCTGTACGGGATTACGGCCGGTCACGGCGTCGTAGAAGGGAGGCCTCCCTCTCGACGTTTGATCTTTGATATTGTTATGAATTGTGACTATGGGATACGGATCATACACACCAAGAAAATGCTTGTGGCGACTTTTACAAACCGAAAATGTTTTAGTAAGCCAAGGCATTTCATTAAAACCCTCGTGACTTACCTTGATATTGGCAACAGAATTCAAATATTATCAAATGTTTTCGGCATGAGACCACCGAGTGCAATTTCTTGTACTTAGCCCCGCATGTTTGTTTTAAATGTGCGAGGTTGAGCTCGATGGTGATGATGGAGGATGTGTTGAGGAGTCCAAAGGTCTTTGATCGCTTTATTTAGATTTTGATTTTCACCTTGAATACATCATCACATATGTATTCACACACTTTCATTGCTAAACTCGAACTCTTTACATTATGTCATGAACTATTGAGGTCCATCGATCATGGTAAGTCTTTGGATATGATGGGCTAAGCCTTTGAATTATTGGGTTATCACCTTATTTTATAATCGATATGTATCTCTATCTTAGTCTGTTTATCCTATAATACTATTCCTAGTATTAGTCACCCTCTAGTCCGGGCTACATCCGGAGTGGGGGCGTGACACGACACTATTTACTCATGGATATTCAGTTATTTTTGATAGTGGTGTTTCTATCATAAGAAATGACGGTTATCTCGTGTTGGCACTTTATATAATTCGCTTTATACTATTTACGCAAAACATAATACCTATAACTATGTTGCATCTTCTTCAAACCCTAGAAAGAGAAAGTTTTCTTCAGAAGATAACACCACATTTCTCCGGCATCTTAGATTAGGTCACATCAATCTAAATAGGATCCAAAGACGGCTAAGAATGGAGCATTGGGTAATCTCACAATTACTCCATTCCCACTCTGCGAATCCTGTATAGAAGGTAAGATGTCGACCAGACCCTTCAAAGCGAAGGGTTATAGAGCCAAAGAAATGTTAGAGTTAGTCCATTCGACTGTGTGGACCGATGTCCACACAAGCTCATGGAGGGTGCAGTATTTTGTCACTTTTATCGACGATTACTCAAGGTATGGATACGTATACCGCTTCACCGCAAGTCCGAATGCTTTGAGAAATTCAAAGAGTTTAAGGCGGAAGTGGAGCGAAGCTTGGTAAGAGTATCAAGTCATCATGTCCGATCGCGGTGGCGAATACCTCAAGAACGAGTTCATGGACTATCTAGTGAAGTATGGGATTACCTCCCAGCAGCACTTCACCGGCACACCACAAAAAATGGTGTGTCGATCAAGAAATAGGACTCTTTTGGAAATGGTTAGATCAATGATGAGTTATGCAACATTGCCTATTTCGCTCGGGGTATGCCATAGAAACCAGTGCATACTTGCTAAATCTAGTACCATCCAAGTCGGTCGAAAAGACCCCTTCGAGTTGTGGTTTGGGCGAAGCCCGGTTTAAACCACATAAGGATATGGGGCGATCCGACTGCGTCTTTGAACAAGAAGGCTGACAAGTTGGAGGCAAGATCCGACGCAAGGCTATTTATTGGATATCCTAGAGGAACGAAAGGTGGTTTATTCTATAGTCCTAAGGATCAGAAGGTCATTATTATCACTAATGCCCGATTCTTAGAAGAGGATTATATGAAGAATCATAAGTCCAAAGTTGAAATCATTCTTCAAGTATTAGAAGATGATCGTATTCCGCCACCGATTATGCCAAAGGTATGAGATGTCGAGTCTAGTTGGAGGGATCGACACCAGATACTTCAAGAAATTGAAGTGGGTTGAGTTCCACCGGAGATACCGACCGCATGTGGTACCTACCCAAAGAAGTTGTGCAAGATAGAGAACCACAAGTTTACGCACCCACCGTTGTCATAGTGCTGTAGAACCTCGTCGTAGTGGGAGGGTTGTTCGTCAACCCGAGCGATTTATGTTCGTGGGAGAATCTTGGTTTAGTCCCGTGAAACGAGCAGCAATAATCGACCCATGGACATACAAGGAGGCGATACAAGACATTGATGCAAGATCATGGCACACCGCTATGGACTTAGAAATGGAGTCCATAACGCTATGGATGTATATGAAAAGACACCTCTACCGGATGGCAAGGAAGCCATAGGCGATAAGTGGATATACAAAGGAAGAGATTCCGATGGAGAGGTTTCGCTTTTAAAGCCGGGCTTGTGGCGGCGTACACTCGATTGAGGGCATCGATTTCGATGAGTCCTTTTCGCAGTAGCAATGCTCAAGTCCATCGAATTCTTACGGCCATAGCAGCCCACTTGAACCTAGAGGTTTGGCAAATGGATGTTAAAACCGCTTTTCTAAGCGGTTACCTTGAGGAAGGTAGAGACATCTATATGCGGAACCCAAGGTTATGTGGTAAAGGGTGAAGAGCATCTAGTATGGAAGCTTAAGAAGTCCATTTATGGACTTAAGCGAGCCTCCCGATCATGGAACTTACGCTTTGGAGGTGGTAAAGTCCTATGGATTTACCCAGGTTGCCTAGCGAGTTGTGTGTATCGGTTAGATATCAACGGTAATGTGGTATTTCTTGCACTTTACGTAGATGACATTCTTCTATTTGGCAACAATGTGAAGTTGTTATCAGACGTAAAGAGTTGGTAATCCGATCAGTTTCAAATGAAAGACTAAGGAGATACAACGTACATTCTTGGGATCAAGGTTTACCGAGATCGCAAGAGGAAAATGTTGAGCTTACATCAGGCGTCTTACATTGATACTGTGATTACTCGTTTTAGTACGCAGACCGCCTAGAAAGGATTGCTACCTTTCAGACATGGCGTTCCTTTATCTAAGGAGCAGTCACCTATGACTGCAAAGGAGATAGAGAAAATGAGACAAGTTCCCTACGCTTCCGCCGTAGGAAGTCTCATGTATGCAATGCTATGCACAAGGCCCGATATCTGGCATGCGGTGGGCATAGTAGCTAGATATCGCCTAACCACGACAAGCACATTGATGCGAAGAAGCATATACTCAAGTACCGAAAAGGACTCGAGATTATATGCTAGTTTACCATGCAGATAGTCTAATGCCTTTGGGTTATTCAGACTCGGATTTCCAAGCTGACTGTGATAAGAATAAGTCTACCTCAGACTATGTGTTTACCTTGGGAGGTGGAGCCGTATCCTGGCGGAGTGCAAAGCAGCGATGCATTGCGGACTCTACCATGGAAGCCTAATATGTAGCCGCTTCGGAGGCTGCTAAGAAGGCTGTATGGTTCAAGAACTACCTCATGGATCTAGGTGTGGTACCTGGTTTGCCCAAGAGTATCATAGTTTACTGTGATAACTCAGGTGCAGTGGCAAACTCGAAGGAACCACGGATTCACAAGGCGACCAAACACATAGAGAGAAAGTACCATGTCATACGAGAAATCGTTAGACGAGGGGACGTGCTGATTGCAAAGATTGATACGACGGATAACCTAGCGGATCCATTCATGAAAGCCTGCCGCAATAAGTCTACGTCGGGCACGTTAGAGGACTTGAATTGCGCTAGATGGCACCCACTAACGCCTGCCGCAATAAGTCTACGTCGGGAACGTTAGAGGACTGGAATTGCGCTAGATGGCACCCACTTATAAAGGAAACTTTTGTATAAGTGGGAGAAGCAAAGTGATGGTTTTGTGGTTTTGTTTGTAATAGCTAGTAGAGAGACACATTGTATACTAAAAGTTTGCTTTAGTATAAGTGGGAGATTGTTGGTTGTATACCAAAGCGCTTTGGTTGAGCTTGTATACAATGTTTCTCGTTACCACTATTACAATCTCCTATCTGAATTGAATATTTGATTGCATATATATGTGTCCCCTTATCTCATATATAAGTTAGATCATACAGTGTGTAGAAGATCACAGAAGTCTGTATGATTGGTCAAGCTTAATGAGATATAAAAAGTTTCACACCCGAGACAACTTGAGGACGAGTTGTCGGTATAGCCGCTGCAGATAGATAAGAAGTGACTTGACTTAGTTGATTGTCTATCTTTGATACGTCTTTGGCGTATTGAAGGATCACGATGAGATGAGTTCTTCTATCGACCGTAGTGAAGAACCTAGATCTCGGTGACTTACGATGATCTAAATCTCGATAAGGTATTAGATGAGTATGAGTTCTTCGACCATCACTTTGACTTGTTATGGGTGAGGGTTATATGTTCTAACCCAATATTCTCCGCATCTTGGGTGGTGGCGGTGCTTGTAGTCATGTTAGTTATCTGTCGAGTCACCGTATCCGTTTAGGATGATGGCGCCCCTTAAGGAGCTCAAAAGGTTTATTGTACTAAACCTGCGCAGTTGAGTTAGCTCAAGTACAATAATAAGGTTGAGTGGTACTACTTAAGGAATTAAAGATATTAATTATTTTAAGCGATCGAGAATGCTATAAATAATTAATGGACGTTCGATATCTTAAATACGGGATTCGTAATGTCTAAGTGCAAGCCCGACTCAACTTCGGTAATAAAGGGGTAAGTCAAGATTTATTCTCTAGTGGCATGAATAAATGTTTATAAATTAATTTATGTTCAGCCGAACATAAGATAATTAATTTATTTGAGGCCCATCTTTATTCCTTGCATTTGATCACAATTGGCCCGTCCGGGCCGTGAGCTCAAGAAAATCGTCCACCATCATGCTCTTATGGAAAGGATTTGATTCTCTTTATCCTATAAGGATATTATTATATTTATGGGATATGCATAGATCCTTTCCATATAGGATTATGGTAAGAATCCTTTCCATATAGGATTATGGTAATTTCCATATGGGATTATGGTAATTTCCATAAAGGATTATGGTAATTTCCATATGGGATTATGGTAATTTCCTGATGGGATTAAGGTAGTACATTATAAATATAAGGTAAGAGATAGATTCAGTGTGAATCCTCATAATTCATCATCACATTTTCGTCCATCCCATAGTAATGTTGGGAGGATTTTTCGAGAATTTTAAGAGCATTGGGTGATTTTCCGAAGCATTCTCCATAGATCGTCCTCACTCGGTGTTGGAGATTGGGTAACCGGGATACAGTCCAGAAGGTCAAAGCACGAGTCTCGATCCATTCCGCCTCGACAGATTCAAAGGTAAACACGAGAAAACCCCAAAGTGTTGCAATTAATTATATAGGTGCATGCTAGGAATATAATCAATATATGGTGAATTAAACATCCAAGATAGATCCTCGGGAGAGGGCTAAACCTAGTTTTCCCTACAGTCTCCGGTCCTTTAAGAGCTCGGCTGATGAAGTAAATGGGAAGTTGTCGTCCGAGCTCATCTCGAACCAGTACCGCGCTGATGGCATCATCCGAGACGGCTAGATATAAGGAAAGGAGTTCGCTCTCCTTTGGGGCGGACAGCGTGGGCAGGTCGGCGAGGTACTCCTTTAGTTGTGCAAAGGCGGTATGATGCTCTTCCTCCCAGGCGAAGTCCGGGGCTCTCCTCAAGATTTTGAAGAAAGGAAGTTGTTTCTCGGCAGCTCGAGATAGGAACCTACTTGAGGCGGCTACATCCGTGCGTTTGTGGATTTCACGCATTGTTTTTGGCACTTGCATGTCAAGTATCGTTTTCACCTTAGTGGGATTAGCCTTCAACCCTTCTTGAGAAACCCAGCATCCCAAGAATTTCCCCGTCTTTACCATGAACGTGCACTTTTGAGGGTTGAGCTTGAGGTTGGTGACCGATGAGTGGAGGATAGTTACGAGATTCTCGGCACAACTTTCCATCTTTTTGCTTTTGACCACGATGTCATCAACGTAGACCTCGATGATCTTTCCTATGTGGTCTTTGAATATTGCGTCCACCATTCGTTGGTAGGTTGCTCCGGCGTTTTTCAATCCAAAAGGCATTTTTCGGTATGCAAAGACACCGAAGTCAGTGATGAATGCCGTTTTTGGAGCATCTTCCTTGCTCATCAAGACTTGGTGGTATCCCTTATATAGATCCAGGAAACTGAAGATCTCATGGCCCACCAATGCCTCCACCTTTTTATCAATATCGGGGAGGGGGTAACAGTCCTTTGGACAGTGTTTATTCAGGTCGGTATAGTCGACACACATGCGCCACCCCCCTCCTGGCTTTCGAACTATGACAGGATTAGCCATCCAGGTTGGGTACTTGACCTCGAACAGGATCTTGGCTTCCTGGAGTTGGGTCACTTCGTCCCTTATCACCTTGCTGCGCTCTGCCGCAAATGCCCTTTTCTTTTGTCGAACTGGTTTGGTAGCCGGATCGATGTTGAGTCGATGAGTGATGAGCTCGGGTGACACTCCTGTCATGTCGAGTGGTGACCACGCGAACACGTCCCTGTATTCCCTCAGAAGTTGCATAACATGTTGTCGAATGTCAGTGGGACCCTGGGTGCCGACCTTGACGACCTTGGAGGGATCGTCGTCATATAATTGGAGGTCGTCAGTCAGATCATCCCGGGGTGACAACTTCTGAGGAGGGTTCTGTAATTGCTAGGCCTGAGGTAAGGCCTCATCTTGGGCTGAGATCCTCAGGCATTCTTTCGCCACTGCTTGATCACCCTGGATACTCAATACTCCAGCCGGGGTGGGTATCTTGATGGTGAGGTGGTAGACCGAGCAGACGGCCTTGGTGGCATAGAGCCAATCTCTTCCGAGGATGATGTTATACGGAGAGGGAGCCTTGACCAGGAAGAATTGTATGGCTTTGTAACCGGCACAGGGAGACGTCCTATGGTGACCGGAAGGGTGATGATGCCTTCTGGTTGTATCGTCTCCTAAGTGAAGCTCCGTAGTTTAGATGGTGCTGGATGAATTTGAATCCCGCCGACCTCGAGTTTGTCTAAGCAACTCTGGAAGATGATGCTGACAGAGGTACCGATGTCGATGTAGACCATGTGGACGTTTTATTGCCCACCACTGCTTGTATGGTAATAGCATCTTGATGGGGCATGATCTTGGGTACCGGGTCATCGTTGGAAAACACGATGCTCTCATCGTTCCGAAGTCGTTTGTTTTTTGGCTCCTCGGGGATCGGTCTCCGAGCTTCGGTTTTTAATGACGACCTCGTCGTACCTATAGGTAGTCCGGTGATGGCGTAGACTTGCTCCATCGCGTTGGGACCGTCGTCCTCATCATCGTCGGGGTGCGTCGTCTTCGAGGTCGGCCCACAATTGTTGCCACCTCCGTTCTTTCCTCTGCGCTTCTTGTTTCCCGACTCGCTCGTGGTGCGGTAGAGGTATTTCTTAAGCGCCCCTTTTTTAACGAGCTCGTCTATTTCTGAGCCCAAACTTCTGCATTCGTCGGTATTGTGACCATACCCCTGGTGGTAGTCGTAATACTTGTCCTTCGACTTTTTCTTGGATCCTCCTTTCATGGGAGGTGGTTTTGGGAAGAGCTCGGTGTGGAATTCGAATATCTCCGCCCTTGACTTGAGCAGACTATGGGAGTTGTTGCTAGGATTTGGCCGAGATCCCAATCTAGACTCCATTGGGCCTTTTTTGATCCTGTCGAAGGCACTTCGACAATCGGTGCCCCTTCCTCGATCATCCGACCTCTTCTTCTCGGTTTTCTGCTCGTCCCATGTCTCTCTCTTTTTACGATCCGACTCGTCCCCTTTGACGTAGTTATCCACCAAGGTCCAGAGGCTACTCGCCGTCTTCGGTTTCTCCCTGGTGATCTCTTTGTTTAGTGCGCCAGGTCGGATCCCATTTTTGAATGCGTTGATGATGTAGAGGTCGTTGCTCTCATCGATCTTAAGGGATTCCTTGATGAACCTTGAGACGAAGTTGGACATCGTCTCGTCTCGTCCTTGGCGGATGGTGAGCAGGTCGGATGAAGGTTGCTGAGGTGGCATCTTTTGATAGAAGCGCCACTTGAATTGATCCATGAGATCTTTGAAGCTATGTATGCTATTCTGGCGAAGTGAGGTGAACCAACGACGGGCGTTGGAGACCAGCACCTCGGGGAAGATTTTGCACATGTGGAAATCTTCCATCCCCTGATTTGCCATGTTTGTAGTATAGGCAAAAAGGAAATCTGAGGGATCTCCTAGACCATCATAGGCGGCGATGTTGGGTGCCCGATATCGCTGCGGCAGGAATGTATCCAGGATTTTCCTTGAGAAAGGGGAGATGATCCGTCCATGCCGGTCGAATCTCGGGAGTTCGTTGCCATCCCTCTCAGGAGGGGTGGGAGACCGATAGCGACGTCTATCGTCTCTTTGATGAAGGGATCGACTCCGCCTTTCCTCTCTTCGGCCCCGTTCGGCCTCACGGACGTGTCTTGGCGAATGACTTCGGTAATTGTACTGAGGTGACCGACTTCGTGGATGTCGTCGGGGTGAATGGTTATGGGCGACTGGCCGAGGTGATCGACTTCGGGCATTATGCCGAGGTGATCGTTCTCGGCTATATCGCCGAAGTGAACGCTCTCGGCTATCTCGCCGAGGTGAACATCCTTGGTCATTTCGGAGAGGTGAGCAACCTCGGGCGCCCATGATTGCCAAACCGAGCGTTCTTGAGGTTCCCGCTCCGTTTGCCCTTTGGCTCAAAAAGCTTTGAAATTGGTCCATGTGGGCATTGAGGAATTCAGACACGGCTCTGCCGAGGACCACATGAGATTGGTGAGTCGCTTGTTCACCAGCGTTGAGGTCGGCTTCTCCTTCTCCGATAGGGCAACGGTCCTGAGGGTGTATAAGGTAGGTTCTCTATGTAACCTCAGCGTGTTGTTGCTATCGGCAATGCGCGACTTCTTTTCCCGGCTGTGATAGCTTGGTCTGGGTCTTGGATCGTCTGCTTCAAAGCACCACCGGGCGCTAATATTTGCACGAGTCCTTGCCATTGATTTTGCGTAGAAAACGAAGCTTTTTGTAGATATTTCCCACGGACAGCGCTAATGATAAATCTTGTGTGTGAGTTTGTGAAAACGATAAAGAACACACGAGGCTTTTACGTGGTTCGATCAAGGAAAAGATCTATGTCCACGGAGGTATAATTCCTCAATACTTTCACTATATGCGATTACAATGAATGTATCTAAAAGCTCGAGTATTCAATAGTTGCTAACCTTCTACCTTCAATCTAACCTCTATTTATACATGTTGTGGATCACTTTCTGATTACTATGGATCCTTGCCTTGTGTGATCCGATCTCAAGATAGACTCGATCCTTGAATATCTCCTTCCATATCGATAGGATATGGTTGATCTTGAATAGGGTTTAGGTGTTGGGCTTTGGGCCAAATCGTGTAGGTAGAAGTAGCTAGGCCAGGGCCCGGTTCACGTGGCCCGCTTATTGGGCTTGAGCGGTTAGGCCATATCCCATCGTGATCCATCGAAAATGAGAACATATCCACTTGGAAGTCGCGAAAAGATAGATGGTATCGATGCCTCTTGTGAAAATGTCCAAAATAGACGAGAGAGCAACATGTGTATCGCAATAAACAACACACCCACATTTAGGTGCAATCATTTTGTGTTCTAGATTTAACAGACACAAGAATTAATGCTCACTTTTAAACTGGTTGAAACATACACTACAAGACAGGCAAGATATGCTAACAACCTTTATTCCAAGTGTACATCAAAATCACACAATTTCATTATCGATTTACATAGTGAGATTAATATTTATTGTATCTCATACTTCATATTATGATTATAGTAGGAAGTGTGATTTATCTAATACTTCATATCATGATTATAGTAGGAACTTTGATTATGTGATACTATTGGTAATTAATACTCCTCTCGTCCACTAAATTGCATTTAATTCCGCTTTTGGCCAATCCACTAAAAATGTCCACCGATAAATAAGTGCACGCTCAGTATGAAAGATTTAGAGAAAACAAGAAGAACACAGAGTTTTTACGTGGTTCGATCAAGAAATGCAGATCTACGCCCACTGAGGTGATGATCCTCAAGATGTTCACTATAATTGTATTACAATGAGTATCTCAAAGAGCTCTAGTATTCATAATTTGCTAACCCTTTACCTTCAATCTAACTCCTATTTATACATAAGCGTAGACCTTGTAACAAATCCCTTTAAATGGCGGGCTCACGATCCTTCCATAACCGACCATGATCTTCACCATAATTGTCCATGATTTCACCGTTATCCCATCATCTTCGCCTCGACTCGCCTTTAATTAGGGTTTGAGGCTGTGATTCGGGCGAACCGAGTAGGGCAAGATTAGGTCGCCCACTGTTTGGGCCTGCTATTGGGCCTGAGAGGTTGGGCCATATCCTATCATAGCCCCCCCCGAAAAGTCGAGGAATAGCCTTGCCGAGGTGAAGCGGAGAATGTGCTTTGCCGAGGCGGGATGTTGCTTGGCTGAAGTTGTTCGTTGAAGGTTCTTGATCTCTTGCTGTAAAAGGAAGCCGAATTATGACCTGGATAGCGGTCTTTGTATAGGTTACACCGAGGTTTGGTCTGAAGCGGCTTCGCTCTTCTGGAGGACGTCGAGGTCCGAACTGAAGGGAGAATCTCTTGTAAGGGTCGACGTCATAAGCGTGAAACCGAGGTCTGATTTTGGTAGTCGTCTTGAAAGACGAGGTGCGACCGAAGACGCCTCTACGAGGACGTCGAGGTCCGACCCAAATGGCTTCTGCCGGTCTGAGGAGGACATGGGCGTAGTCCGAGGTTCGAGCTCAATGAAATCATTACGTGATCGACCGCGGTCTGCCTTACCATAGAGTACGCCATTCGCGCCAGCGGTAGTTGGGCGCTCGAATAGCGTGGCGTGCCATTACACATCCAATCGCGAGATAGGCACGTGTGATAAATGAAACGGCAGCTTTTAGGTGCCATTCGTCCTATAAATAGGTCCAAATGAGGCAACTGCTCATTTTCTTCTTCGACGCTTTATTCCGCAGAGCATACCAGAGAAATTCCTAATTCCTCTTTCAAACTTTGTTGAAGAAGTCGGATATCTCGCTTGGTAAAAGTAAGTATGTATTCTTCATCTTCTCATTCCTCTTCTCGCCTCGATAATTACGGTTCGGTTTCGTGTTCTCGTCGCCTGCATTCGATGTGAAGGATTATATATGCCACAACCGCCTAGGTAAATCCATATGACTTAGTTCTAGGGTTCCGCTGGTGTCCCTCGGTATGGGACGGCCTCGGATTGGCGTGGCGAGGTCAACTTTAACGACGGAGGAGCTTTTGAGATTGTGGAGAAATACCACATTCCGGAGGATGCATGGTGGTGCTCGCCAAACCCAATGATAGGCGATGGTCCTCCGGAGGGTTTATTACCATTTTGTAGATAGTTTGATAGCCGGGCTTAGGTTTCCTTTTGCCCTATTTTCCTAACCTTCAAGAATATTTTCGGATCCCATATGCCAACCGACCTCGAATTCTATTAGGTCGGTAGTTGGCTAGGCTGGCTTTGTTATGGCATAGGCGAGGAGTTTTCTTTTGAAGTCTTGATGCGTTTTTTTAGCATCAAGTCTATAGGAGGGGTGTATTATCTGTCACCTCGCCTGAAGTTTAAGATAGCGTCCCCCTCAAAAGTATCCCATTGGCAAAATAGATATTTCTTTCTGCGGGCTGAGGGGTATCCGAGGTATGAGTGGGGCCTCGGTACGATGAAGGATGTGAAAATCAATCCCCTGGGCCCCATGGAGAAGATGTTGAATGATCTTGGTGAGATATTATCGATTAATTATACCGAGGATGACCTGAACAACGCTGGGCTGAGTGTATATAGGTCGAGCGCCAGTATCGTGGTCCGATTCAAAGGTGAGGGCCACCTTCTTCTTTTATTCTTCCTCGCCTTATTTCGTTGTGCTAACGAAATTCTTATTCTCTGATACAGTGAAGATTGACCCCAGCAGAGAAGTTAAGATAATGGGCTCGACGCGCCCTGCGCCATCTGAGCGAAAGGAGCCGGCGAGGAAGAAGACGAAGCGAGGCGAGTCCACCCAGCAGCCCGTGGTGGTGGTGGACGCCTTGAGAGACCTACTGACGGGCCCTCAGGCGACCTCGAGCCCGACGCTGGAGATCGAGGTTCATGGCCAGTCCTTGCCCGAGGTGCCGGCTTCCAGCACTCCTTTATCCTTCCCGAAGGTATAAATCGCTACTCTTCTCCTTTGTAACTTTGTCGTTACGCTACTAAGCTGCTTTATATTCGGGATCGGACCTCGGTGGCAGGTGAGATGCACCGCATGGCCGGATTTGTTGCTGAGAGCGCCTCGCAATACGAGGCCGTGGAGAGAAAACTGGCCGTCTTGAAGCTCGAGGGCCGCCTTTGAATCCGGGTTGACGACCGCCAGGCGGACGCTGAAAGTTGCAGGCGTCACGAGAGCGCCGAAAAAGAAGGACCGGCCTTACGGGTGGCCCGTGCAAGTGTAAAGCGCCCAGAGGAGGCCGCCGAGGTGGAGAAGAAGCTGGTCAAGACAGCACAAGTGCCTTGGCCGGAAGGGCAAGGACCTATGCCGAGGGCCTTACCACAGTTTATAGAGTCGGAGAGCTTTCCTCCTTCATCTCCGACATGCAATGTAATGAGGTCACAGTGATATCTCGCCACCGAGAAGTCAAGTGCCGAGACCTGATTTTGACAAGGCCCAAAGACGATTGGGTTGAGGTCGCACCGAGGTATACATGAATTATGCCCGCATAATCGCCGGGCGACCTCCTTCCCGTGGTGGATACCTTGGCATCTTCTCGCCTCGCCTCCCGACGGCGGAGGTCAGAACTCAAAGGCAAGGAAGACGAAGACGTAGAGCTTCAAGCATTCCTTGCTGAGGTGAGAGCCGAAACCGAGGAGGCGGGGCCGAGCTCGGACGTCCCTTCCGGAGATCAGCAGCCTTTGGAGGAGCAGCAGCAGGTGGCGCAGCAGGAGGTCGGTGAGTCCGGCAATGAGCCTGAGGTCAGTGGACCTAATGTAATAGGCTGATTTGCCGGGGTCGATAGGACCCTGTGTTGTACGAACTTCTATTTTGAATAATAGACACATCTTCTCAAAATGTCTTTTGTCTTGTTTATTTCTAGCATTCCACATCTCAATACTTCGGACTCGATCATGAGCTACTAACAAAGCTGAAAGAAGTCCGAAGTGCTCTGGTCGAGAAGGATGAAGAGGTGACGTACTGGAGGAGTCGATCTGCCGAGCTGACTCAGGTTCTGGTCAGCATGGATGTCAGCTCGGCATCGTCAGCCGAACTGAAAAAGAAGTTGCATGAGGCCGATCGCAAGTGGTTCACCTCCCGATCGAGAATGAGGCATTAAAGTTAATGATTACACAACTCGAAGTCCAAGGGGCTGATTCGTCTGCTGATGTGATCCAAGGACGGCTGATGCAATGCGAGGAGCGGCTCGAGCCGACAAAGAAGAGCGGCTCGGATCTCGGAAGAGCATGCGAGTATGAGAAGGTAATCCACGGACCGATTTAAACTACCATATCCGGCCGACGACCGAGTTCGAGAGCTTGTTGGCGGAGGGCATGGTGTTTGAGGGATGAGGAGGGCCAAATAGCAAGAAGTTTAAAGACCACCTCGACTCCATCCTCAAGTACATGCAGATGTACGAGGTCGTTCAGAACGACGCATGCCCCAAACTCAGGCGAGTCTACAATGGGCGCCGGGTCCAATAATTGAAGAGCTCGAAGAGGAGGGCTACACATCACGCCAAGTGTCTCCGCCTAATGGGTCTAATTGAAAGGGAGCATTTAGAGGCAGCACTCGGCGGTCGGAGGCGGGCGTGCAAGGGCAGCAGGTCGGGCGTGGAGGCGATACTCAGTTCGAGGGGCGTGGTCCCGCCCGTCGAGCTCACGGGTCGAGGTATGACCTCGGTATAGGGACGCCTCGGCCGTAACCCGCCTGTGTCGGGTCGACATCACACCGAGCAGCCGAGGTGGTGCCGCTCATTGATTGGGTGGAGGGCACGAAGTTCATTCCGGTATTCATCGCCGACCCGATTTTGTTCAGAACTATCTCGGCCGGTGAGTCCCTATGACGGAGCCGGAAGCCCGAATGAGTTTGTATATAGCGAGAACTTTGTATGTAGATATAAATGTATTTAGACTCGTTTCAAGTGTAATGCTCTTCCTCTCGAGAGGTACAAACATAGCTTAGGACTTCGCTTTGGTCAGAAATGTATTTATATCGTATACGTATGTATATTTTCCCAAATAAAGGGGCATAATTTGATGAGATCCGATCTGGATGTCTTTTACATGTAGATTTTTCAATTTAATGAGTAATCTGTATGCGTGCATGTAGACTTCCAAATTAATGAGTAGTCTGTATGCGTTGCACTTGAGACGCTCAATTTAATGAGTAATCTACGAGTGCGCGCTAGTTAGTAGTACCACTATTTTGTGGGTTATTCATTCGTGAGGCGTCCCTCGTGAAGGTTTAAATGCGGTATATCCAAATAGATGTTCGCATATGAATAAAATGGAATACTATTAGAAAATAAATATTTTATTCAACAAGTATATATCATCGCACTTGAAAGCAAGTAAGGAGACTAACATGAGGCTGATCTGAAATCGAAGCTATGTAAAGTACCTCCTTAAATGAGAGATATGCCAGGTTCGGGGGATAAGCGCACCGGATAAGTGAGATAGCTTGTAGGCCCCCTTGCCGAGGTCCTCGTGAACGCGGTATGGGCCTTCCCATGTCGGATCCAACTTGTTAAGACGTTCGGCTCTGCTGGCTTCATTATTTCGTAGGACGAGGTCGCCTACTTGCAGTGCGGAGGCTTTGACCCTTTTGTTGTAATACCGTGCGACCTGGCCTTGTAGACTTAGCTTCGCTTATGAAGGCGAGTTCGCTTTTCTTCGAGAGCATCAAGGTTGGCCCGCAGTCGCCCTCGCTCCCATCCGGGTCAAAGTGAATAGTGCGTGGGCTTGGTGCGCCGATTTCAACCGATATGACGGCCTCGGCCCATAGACCAAGTGAAGGTGTAAGCCCGCGAAGTCCGAGGTGTCGCTCAGAGACCAGAGGACTTGGGGAAGGTTTTCAGCCAATCGCTTTTAGCTCGGTCTAGCCTCTTCTTTAATCCTTGTATAATCGTGCGGTTCGTCACCTCGGTCCGACCATTCGCTATGGGCGTGTGCACGAGGTGAAGCGCTGATCGATCCGGAGCTCTTTGCACCACTCCTTGAAATTTTTGTCGACGAATTAGGTGCCGTTGTCCGAGACCGATCGCGGTATGTCAAGCGGCGGACTATATTCTTCCACACAAGGTCTGAATCCTTTGCTCGTGAGGTTCGAAAGTGGCTCGGCTTGACCCATTTTGTGAAGTAGTCTATGGCTACGACTAAATATCGGCGACACGGTGCTCGGTCGAACGGACCAACGATGTCGATCCCCACCGCATGAAAGGCCATGGACTCTGCAGTCGCCTGATCGATCGGTCCGCTGCTGACCAGTGGAGTGGCAGCTGCACTTCTGACACTTTTGACGAGCTCGGCCAATCTTGAATAAGGGTGGGCCAATAATATCCCGACCTCAACGCCTTCTTTAAAAAGCCCGTGACCCGATGTGGCTTCCGCAAGATCTTGTTGTTGCAAAAATGGCCTCCAACAACTAACTATGGCACTCGTGGATTATGTTCTCCATTCTCCTGGGGACAGCAGCGATCAAACCATCGGCACATCGGCGAGTGAGGAGGATCGTCCCAATAATAGAACTCGACATCGTGGAGCTTTTTTCAAACGACCTTGCACGATGGAGGTAAACTCAATCACCAAATAATTGACAAAATCAGCTACCATGGTGTGGATCAGATGGCCAAGATGTGCTCGTCGGAAGTTCTCCTTATGCCAATCTTCCTATCCTCTCCTTCGACGGCTTTCCAATCGCGACAGAGTGGTCGGCAACCACATTCTCACAACCCTTTCTATCTTTGATCTCCATGTCGAACTCTTGAAGAAGGAGGATCCATCTCACCAATCTTGGCTTCGAATCTTTCTTGCAAGGATGACAATGGCGGCATGATCGAGTACTGCGATGGTGTGGTGCCACCGATAAGGTCTAAACTTATCAAAAGCATAGACCACACAAGTAATTCCTTCTCCGTGGTGGTGTATTCATTTGAGAGTCGAGAGTCTTACTTGCATAATAGATGACTCGAAAAGCTTGTCTCGCTTTCGCCCAAAACAGACCGACCGCCAATCAGCTCGATCACACATCAGCTCGAAGGTGACTCCAATCAGGAGACCAAACGGAGTCGAGATCGGGCTTACTTCAATTCTCGAGCACTCCAAACACTCCTTCGTGAACACGAACTCATATCTTTCTCGAGCAATCCACACAATGGTTCTTGTGATCGCCGAGAAATCCTTGATGACCTTCTATAAAACCGCATGACGAAAACTCCTCACCGATTGACATTTGTAGGCGGAGGCGTTTCGATAGCTACTATCTTGCTCGATCCACTTCCAAACCTTTGCGCGAGACTTTGTGACAACACGATACCTTCCTTCACCATGAAATGGCACTTCTCCAATTGAGAACAAGATTGCTCCTCACACCTTTGCAAAGACTTGTGACAAGTTATGGAGACAATGGTCGAAGAAGAGCCAAACACGAAAGTCGTCCATAAAGACTTCCATAATATTCTCGATCAACCCATGGAAGATGGACATCATACATCGTTGGGGTGGCTGGAGCATTGCACAATCCAACGGCATTCGCTTATAGGCGAAAACCCATACGACAAGTAGCTGCCTTTGTCTGATCTTGGGCGATGGCAACTGATTGTCCGAATATCCATCGAGAAAACGAGAACTCATACCCCGCTAGTCGTCCAACATCCGATCAATAAAGGCGGGAAAATGGTCTTTCCTCGTGGCGTGTTCGAGAGCCGATAGTCGATGCAAACTCGCCATCCTCGTTACGAGTCTTGTTGCCACAAGCTCGTTGTCTCGCTCGATCACCGTGATACCCCTTTCGATACCACTTGAGTAGGGCTAACCCACTCGCTGTCGGATACGGCATAGATCATGCCGTCTAAGAGCTTCAACATTCTTTTCGCCTCTTCATTGCCGGATTCAATCGGCGTGAGGTTGCACCTTGCTTGTATTCATTCTCCAAGATCCGCATGCAAATCGAGGGCACCCTTGATATCGTAAATCGTCCACCCAATCGCGAGACTTATGCCGACAACCATCGGTGTGTCTCCTCATCACCAAAGCAAGATATTATCACCGGCACGCCTCATCGCCGCCAAGAAGGCATACTCGTGGTCCGCAACTCTTTCAACTCCATCTTCGTGAGTCTCTTCCTTCTTCACCACGGCCCTCTCCTCAATCGGCTTCCTCACATCTAAATAAGGCACCGACTCTCGGGAGGCTTGACTTCATCGATGGACTCAAGATACTCTAAAATCTCGTCACGCCTCATCAAGGTCGGGTGAAAATCGAGTTCGCATACAAAACTCCAAGGATCATTGAAAGTGAGGGCGCCTGCCTATAACTCGACAATCTTCCATGGTCTTCTCGTCAGTGCTTCATAGCATCATATAAGATTCATCTCCTCGTCGTTGACTCGAGGTGAGATCCATCTGTCGCTCTATCGTGCTCTGGTAGTAGGAATGGTCGCCGAGAATAAGAGGTGTATTCCCATCCTCCGCATATCGAGAACAACGAATCACCGGAAGATGAAATCTCAACTTTCACGAGCACGCCTTCCACTATCCCTTTCGGATAAGTCACCGATGTGTCGCCATCCAAGAGCTATGGTGGTCTGATCTCCCAATCTCAATCGTTAAAATGGACAACGGCTCGATTGATGCTTGCCCCCAAATCACACGTAACCGAGAATTCGTCCGATCCATGACTATGGTGGTGCCGATCTTTCGCTGAGCGCAACTTCTTTTCGAGCGACGCACTCTGAGACGATTTATCGCCTCGAATTTCCCAAGCTTTTTATCGGCAACGCATCCTTCGTAAACTTAACGTAACCCGGCATATCTCGAAGTGCATCAAGTAAAGGAATATTGATGTGCACCTTACATCTCCATGAACTCGGTTAACTTCTCATCGTCTGGCTCGCTAAACGGCTTGGAAAGGAATTGGAGAGCACGTCGTAAATCTCTTCACGGTGGCCAGCGATCACTCGCGACCGCGCGCGCTAGAATGTACAGACCTCCTTCGTTCTTCCTGCGGACCTTGGCGCTTCTCGGCGCAGGTGCGCTCGAACCTGTAGATCCGTCGACGGAATTCGCGCCGCTAGTGCTCGCTAGGTCCTGACGACATGTCGGCGTTGACTTTTGCGGAGCCGCGAACTCGTCGATTCCTGCGGTAGGCTCGCGATCGCGAGCTCGTGAGATTCTCTCTCCGTTGCGTTTTCCCGTCGCTCCTCGTGACTTTGATAAGCTCGCCCCTCAATGAATGGCATTACAGGGATTTTTGGGTTTACCTCCGATTACTGGAAATTGGCCGACTTGCTCCCTTCTTGCTGGCTATCGACTTATTCGATTCTCCATCATCTTCATGTGCTTTCCATAGCCTCACAGGATTCCAAATGATTGATCTTACGCGTGTTGCTATAAGCTCGATTGTTCCAATTGTTGTTGCTTACAACCAACGCTGCATCATTACCTAGACTCGCTTCTTCGTCTCTTAATCACTCCGCTGATCGGAAGAAACGGAGGTCTGTTGAAAATTGTTGGTTGGCGTCGAAATTTGGGTGACTCTTCGGATTGTCACGGATTCCCCGACGGTTTTCCTCGATTATGTAATTCACGCCCTCCCTCATCATCTCGACTGCAGATTTATCCGAGCCACGCCTTTCCTTTCCTTTCTTTCTCAAATTGCTTCTAACAAGGTGCGCTCCATAATATTATCTCTCATGCCTTACGAGTAGCATGCTTCACCACCGTGTCCTCTCCATCGATAACTGATGCCGCCATCTTCTATGATGCGGGCTGGCCTCCACACGCCTGCTCAAAAGGCACCCCGCTGATCGCTCAACAATCTCCTCGTGTGGTGTCACCTGTAAAAGTAACGCGTCCTCCAATCCATGCTGCACTCTCAATAGCCTGAATCTTTCCCGACTCGAATAAAGATTCATCTCCTAACTGGAGAGTGGGAAATCTGCTATGATCTTCTTCTTGGCGGGAGAAAGTACTTAAGGAATTTCTCAGCAGAATCACTGTTGATGCCTGTGCATCTAAGGTCTGAACCGTTGCTTGATTTGTGAGAAATCCGAACATACGCATCCGATTGTGTCTTGTGGCACCCCATTCTTTGATGGTGTCACAAATGTCGAGATAGTCTCGAGATGGGCTTCGGATCCTCTGTGACTCCTCCTCCTGAACACTGCCACCAACCGATTAGGGCGGCTACCAAAATTGTTAGCATTTAGGGCCCCATCCGCCTCCTTGAAATTGCTCGGTGGAGGTCATACATTAATTCAACGGTCTTGCCGCCTCAGGGGACAACGAGTCCCATAGTCGCCAATTAGGCTGCATTTGTGAAGTCGCTACATGCAGCTATTTCGGAGCGCCCCGTTATTCGTCCATTGCTTCGCTTTCTCTTGCCGTCTCTTCTCCTTTGTGAATTTCGATTTCGGATCAAACGTTGTTCGTGAGGTCCCTCGGACCTTGTGAACATTAACCACTCGGAGAAAAAGAAGAAAATCAGATTGGCAGGAATAAAAATAAAAATAAAATACAACTTGAATTAAAATTCCAAATGTCAATTATTCCTATAGATCTTAACAATCCCGACGCCAAAATTTGATCGCTTAATTTTCTAACATGAAAAGTGTAAGTATAGGTAAGATATCGTATCCATGGGATTGTAATCACGTGAAGCTAACTCAACGAGGATTCATCATTATCCAAGCAACAAACATGGTTTGTAGATTTTAGGCTTGAAATCAATCCAAAGCAAAGGTACAAACAGAAGTAAATTAAAGCAATAAACACTGGATGTTTAAAACAGAGAAGACGACTAACCCTGGCGCATTAATCCTATCCACAACGTATGTTTATCCTGTTCCTATTAACCAATTTTAATCCGCATAAATGGAAGATCACATATATAACCGACAATTTCACATTACGAAAAGCGGTGAGATTACTAGTTTCCAATCATACGCCTCTAGGTGAAAACAAGTAACTCAAACGGATCACAAAGAATATGCTTCCTGAATATCCTATCTCGCCACGACTCAAGGCTCATTCGTATCATGCATTCGATATCGATCGACAATTAACACAATTACGTAATTAACCGACAACTAAATATGCATCAAGATTGATCGAAACCAACATATAAATAAGCACAATCGAATCATGAATCAATGCATGGACGGTAAATAACGATAACGAGAATCACAACATATAGGATCGAATCATGCAAACCCTAGGATTAGAAACAAAACTAGCGAACTAATAAACAATGAAATACGATTTAACCATAAAGACGGAAATTAAATATATAAACCGTGATGTAGCGTTGATGAACACGTGGGCTTGAATCCCAACCTCAAAAACGGAAATGAAAGATTGTCCGACGAACGCTTCGGATCGTAAACAAAACGTAAACTAACGAAGAACAACCGTAAACAACTCTAGAATGAAATATATGGAAGCCTAAAGCTAAAACTCAAAACTTATGAAAACGAGAAAGAGGCTCGAATCGTAGGTCTCAAGTTGGGGGCGGGTGTTGCCATATATAGCACACCCCAAACCCTATTTTCCTTCGCGCCTCGCGACCACCCTTCGCGATCGCTGGTGGTCGCGGTAAGTCTCGCCTTCGCCGCGTCGCCTCGCGCTGCGTACCGCGACCGATAGCGGTCGCTGACATTCAGTGGTCGCGAATCCGGTGGCTTTTCGCTAGGCCGCTGTGGGCGATTCTCGCGGTATCTGGGTTCTGTGTTTCTAGCGGATCCTAGCGACCGCTATTGCATAAAACCGAGTGTATTGGCTCGCGCGTCCTTGCCGATTTTCAACATATGGACCTACACAACACCAAAAGAACACCCAAGAGCAGATTCTAGAAATAGATAAAACATTAGAATCGATACGTGCACACAAACGAGCTAAACTCATCTTCAAATATCAACTATAACGTAAAATCGGCGTTTATCACGCCCTCCGAGGTCTCAGGTCGGCGATGTCCGAATTCTCAATGCCAACCTCAATCAATTCCGAGTTTCCTCGACGGAGGACAAGCGGAGCGGGCCTCAAGAGTGCCGGTGGTGATTCTGAACAGCAGTCGTTCACCTCTTGAAACAATCAACGTTCACAGCGGCAATGACGCCCCAATACCGGGTTCATTGCCCTCGTGCCATCCAGCGGGCCGTTCACCTCGGCGTAATACCCGTGGTAGGGCGAAAGGAAAGGCGGTCGAACTCCCCTCGAGAGGGCGGCGGGCGCCTATCGATCTCCCTCCTCCGAGAGAATGACAAGCTCCCGGTTCGATCGCTGGACGGATTATCTCTCTTTCTCAGGAGATTACGATACACCCACGCCACGGCGATACCGTGCTCCAAATATCGCTGCATCGATGGCGGAGATCGCCGACTTTCTATTTGCCTATACCACTAACATGGCAAACCAAGGAATGAAAGATTTCCACATGTGTAAGGTCTTCCCGGGTGCTGATCTCCAACGCTCAGCGTTGGTTCACCTCGTCGCCGAACAGACATCCATTGCTTCAAAGACCTCATGGATCAGTTCAAATGGCGTTTTTACCAAAGATGCCACCTCAACAACCTTTATCCGATCTTCTTACAATCGCGAGGCGGGAGGGACGATTCGAATTTCGTCTCAAGATTCATCATGGAATCCTTAAAATAGATGAGTAATGCGATCTCTACATCATCAACGCATTTAAGAGCGGGATCAGGCCGGTGCTCCAAATAAAGAGATCACCGTGAACAGCGAAGGCGGCTGGTGATCTTTGGACATTGGTTGACAACTTTGTCAAGGGGATGAGTCGGACCGGAAAGAGAGCAGGGATGAGCAATTTGAAAGAAACCCGGAGGATCGGGCGGTCTTGAGCAGCAGTGCGTTCGAAAGAATCAAAGGGCCCGATGGAATCAAGGCTGGGACCTCGGCAGCTCCGTAATAGCGGCGCCTCTGCTCAAATCCGGGGAGGAAATATTTGAGCTTCACGAGCTCTTTCCAAAACCTCCTCCATGAAAGGAGGATCAAAAAAGTCAGCAGGAAAGTATTGTGACTACCACCGAGCGGTCACGATCTGAAGTGCAAGATCTTGAGCTCACAGTTAGCGAGCTCGTCAAGAAGGCGTTGAAGAAGTACATCGGCCGACCGGGCGGGTAATAAAAGCGCGAGAGGAAAAATGGTGGTGGTAACAGCTGGGACCGACCTCACAGCAGGCACGAAGATGGCGGGGCGAAGGTCCCAATGCAATGGGCGGTCTATGCCATGGACTGCCCGTTGATGCAGCGAGTCGTTAGAAATGAGGCTGGAGGCCACCACGAGAGCAAAAACAAGCGACTCGGGATGGAGAGACATCGTGTTCTCCAAAGGCGACCCATACCCAAGATCATGTCTCACGGGCGCCATTACTATACAAGCCGTGGTAGGCAACAGAGCAATACATCGGGTCTACATTGACATGGACCTCCGTTAGCATCATATTCAGGCTGCGGATAAACTTGATGTTGGAGGAATTCAGTACATCCGCACCTTCCAGGTTGCGGAGCTTTACTCGAGGCGGTTCACCGAAGGCGTCATCACTTCCGATTCAGTAGGGCGTACTCCCAGTCGGTTACAAAGCCATTCAATTTTCTTGGTCCGAGCTCCTCTCCATACAACATTATCCTAGGAAGAGATTGGTATGCGCAACCGGGGCCGTCGCTCCGTGTACCACCTCACCATTAAGATACCACCCCGTGGGAGTGTTAACATTCGGGGTGACCAAGCGGCTAAAGAATGCCTCGAGTCTCAACAAGATGCGGCCTTACCTCGGGCTAGCAATTCTGAACCTCGAAGTTGCCACCTCGGGATGACTGACCGAGAATCTTCACTATCTGACGGCTTCCAAAGTTGTCAAGGTTGGCACCAGTTTGTGATATTAACGGGTCATGCAGACTTCTAAGGGAATATAGAGATGTGTTGCATGGTCTCCATTGGACATGTTGGGTCTCACCCGAGCTCATAACTCATCGCCTCAACATCGATCCGGCCACTAAACCGGTTCGCGAAGAAGAAGTTTTGCCGGCGGTATGACCGGTCATAAGAGCGAGGTAACCCAACTCGGGAGGCTAAAATCACATGCGAGGTTAAATACCTGGATGGCTAATCCGGTTGTTCAGCTTGAGAGGGATGGCGATGTGTGTCGACTATACCGACCTCAATAAACACCTTGAAGAATTTACCCTCTCCCAGCATTGACAAGAAGGTGGAGGCATTGGTGGGACATGAGATCTTTAGTTTCTGGATTTATACAAGGGATACCACCAAGTCTGATGAGCCGGAGGGCGCCCAAAACAGCGTTCATCACGACTTGGTGTCTTTGCCTGGGAAGATGCCTTTCGGCACAGCTGGAGCTACCTACCAAGGATGGTGGGCGCGATCTTCAAAGATCACATAGAAATCGTTGAGGTTTACGTCGGCGATATAGTAATCAGCAAAAGGCGAGAAGCTGCGTCGTCGACCTCGAAACTATCCTTGATATCAGTCGGCCAACCTCAAGCTTAATCCCGAAGTGCACATTCGTGGTGAAGGCAGTAAATTCACGGGATCGGGTTTCTCAAGAAGGCACAGCCAATCCTACCAAGGTGAAGGCGATTGCTCGACATGCGGTCCCAAGAACCATCCGTGAAATACACAAACTCACCGGATGCCTGGCCACGAATGATTCCTATCTCGGTGAGCGGCTTCCCTTCTTCAAGATCTGAGGAGGCTCAGTTTCACTGGAACAGAACACGTCGCCACGTGAAGGAATATCTGCCGACACCGCTCTATCAGCCCCAAAGCAAGGTGAAACCTATCGTTATATCGGCCACCTCGGACGAGGCAATCGTCATCTTGGTGCGAGATGAGATGGAATAGCAACTCCCAATCTACTTGTAGGGCTCTCGGGGACCGGAGGCAGAGTACACCAACCTCGAGAAGGTAGCTACGCCTGGTGAGCATGGCCTCCGGCCTTGCTGAAGCTCATTAGTCGGTACTAACGGACTTACCTTTAAGACAAGTCTTATCAAAACCGAGTCATCTGGACGTATAGCTAAGTGAGCCTTTGGAGCTCGGCTTGGACATCTCGTACTCCCGGCCGGCCATAAAAGGTCAAGCTCGATTTCTGGTGAAGGTCAAATTCACAGAGTCGTCTCTACCGAGTCACTCCCGCCCTCACGGAGGAACTGTCTTTACATCGCCCGATGGTTCTTGGCGATGTATGTGGGCGGAGCTTCATGCAAAGGCGGGCAGGCGGGCGTCCTCGTCCTCGGCCCGAGATAAGCAGAAGTAGCGTCGCCTCGGTTTACCTTCCGACCACCAACAGCGAGTGGAGTAAAAACGATCTCGGGACTCCACCTGCCAAAGGTTGAAAGTGGACAAAGTCCGGATATTTGGAATTCGTGGTGGTAAACTGGTCTTAAACATCTGAGGCGAGGAGGATCGAATGAAGCGATACGAAGGCAAAAGAGATCTTGACCTCATTCAGTACTTGATATTCATCAAATCCGAGGGAAACAGCCGGTGACATCCTTAGTAAGTTGGCTTCGTCATCGACCAAATCCATGATGAGAAGTTCATTCCGAAGCATTGGGCGCCCGTCGGCGTTACGCGTGACCAGCAGGATGGCGCCAGCATACACGAAGTTGGCACACTACCTCGGGATCGGCAGGCCAAAAGATGATGGTGAAATCGAGTATCTCATATAGAGGGCTCTCTGGGAAGTCTTACCTTCAACCCTCACTGAGGTGCTTGGGCGGAAAAAGCCGACTCGTGTAATGAGATTCCACCAGAG